>CATKHK010000013.1:0-590847 GCA_949751835.1 Blepharisma japonicum
AATTATTTAAATTTACAAAATATATAATCAGTGAAATAAGAAAAGGATCAATCAAACTTTTTGATGTAATTCTTTGCAAAGATGTATCATTAATTAAAAAACTCTTAATTTGTTCCATTCCAGATAAGGCCGATCAAGATAGCTGCTTAATGCTACTATTAGAGCTATCTATATATTTAGACCATCAATCTTATTTCAACTTTAAAGAATCAGAGTCTGCATGAGATCAAAACTTCTTAGAAAATTTATCTATAGAAGGAAGATTTTTCTTTTTAATATGTACAATTCTTGTTATCTCAAGGCAGCATTATATAATTTGCCCAGAATTATGGACTTTTCCAAATAGAGACTCTAATATACGATATTTTAGATGGCTTTTAAACATAATAAAAGCATCATTTAAGCTTGAAAAATCCATACCAAATCTTCAAAGACTTGATCATCCTATACTTCTGTGCAGAATTATAATAAGCGCAGTAAAAGAAGAGATAAATAGTGAGATCTCTGATAAAACATTTTTATCAAATTTAGAAGAGTATTCAAGTAATTTAGACCTAAAAGTTGAAGAACAACGAAGAATAAAGCGAGCTCTAGCTAAAAATGTAACAATTACGGTTTCTGGGTTCAATTCTGAAAAATGTGACGATTTTGGAGAGATTACTAAAATAATGATGAAAAATATGGGAACAAAGAAATATAATTATAGAAAAGCCTGATATCATTTATTTAATTTGCCTAAACAAGGTCAAACACGTGACTATTCTTGGGATCCTGGCAAATGACCTAAAATTTTCATGAAGTTTATCGAATGTGATTTCGCTAAACTTATTTTTTCGGATTCTGACATCAATTTTCAATCTCGTGAGGACATTGCATCTTGGTATTTTAGAGATCCAGAATTAGTGCCATTCTTAACTTTTATTCATCCTCCTATAGCTCAAGAAAAATCGTTTAATGGAGAAACACGAAATTTTAAAAATAACTTTACGAAAGTCTTTGGCAGGCTTTCAGATTCATTTCTTGATTCTTTAAAAAGCCAAAGCCCACCATGAGGAATCAAGCTGGCTAAGATTATTACAAGTGGTGATTTTGAGTTCAAAAAAATTAACCTGATAGGATATTCATTAGGCTGCGATGTGATATATCATTGCTTATATTATCTATTCAAAATGAAAAAAACTGAGCTAATTAATAATGTGATTTTACTGGGAGGGGCTTCATCGGTTGATAATGATTGGATGAGTTGTAGAAGCATAGTTATGGATAGATTTATTAATGTAAGAAGCACTAACGATGTTCATCTTAACTGGATTTATCAAATGTCTGGGGATGAAGAGCCAATTGGGTTGAGGAAAATAAATGTTGATGGGATAGAAGATTATTTGACTGAAGTGGGCCACTTAAATTATAGCGAAAATATGGGTAAAATATTCAAAATTATTGGATATGAAGGAAGATAAGATTAATATTAAAATTATGAAAATTGTTAATGTGATTATTGTGAATAAATCTTGATGTAAAGTTAAATCGATATAGTTTATGCCTGTGTGGATAAGTAAGGAAAGATAAATTTATAGCATTATTAATAATTATTAATTTAAAAATTCTTTTTAGTTAATCTAAAGAAATTATCAATCATATTTTGCTTTTTATTTATTATTTATATTCGATAAGCTAATAAGCCAGTTAATCTGATACTATGAATCCTTCAAGCATAAAACTGGGATCCTTTTAATAATATTTGCTGAAAGACTGCAAGAGATAAGACCTGATTGAAAGATCAGTTAGCAAAGTATAATAAGCTAGATAATAAGATCTTAATGTTTTATTTAAATCAGTCCTTGAAAACTCATTAATCCAAATAAACATTACAACTCTTAATTTATTTCCCAACCCCAAATTTCACTTATCCAGACTAAAATGAAATTATAATAAAATGTATCCAAAACTCATAAACTACTTCACAAAGCCTTGTGACACTAAACTAAGCACAATCAAAAAAATCCTCAGATCTAAGCAAATTGACACTACTCAGAAGTTTGAACTTATTATAAGCACAAACTTGGCTTCCTTAATTGGCGCGCTGACAATAGTTGACAAAAATAATTTCGAAACTTTCAAAAAAATGACCCTAGACTGGATTAAATCAATAAAAAAGCTTAAAATATTAGAAATCATCATAGAAAGGCTTAAGGAGTGAAGCAAAGGTCCAAGACTTCAGCCTATTATAGCGTTTGCTGAAAAATTAAAAATCATGAGAATTCGTAAAGAAGATACACTAAGATATAGTTGATATCTTTTATCTTTGGCTTGGAAGCCTGATGAAGATCAGTTTCCACTTCTTGTGCTATTCAATATAATGACATATTGTTATTTTTTGTTTTTAGGATACAGCACATTATATATTGGAGCTTGCAATTTAATCTTTCTAAATATGTGCATTGTCGGCTTTTGGCTAATCACTGAAATAAACCAAATAGCTCTCAGCCTAAGAAAGTCCAAATTATTAAAAAATTCAGGATGGCATAGCGTTAAAACTCTGTTGAAAATAAGAGCAAAATACCTCAACAAAAAGCTCTCGAGTATCAAGAAATCTGCATTAAAAATGATAAATACTAATTAATAGGTAAAATACAATAATTAGCCTGATTCCATTTTCTCCATATAGGTTACACAATTGGAATTTTAAACGTTTTCTTTATCTATAATTTTTATTCAAAAGAGATTAACTATTAATAAAATTGCTTTTTCTATCAGAGGTTTTATTTCGCAAGGCCTCATCACTATTATCTTCTTCCTCTTCTTCCTTGATTTTTTTGTTCAACCCCACATAGATCGTCGTCTTTATATATATTACCGTCATAGGTGGTTTTTCAGGAGATTCTTCGCTAAAAACACTTTCATAGTTATTTCAAGCTAGCTTTTCTGACTGCACTGAATTCCCACTCGCTTCAAAAGCATTATGCTTCAGCAGCAGATTCTTCATATCTTCATTCTTCATAAAAATTGCTAATTTTAAAGGTGATTCACCATGCTAATTTATTCTTACAGCGTCAAGAGCATTAATTTCACAGCCTGCATTAATCAATTCTTCGGCAAATTCTTGGTTATTGAATCAAACAGCTAAATGGAGGAGTGTTCATTTGTTCTGATTATTTTATACAGTTTCTATCTCCAGGTTTAAGTCAACTTCGTTAAGTCTGATGTATTGCTTTTTTCTGATGGCTTCAACTAATTCATAAATCTGAATATAACGTACCCGTTTATCATTTTTTGAAGGTCCTCTGTGAAAATTCCCCATTGTTATAGTTTTTCTGCTATAATCTTTTTGAATATGGAGTTAAAAAACAAGGTATTATATTATGATTATAAGGAAAGGTTATTTATTTTGTGGCGTAGGGGCTGCATCATGCATTGGGTATTCTTGCTTATACTTTTCTAAGTCTATCAGGAATTTTCCTCTGTGTTTATCTGTCTTGAGGCACTCATGATATACCTTTAGCTGCTCTTCGCAAGGAATCATCGGCCCTTTGACTTTTCCAGCGAAATATTCAGCATCAAGTCATATCTGAAAACATTGATCATACGCTGCACGAAGCTCTTTGCATTTATCATCACCCATTTAATGTTGAATTTTATTTTAATGTTTCGGAATTTACGCATTAATATCTATACGATGGATATGAAAATTCATTAAAATGAATAAAAATCAGTATTGATTGCTTTTAGTTTTGGGCAATTAAATCATTTGAACATAAGAAATTAGTTAGGCTATATTTTCAATTGCTTGTTATTGCCTGTAGGTATTTTTGAGAGAGTTGGCTAATTAAATATCATGGTCTAAGTCCATTGGAGAGTTTGCTTCACCATTTGTGGCCATAGTCAGGTTTCTTATAAGGTTTTCTTGTTCCTGCTTTCTTTTTCTGAGGATTGCCAGTTTTTGTGTCAAAATATCTTTTTCTGGGATTGAGTCATTGACTTCTTTTATAAGGTTCTTAATGCTGTTTATTTCAGATGCTAATTTTTGGCTTGTTTTTTCAAATTGCTGAAGATCTTCATCACCTTTAACATCATTTAATGCTTTTTTAACTGTATTTTTCAATGTGAGAATAGCATCGCTGATCTTTCTTTCCATATCATACTCGTCCATCTTTTAATAGTTATCTTAATTTTTATAAAATTAATCACTGAATTATATTTTCTAATGTAAAATGCTTTTTTAAACTGGCCCAGCCAATTTCTAAACTTAAAATTTCGTGATATATCAACCAAAGCCAATATGACTAATATTTATCAAATAGATACAATTTATTTGCTGTTTCAGCTTTACATATTTTAAAAATGCATCTAGTTTCTTTAATTGCTTATATGCGACTGTAAATTTAAGCATAAATGGAATCAACAGAGGAAGAGCCTGTATTGATTTCTCAAAATGACTCAAATTATCTTCCAATAAGGAACGGCTACACATCAAGAAGATCCTTACTCAACTCACAAGAGCGATTAATCCTGGCTAGTTCATCAGTTGAGAATATGCCAGGCGGATGGCTCTATAGAAATTTTATGAAGAGACGCATAATGTTTCTAAGATTTTTAAACATTTTTGGAATATTTTTGGAAATAAGTGGATTTATTGCTGGGGAATATCTCACTGACTTTGGAACAGACATTTCTTCTACTTATGAGACACCTTTTACGCTTGATGACTGATTTGAGTTTTCACTCTGGGTATTTATATTGTCATTATCAGTATTTCTACTCCCTGTGCTATTTAAAAAGACTGAAAATTCAATATCATTTTTGACTGAAAAATTAAAATTTTATCATTTTCCTGTGTGCGCATTTTTGGGTATTTATTTTTTTTCCAAGCAATTTTATGATAATGAGCTATCCTATATAATAGTTAACGATATTTTGCTATTCCTAATTGCTGTTTTTGTGTTTTATATATATTGGAAAGTAAAATATGAGGAAGATGGAAGATATCGAGTCTCTTGGATTGAGTATATCGGTATTCATTTACAATTTTCTGTTTTAGTTTCTTTTGTCCTTGTAGAACTTTGTAGATCAGTATTGATGACTATAATCAAGGTCAAAAAAATAGACAACAGAGAGCTGTTTGGACTGGATTTTGATGAATGAACAATAATTGTTATGGCTTTTGCATTTGTTCTTGGGGTAATATTTTTGACGATGTATAAAGATATTTATTTCGCTGGGGTTTTAGGATATAATTTCTTTGGAGTGTTTGTAGTGCAAGCTACAGATGAATGTATAAAAAGTAATTGCAGCGAGCGCGTACAAGAGGCTTCCTTGGTACTTGGCTGCTTAACATTTGGATTTATTATCCTCACAATTGGATTTTATCCTAGACTTATATGCTACAATTTAAGATCAAGTTAAGTTTCTATCATGTCGCTGTATAATCTACCCATCTTATAAAGAAATGATCTTTTGAATGTATTAATTTTTATCTAATTTCTTTATTTCTAGAAAATTCCCACTTCCTTATAATATAATTAATATAATCTAAATATATTGGTTATTAGCTTGCTGTTAGCGATATTCTGATAAAATTTATAATTTTGTTTTAATCATATAATAATTTTAAAAATAAATTATAGTATGACGTTCAAAAAAACGAAGAATTAATCGCTCAATTGAGATTGGCTTGATACCCTTCTAAAATAATTTCGCCGTCCTTCAATTATTTCTTCCAATAAAGAACTATTTTTTCGTGACTTCTTTATTGTAATTGATAAAGGGCTAACAACATCCAAATGGTCAATTTCTATACTTCTTAGCCTTCTATTTTTAGGCTTGAAGCTTGAATTTCCAAACGAATTTGGCCCAGCAGTTCTTGGCTTATTAGAACTTCTCAGGTTTCTGCTTTCTTTTGGGTTTATCAGCATTTCTATTTTCTTTGATAATATATCCCCACTGGATTTTTCTCTTGAAAATACACTTCCTTTCAAAAGTCTCTCAGAAACTCTGACGCTTCCAATAGGTGTTTTAAATAGAGAAGGAATACTTCTAGCAGAAGATTTATGGAATAAGGATTCTTCTGGTTTGAAATATTGGGTCATCCAAGGTGAATATTGAGGCTTCGTTCCTTCTTTATAGTGAAGTCTGCCAGATAAGTTCAGTTGGTTAAATCATTGAGATTTTAAGAGATGCCCATGAATTTGTTTTAAAACTCTGACGTACTCTATTACTAAAGTACTTCTTGTAAATGTGTCTAGGCACTCAAAGAGTCCATCATAGAAATCAGCCAATCCTAAGCATTCAGATTCTCCAAAATCAATTTTCATATCAGTTAAAACCATCGATTTTACTGGTTGTTCTTCTGTGGAAGCATTCAATATCTCAACATATATGATTTCATATAAACTAAAATAAACTTTTTTCGATATTCCTGGCATCTTAATCGGATTGATTAAATTCCATAAACTTAGGAAAGTTTTGAACAGAACTTCGTTTCTTTTTAGCATCAATCTCTTATAGAGATGACTAAATAAATAACCGTCCACTAAATTTAGCTTCTTTTGATAAATAATTGCAAGCATATCCTCTCCGCTAGTCGGCTGGTAATCAATAATACTTGTTGGGGGTGAGGTTGCAGTTTTCCTAAAAACTCTTCATTTATTTTTATTTGATCTTGATGCTGAATACTCTCTTGCGATAATATTTACCTCAGCAACTAATGCATTTTCCATCATAAAATTTTTTTATTAATTCTACTTATTTACACTCATTTTTAAAAAAACTGTTTGCCTAAAAGCTTTATTTTTGCTGTCCCTATTTCCATTTCGAGGTCCTCCACTTCTCGCTTTTTTAAAGAAAGGACTTCCTTCATCATTTCTCGTTCAGTTCTTATTTGGCTCATTTCACTATAAAGCCTTTCAAGCCTTTTGGTTCTTCTCTATATAGCATTTACTCTTAATCGCTTTTTGTGTTTGTCTATTTCTATAGGATCAATATAATATTGGCTTTCTGCATTTCTGAATTCATTTAATTTTTGGATTAATTTATTCCTGATTTCTTCCTTAAAATTTTTCCTTTTAGTAAGGCTCTCTTCATTTCTTTTTTTAATTTTTCTTATAGCTTCTTCTCGTTTTTTTCTGTTATTTTGTATAATTTCTGCTTTTTTGTCTTCATATTCAATTTTCATTTCAGCTAATTCTTGCTCTTTGTCTAACTGAAATTCATGGGCTTCATCAATTTTCTTTTTGAGATGGTCTCGCTTGTAGCTTTTAAGCTCATCCAATCTCTTTTGTACATAATCCATCATTTCTTTGCTGGAAAAATAGCTACCATTTGAAGGGTCAGAGAAATATCTGTCTTTTTGCTCAAGCTGAGATTTCAAAATTTCAGCATTAATTTCAAGCTCAGAAAGTTCAGATCTTTTATTATATTTTGACTGTAAAATTTCGTCTTTTATTTTTTTCAAATGAATCTGTAGAGATGATAGATTTTTATCTCTTTCATTAATATCCATGGTTTTTTGTTTGACATCAGTTCGAACATTTTCCAGGTTTTTCTTATAAACTTTGACTTCAGCTGTTTTTTCCATTAAGTCTTTTTGCATTTTTGTCATTTTTTCTAATAAGATTGCAGTTTCGTTTGAGCTTTGAATTCTTTCTAACTCGAAGTTGATATCAGATAGCTTGAGCAGCATTTCTTTTTCCGCTGAAAACAATGTGGCTAGTTCTTTTCGCTTCTCAGTAATTCTCTCTTCTATTTCTTTAGCTTTTTGGTTGTAAATTACTATTCCTTGCAAACTTTCTCTTATGCTTGCTTTGGTTTTTATAGTTTCTTCTACCTTAAGAGAGATTTTTTTCTGTAGCTTTTTGATGTTCTGTTTAAAAGGTGTTGTATTATATTTTGGCTCTTCTTTGACTTCCTCTTTGACTTCTTCTTTAACTTCTGACTCAGTTGCTACTGTTGTTATGGTAGCGTTGTCTTCATTAATAAAGAGTGGTTCTTTATTATCATTTTGCGATTCTTCATTTATGACTTTATATCCTTCCGTCACTACTTCTGGCCCCATAATACTTTTTAGACTTTTTAATACCGGCTCTTGCACCATAGTTTCTCTTATTGGGGGAATTTCAGTTAGCCATCTATCGTTTTTAGTTTCAGTTGCTGTAATTCGATCAGCAGGATTTTTTTCAAGCATTTTGGTTACAAGTTCTTTAGCTAAAGGTGGAAAATTCAAAGGAAATTTCACTTTTGCGCTAACAATATTATTCAGCAATTGATCTTTTGCTGGAGTTCTGAAAGGAGTTGCCCCAGTCAGCATCTCATATAACAGAACTCCTAAGCACCATATATCAGCTGCAGTGCTATGTCCAGTTTCTTGCACCATTTCAGGTGGCAAATACTCTAGAGTCCCACACGTTGTAAATCTTGGTGCGTTTGCATCTGCTGAATAATAATTCGACCATCCAAAATCAGTAAGTTTTATTCGTCCATCTTTATCTAAAAGGATATTCTCTGGCTTTATATCTCGATGTATTATTGCAGGCACGTGCATATGCAAATATTCAACAGCTAATAAAACTTCTCTAAAATACTGTGCAGCTACTTTTTCTAAAAAATTTCTTTCTCTATATAATCTATGATATAAATTCCCACCCTCTGCCAGCTCCATTATTAGGAAAAAGTTCTTTTCATCCTCAAAATGATTGTAGAGCTTTATTATATGTGGGTGATTTAATTCGTACATGATTAGAAGCTCCCTTTTGAATTGGGGAATCATTTTGGCTACGTTTTGTTTTGGGACTTGCTTAAGCGCATATAATTTGTTAGTGGCTTTATGCTTTATTCTTCAGACTTGTCCAAATGCTCCGTCGCCTAATTTTCGTTCAAAATCGAAGTCGCTGCGCTGCAGTTCTTTTTCTTCACCGTTAAAGACTGAAGGAGATTCAAATAGAAGTTTTGTGAAGTTTTTCTTGTTCATATTAGTTTAGAGCTGAAATGGATAATTTGATTATAACGATAGCTTTTAATTGTGAAATTCAGGAAAACATGCAACAATAAGCTGAAAAATACGCTCAGAAGCTAATGTTATTAATGAGACCGTTAGAGATTAAGGTGCTATATATTTATAAAGAAGAAAAGCTTATTGGAGCTCGATGAATAAGAAAAGAGATAATTCAAGTTTTCTAAAGCTACAATATGCTTGAAAATTCAGGGCTAAGAAATAAGAGAACTAGAATATTATAATTTCAAAATTAGTTAAAATGGATTTTTAAAAAATTGAATCAGTCCCCTTTGAAATACCCACCAGCATATATACAATTAATAAAATATCTCTTTTCGGATTTCATATCATTGAAATCAATGCACTAAGAATTTTTTGATTTTAAAAGTCTATATCCTTAAAATGGGTAGAAGGATCTTTAATTGTATTTTAAAATCGATTTCAACTAAATATTTAAGATGCACTTATAATATTAAATAAACTATTCAATTTATAATAATACAAAAATATGAAAATTAGGTAATATCTTTAATTTAATTACAGCCATCCTACTAGACTGTTGGCTTATTACATAAAATGTGATGACCAAAAGCTAGATACCATTTCTAACTTCTAATGTAATATGGAACCTCGATTGAAAAAGACCTATCAAGATCATCTTAACGCCAACACAAAACGAATTGTTTGTCGATTTAAATCTAAAGTTGGCCACACAACGTCTAAATCTCTTCTGGAAAAGCTTCCAAAACCTCAAACATCAAAACCATCAAGTCTATCTCACACTAACAGTAATCATCCATATCCAACAGCAATCCCTTCATATCCTCGCTTACAAAAATTGCCAATTTCTCACAGCTTCAAGCAAAAACCTAAGTCTTCACAAACAATGAGAAGCACTTCCCAAGAGTCAAAGCCAAGCCTAAGACTAAATCTCAAAGAAATCATTCACAAAAAATCTGTTGAAAATCCAAAATCAGATCGACTTATATATATTCAGCCTCTCCCTAAACCTTTAAAACACAGCAAAGCTATGAGTCTTGAAAACTCATTTGCAGGGCAAATCCCTAAAATTTGTAAAACAAGCCGAGATTTTATAAACACTTCAAAAGATGATAAAGAAAACATTGAGGAAAACTATGATATTTATAGGACAGAAATATTAGAGTTATCAAAAGAGAAATTATTGAAATCGCCTAATATCCAAGCTCTTTGTAAAAATAGCTTTGAAATGTCTTTAGAAGAACTAGAGCCAAAGCTCACTATGTTTTATAACAGTTTACCACATTAAATTTACATGTTAATTTTAACATACTCTTCTCGCAATTTTCGGATTTCTTCTTGTCTTTTCAAATCTAGCGCTTGGCTAACTTTTTCAATTTCTTCGTCCATATCATTTTTCATTTGTTCCATTACCTTTACAATTAGGCCTTGCTGGCCTTCAATTTCGCCTTGTCCTTCTAATTCTCTCATTTGTACTTCATAAGCAATTTTTATTTCCGAAATTTTATTGACTTTTTCATTCAAACTTCGGTCCATTATAGCTTCTAAATCCCTTATTAGCCCTTGGTCAATGATTTTTCTATTTCTTTCAGAATTTATTCGCTTTTGTATGATATCTGGGTCGTCTTCTTCTAATATTTCAATTTCTAATTTTGGTTTTGGCCTAGGAGGTTTTTTAGTGTTTTTTTGAGGATTTAAAGCTTGCGTAACTTGAGGTCTCTGCAGCATTTTATGCATTCGATCCTGAATTTCATGAAATCTTAAATCTTCATTAACTTCAAAACTTTCTATAGCTTTGGTATATAAAGCTATAAGCTCATGAATAGTTTTTTCTTCGAAACTTTTTTCTAATTCTTTTTCTTTAATATCAATTTGCAGCAAAAGAATTTGAATTGGCTTAGAAACGGCAGCTTCAATAATTCTTACATCTGGGCATTTGCTTCGGTCACGAGTTGATTTTTTGTTAGAAAGGCGTCTAGACATGGAATGCAGATTAATTATTTATTTTTTGAGGTAAATGGAAAAACATAAGAAAACGCTTGCTGATAAAACCATTGAATATTGATGATTGTATAAAAATCAATTAACCAAAATTTATTTATATTAATTCTTAGAAGAATGCATGGGAAATAAAAGGATATGACTATAAACCTAAGTTACATATTTCAGACATTATTGTGCGATTTATATATAAACAAATTTTCAGGGATTCTTCAATTAGTGATGAGCTTGAGTTTAATTTCAATTAAACATTATTTTGACCACTCAGTCCCAAGCACTTAAAATGTTGACTTGACTTGGTTGTCATGAAAGAATAGGATATTATAAGACATTACAGCTTTTACACTTATATAATTAATAGACGTAGATGACTGCTGCCTAGGATTTATGCCAGTCTCCGCTTTCCAACTCATTCTATTTAAGTTTTAATTTGAGTTTAAAATTGTTATAGCATTCTATAAATCAGCTAATCAGCGATCACCTAAAAAGTTTAATAAATGGCCGCATCTATATAAATTAATAATAACAGCTAATTTCAAGGAAACATTATTATATCGATAAATATAATCTTCTATCTAAAATTTCAGATTTATCAGCAGCGCTATTTCCTTGAACTGGCAGCACTATTCTGCCGTCACAGTCTTTTTTTCTTACTCGAGCTATTTTCAAACATCCCAAAGGATACGTCATAAGGGCTTTCTTCTTCACCCTTTTCATTTTCCGTTATTAATTTTTTAATTCTCTCATACACTTCCACATTATTTTCGCTCCTCTCCATCCCTCCTTCATATATTGAAATTTCTCCACTCTGTGGAAGTACTGTGCTTTCGCTCCCATACGACTCAGACTCACTCGTATTGCAATGTTTTTGGTATGCATTCGTATTAAAATTCGGAGTTTTTAGATCTCGCCGTATAATCCCTTCCGAGTTCCTTTGGGTTTTTAATAATAAATCTTTTTCCATATTCGGTATTCTTATTTTTGTTTTCGGGGAGAAAGGGATTAAGCTCTTTCTTGAGGGAGTTTCTATTATAGGAGTCAAAAGTTCGTAAGCTGAGTTATTCCGGCTTAATGCAATTTTTGGTTTATTTGGGGTCCTGGAAGAAAGGCACGGGGACTGGATATTTAATTTAATCTTGGAAGGGAGTGAGGCTGGGAAATGGCAAATGGAGTTTCTAGAGGTGCTTTTTTTAGGAGGGCAAGATGGGCGAAGAGTTGGGACTCCAAGGCCTGCTTGGCGCATGTTAAGGAATGGGTCTTTGACCGAAGAAGACTGAGAAAGAGTTTGAAACTCATTAGGAGAGTTTATTTCTGAAAAAGAATACTTGTGACTGCTTGGAACTGAGGTGTCTATATTTTTTGCTCGGATTTTGATTCTTGAATTAGAATGACTTTGTTTCATTTTGAGTTTTATTTAAATTTTTTTCCTTAATTATCTCTGTGTTAGTTATTGACAATTAAAATGCAATGCTCTTTAACTGATCATTACAGATGCGAATTTTGATAAATATATTATTCTACTTAAAGCAATAAACGGACAGTTCAGTCTTCTAATATTTATTATTGTTGAGGTAAAATCTTAAGCATAACCAAATCCTTAAAGCACATCAAATCCTTGCAAGCAGGTATTTTGGCTGACCATTCTCAAGAATTTATAATTTTACGTCACAATTTTAAGCTTGATAAATACTGTTAGCGATTTAAACAACCCAAAGTGCATATAGATAATATCCATTAGAATTAAAAATCTATATGATGACAAATTATCAAAAATTTTATAGGGGTAATAAAAATTACTTTATTGGACGAATGTCTGATAAAAATGCTCGTTTGGTTGTAAAGAAAATTAAATTAAGCAATGGGTCAAGTGAGACTCAAGAAGGAAGGAAGCGTGGAAGCAAAGATAGATGAATCAGAAAAAACACAGAAAATTATAGATTTATTGGTGATATCGTCTGGATTGCGATCATTTTTATGTTTGGTATTTTAATGAGTGCCAAACTAGCACTAGGCGCAATGATCTTATTTTGGGCGTACCATCATCAACTATTTAGAAAAAAGAAGTCAAAAGACAAATACTTTTATTATAAAACGACATTGGAAACAGTGATAGAAGTGACTGATGAGTCAGACATAGACTAATTAATGACAAAAATTAAGCTAAATATTGGGTTTATATAGGGAAAACTAAATTTAAAGCTAATCTTGCATCAATATAAATAATAATCAAATTAATTACGCTATGATTGCATTTGTATATTTAATCATATGTAGGATAGATAAATGCATTGAATTGACTAAATATATATTAGTTTCATTTAGTAATATAATTATTTTCTATTTATTATGTAAATTGACCATCATTTAAATACGACTGCAGCTTTGCACCGTTATATATTCATCACACCTAAGGCGTCCGTGTAGAAAAATCCTCTCTCCATATACACTAAAGATGCAAAAAAATTATAAGTTTTAATTACCAAAAATCAAGGGAATTTATTTGAAAAATTCATCCATATTCCATTTAATTCAATTAATTATGGTGGACCAAATCAAAAGCCTCGTTATAAGATGTGAAAGTGTGCGAAACATTTCAATTTCTGAAGATAGAATAAACGAATTAAAAGAAATTTATGCTGTAAGTAAAGAAATAAGCAGTAAGTTATATACAAAACTTATCAGTCTCGTTTGAGATGTTGGAGACATTATTCTGTATCAGCAGCAGCTCAAAAAAGCTCGGGATTGAAAAAGCTGACACGCTGCTGCTGAACAAATAGACAGAATTGAAGGCAAAGATGAATGGAAAAAACGTGAACAAAGCCCACTTTATGACTATAGGCTCCTTCGTCGGCGACTGAAACTGATTCGCAGTCTTCGGCAGCAAGATGATATTCCAGCGTTGGTTCATCACCTTCGTTCAGGCCTTCTGCGCGGCTTAGGTGGAAGTTTAAATTCAACTCTATACACGAAGACTCTTGTAGATACCAAACATTTGATCGTGGAGTATCAAGATGAAGTTTCAAACGCGTTGCGCCATGTTTTATACTCTCCTAAATACCCACTTCTAGATAAAGTCAAATTTTTTTCAGCATCAAGATATGCCTTTGGAAAAACTGCGCTTCTTATGAGCGGAGGCGGAGGCTTAGGACTTTACCATTTAGGAGTTGTTAAAGCTTTATATGATCAAGGGCTACTGCCTAGAATTTTATGCGGAACTTCAGCTGGCTCTATGGTAGCTTCATTTATTGGAACTACAAAATGAGAAGATATTCCTAAATGGTTTGAAAAAGGAGCGTTAAAATATGGACCTTTTGAAGGACTTGCTAAAGGTTCGGTCCAGCGAAAAATAAGAAGACTATTCAGACAAGGCCATCTTATGGACAGTAAAACACTTGAAGTATTTTTAAGAGCAAATCTTGGAGAAGTCACCTTTGAAGAAGCATATGAAGCCACAGGCATTATATTAAATATAACTGTAAGTGAGTCTGGCAGTTTTGATGACTTCCGGCTTCTGAATTATTTAACAGCTCCTCACGTCTTAGTATGGAGCGCAGCTTTAGCATCGTGCGCCATTCCTTTTGTATTCCAAAGCGTAGAGCTCAAATGTAAAGATTATAATGGCCAAACTGTCCCTTTCCACCCAAGTGGCCTGAAATTCATTGATGGGACTATAAAGGCAGACTTGCCAACTCAAAAGCTTGCAGAAATGTTCAATGTGAACGCTTTTATAGTTTCACAAACTAATCCATGGGTGTTACCATTCTTGACCCCAGAAGACGGTGGCGGGACTTGGGGCGACAGCTTTAAATTCAAACTGTTTAAAGTTGTTAAAAGACTGATTATGATGGAATTCAGACATCGAGTCCAGCAGCTGAATTTGTTGGATCTAAGTAGCACTTTGACGTGGTTTTTGAGTATTTTTACTCAGGAGTATAGAGGTCATGTAACGATTTGGCCTATTCCGGCACTTAAAGATTATGTAAATATTTTGTCAAACCCAACGGATGAAGATATTCAGAGATGTGTGAGGAAAGGACAGTTAAGGACTTTCCCTAAGATTAATATGCTGAAATCAATAATGGCAATTGAGAAAACTTTTGAGTCGTGCTATCATGAGCTGAGAGACAGAATCCATGCCCAAGATCGAAGGTCGAGATTTTCATTTGATGGGCAACCTGAAGAAACTATGTTAAAAGAAAGCTTATACCAGGCTGAGTTTGATATAATTCCTGACATCAAAGATGAGTTCGAACATGAAGAAATCATCGTTGATGCACAATAACTAATAGATTATTCTTAAATATGGCTCAGTTTTTAGAACTTGAGAATTTGAAATTAAGAAGAGAGATCAAAGAACTCCAATCCGCTTTGCATGAAATAGGAAGAGAAGTGTCATATGAAAAACCGCGAAAAAATTACGAAAAATTGTATAGGAGAAGGGAAAGATTGAAAAGAGAAATCGCAGAAAAAGTAAGTAAAGGAATTTACGAGCCACCTAAATCACCTGAATTATATGAAAAACCAAAGAAATTCGAAGAAAATTTTGACAATGAAGAAGACTCCGATTATTTGAAAAGCAGTGAAACTGACAGGACTTTAAAAGAAGAGGAATTAAGAAGAAATGATTCGTTGCAGCAGGAATTTTTGAAGCTAAAAGCTTCAGTTGAACAGATTAATCAATCGATAGAAAATTTGCAAGAAAATTCATTGAGAAAAAGCTCAAAAAGGCTAAAAGACTCATTTGGATCTTATTATTCAAATGAAAAGGGGGAGCTTGAGAGTGATGAAGTAATTGTTGATACAAAGACTTCAAAAAGGCTTGTAAATGTGCTTTGCCAAGAAATTGAGGCGTTAAGAGCTGAAAACAGTGAACTGAAATTACAGATGAGAAGAGTTTCAAAATCGCCAAAAAGAAAGAGAATTGAAGAGAAGAAGCCTATGAAATTCAACAGGTGACAAAGCGCCACAAGGGGCAGTTTGAAATCTCCACTGAGAATGAAAGACACAACACTAGTTTTTGAGTGCGCTCAAAATAGACTCCATAATTGCTCTGCCTGTGACCTATTGCTTTCTCATGGGTACTCTACTAAGTGCTGCTCATCACATGGGATTACTTGTAAAAATTTTCACAAATAATATTTTATATTTATATATTCCTGCTTTAGTAAAATATTAGTAAGTGAACATACTCAAACAATACTTAATTATCGAAAAAAGCGACACTTTTGAACCTTGGCATATGCCTTTTATACTCAAATTCTCGATATTGATGCTCCGCAAGTCTGGGATCAGTAATCCCGGTTTGTGGGTTGGTTCCGATTGGACGTCTGAAAAGAAGCACATGTGGTTCTGGAGGATGAGCTCCATAGTGTTGCCAACCTCTCGTCATTTGGACTCCTTCAGCCCTCCACTCATCTTCTGATAGCAGTCCTCTCTTCCTAAACTCCTTGCCCTTTTTCTTTGGAAAAATGACCTGTCTGTACTCCCAAACTGAATCATAGTATTTTTCAGAGTACTCGATTTTATCGTCTTCTTTTTGCTCTTCTTTCTCTTTATTTACCCTAAGCATTATAATTTAATATTTGTGCTGCGCTTTTATAGTAGTCACTTCTTCGTGTGAAGATTTGCTTCAAATTATTTGTTATAAGAAAACATGGTTTTTAGCAAATGTCGAAATAAATGAAAAGCAAGATTGAAAGACTGCTCTTGATATTTTTATCCTAAATAAGCCGGTTATTTATCTTTCTCGAAAGAAATTTGATAAATATAAACAAGCATTTTAAAAGTTATTTTATTCAATATATCTAAGTAAGAAGAGCCTATTCTTAGAAAAATTTTACGTTGGCTTACTTATCATAGTATAGAATAGCCAGTGTTACAATTATAAAAGCTCTCTTTTTCAGTAAAATATAAATTAGCTAAAATAGGCTTTCTATACCTTTTATCTCTAAATAAATAAAATGGCCTCAAATGATCAACAGCCAGATGCTCTCTATAAACTTCTAATAATCGGTGACTCTGGTGTTGGAAAATCTTGCTTTCTCTTACAATTCACTGAAGGCGACTTTAAGGAAGATCACAACGTCACTATTGGAGTCGAGTATGGTGCTAAAACTCTCAAAGTCGACGAAAAGAATGTAAAACTCCAAATTTGGGACACAGCAGGACAGGAATCTTTTAGGGCCATTACTCGCTCATTTTATAGGAATGCACATGGAGTAGTTTTAATGTATGATTTAACTCGCTTAGAAAGCTACGAAAATCTTTATGACTGACTTAGAGAAATTAAGCAAAATTCTGACCCAGATGTTGTTATATATCTTGTTGGGAATATGCTTGATCTAGCAGAAGATGAAAGGGAAGTGCAGACCGATCAAGCCCAAGCGTTTGCAGAAGAAAACAAGCTTGATGGCTTTACAGAAGCTTCAGCTAAAACAGCTGAGCATGTTGCAGAGGTAATGCATAACTAGGGTTTTTCAAAAAATTGGGGAAGTATTGTACAAAAAATCAGTGGAAAAGCAAGCAAAAGAACAAAAAGCTATATCTCCTCCAGCTCCGATAATAGTTCGCCCAACAACACAACCAGAGAAGAAAAAGTCTTGCTGCTAAATAGACTAACATTTAAATCTTTGATAAATATTTTAACTCTAAGCAAGTTAAGCACAATGCATTTAATCTAGCCACCCGTTTCAAATTTTTCTATAGCAATTATGATAATAGTTATAAATTTTTATTAATCAAAATAGCCTATTTAGCTTATGACAATTTTAAAGTTTCGTAATAGCGAAATATAATCAATTTCTTAAAAGATCTAAATCAAGTCTTAATTTTTATTTGGAGAAATTCTAATATTAACAATTTATTAAATTAATGCTTTTGATTATTTAATTTCTCTCCTTTGACGAGTGCTGGGTTATTTGGAGAATAAAACCTATAAACATCTTCATCAGCATCAATTGTTTCTACAGTCATTTCATTATGGATAAGAGGAACAGGTTCTTTTTGAGCTTTAATAGTCTCTTTTTGGACTTTTGCGGGCTGCTTGTTTTCTTCTGCTTTTTTCTCTTCTTTCCCGAAAATTTTTTTAACTTTAGCTTTAAATCTCTGCCCGAAAGGTGTTTTTTTAGCTTTTTCCTTTTTTCCTTGTTTATTTGCTTCAAGAATTGACTCTTCAATAATTTGCTGCAATTTTCTTTCTTGTTCTATAGGATCTAGATATTCTTCTTGTGCCTGATTGGGAATGTCTTCTTCTGAATCAGAATCCCCAAGCTCTAAAAAGTCGTCGTTTAAAACAACATTTGGCTCATGATTATGTTTAGGAGGTTCTGAGGCTGCTTTTTTAAGCTGAGGAGCTTGGATTGGAGGTGGAAGATTTGGTACGTTTATAATTGGAGGATCGGGTTCGTTAGATAGACTGCTTTTACTGTATGATTCTTCATCTAATTTGAGCAAATAATCTGTAGCTTTATTGATACTGCCTTCACAGCTTTCAAGAATCGATTCTATAATTTCAGCGTCTAATTGGGGGAACATTGATGTGAGATAGTCAATTTGTTTCTTGTATGGAGATTCCATTTTATTATAGCAGAAATAGAAATTAATTTAGGTTATGAAACATTTGAAACCAAAAATTTACTATATCTTATAAATATTCTTAGCTAATTAATATTATCTCTGCAACGGAGAGAGCTTAATAATTATGAGTGTTATCTTTATATTTTAACAATATTTAATAAATCAATTAAAAGCTATTTTAGCGAATTGTAAAAATATAGATAAAGAATTATTATGATCCCTATGAAAAATAAGCATTTATTTTTATTAAATTTATAAAATAAGAGCAGATGGTAATATATATAAATGTATTTTTTACCTAAAATTTGAATTTTATATCCTATGTTCAATATTAATTTTTACAAATTTTGAGATCTAATTAAATGAATTTTATTAACTCGGACAGCATTGAAGAGGAGCCATTACCTGCTCCAGTGCCTTCTCCAAAGCCTGAACTTGAAGAATTTGGCACCAAAATTAAACAAATGCATTTAAAAAGCTTAAAGAAAGAAAGAAACATAAAAAAAGTTAAAGGGCATTTCGAAAATCAATTGAGTCCAGATACCCTATCAAAATTAAATAGGATCCAAAAACAGCTCGCCCACAAGCGAAACTCTAGCACAGATACTACCGATGACTTAGAAAACATAACAAAGGTCTTTAGTAACCCAGCTGGATTGTTTGAAGAAAATGAAAAATCGGGAGAAGACATTGATGAAGGCGAATTGGAAATACAAAAACCAAGATCAATTAATATTTCAATAAGTTTAAGCAGGATCAATTCAAATTCAATGATCATTTTGAATGAAGATCTAGGGAAGAATTACAGGTTTAAAAGAAATCCAATTAAGTTATCGATGATGGCACACAATATAAGAGAAAAATTGCTGAAGCCAGGCGAAGAATCAAAAGTAAAAAACATTTCAATTTGACCAGACCAAACGCCACTTAAAATTATTAAACATAAATACACAAAAACTCATCATACAGCAAGAGATATAACAAGTCCTATAACTAAAGGAAAATTAACAGCAAAAATGATGATGAAGCAGAAAAGGGATTGGTCGAGGTCTGCGCTTGATAATGTATGCATATTATAATCCTAATTAATAATTATCAAACTTAATGCAAGAGTTCATTTATTTTAATAGATCTCAGGCTTAAATAAGAAATTTGACATTTTTAATATTTTTATATATGAAACGAAAATTGAAAAAACTGATGTCAGAGGCCAGGACTCGAACCTGGGACCTATCGGCCTGATCGACAATATGCTCTACCAACTGAGCTACCTCTGATATCTAAGATTAATAATTCAATTTAATTTTTTTATCTCACACTATAAAAAAAAGAGCAAAAAGGGTCAGAGTCTAGGTTTTGATCCCAGTCTACCGGGTCCGAAATTCCGGCGTGCATCCATTACACTATCTCTGAAGGTATATTTTAACTTTACGGACTTAATTTAGATTCAGAGATTTTGTATAACATCATTGTAATTAATATCTTTTAATATTCGTAATAAATATACTCATATTTATAATATCTATAATCTCGCTATCCAATTTTAATAATTAATTTTTAAGCTGCTGTTAGGAGTTCTTAAAGTTATATCTATTATTCTATTAGTATATCAATCTTGATTACTTTTTTCGTTATTTTATTAACATTTTTGGATAATTCTTTATACAGTCTTCTTTATGGTAAATTATATATTTTACCCATTAAGCTCTAATTGCCAAAAATAATAACTCCTTGTTTAACTAGACTAGAATTGTAAGTTTAAATTTTTCATATATGGTTATAATAATTTTTACTATTACCTAAGATTATTTTGCTCTTTTTTATAAAGCCAGCTCTCTAATGAATAACGACCTATTTTCAATGAAAATTATTAAAATGTCCAGCCTTGAAAACCTTAAATCTCAAGGACCCTCAGAAATAGAAGGTATCCAATCCCTTCTTCAAGTAGCTGAAGGTAAATCCTAAAAAGAGCTTTTGTTTTCATTTCCCCTTCCTACAGAAATCGTCACAAAATATGATACAATGCGAAGCAAATATTTCCAAAAACTAGGAATTTCTTCTTCATCCTCTCACATTTGAAAGCTTCAGCGAGACGCTCATGCTAAAAGTCGCTCTAAAAGTCCACTTCCTGATAGAAACACAAAATCTTTTGACTCAATTAAAATTGAATTAGAATCTAGGATTGACAAAAGCTATTTACTTATCTCGAAATATAAAAAATTAGTAGAAGATGTGATGTATTATCAAGATAAGCTAAATCTGCAAGCAGGTTTGATTGCAGAAAGATCGAATAGGTCCAGAAGCCAAAGTCCGTTAAAATCAAGCCTTGGATCGAACCAATATGACCAAACTTTGAGGGTTCTTGATCTTGGGAGCTCTTCGTTACAAAAATACCAAATCCTTGAGAGCGAAGAAGAGTCAAATTTTGATGTTTTAAAGCAGCAATTTAATGAGAAAAGTAGACAAACATTCATTATTATGGATGATGTACGAAATCTATTTGCTAAGCAGGTCGCTACTATCAGCGGATATGAAGATAGCATTAAAAAGCTATCGAAAAGAGAAAATTCTGATAGAGAAGACTTCGAAAATAAGTTTAATCTGCTAGCACTGAAATATAACCAAACTAAGGAAGAATATGAGTCTAAAATAAAGCAATTAAGAGAAGAAGCATATACTACAAGACAAAATTACTTAGAAGAAGCAAGAAAGTCGCATATAAAGGACATTGAAAAACTAATGCAAGAAAGAGACCAATATAAAGAAAAAGCTGAGCAGCTTCAACAACAATACGATACTGTGAAATTCTCCTTAATGGAAGAAATCAATCGAATTAATTACTCTTATTCCAAAGAAATCGAAACGTTAACACAAAAATGCACCCACGAAATAAAAGATAACGACAGTGCCTATCAATCTGAAATAAGTGCACTAAAAAATAAGCAAAAAATCCGCGAAGAAGAGCTTTTGCACAAACTTGAATCAATTGCAGAGGAAGATGCCAAAACTATTCAAGCGCTCAGAGAAAGTTTAGATAACCACATACGATCAGAAGAAGAATTAAAAATTATGATTAGGACTATAGGTGAAATTTCTCATGGGATTTATTGAAAATATGGACGTAGCGATGAAGAACAAGCACATAGGAGAGAAAATATATATGAAAAATTCAGCTATTATGGTGTTTGCGAGTTTACAGATGTGCTTGTAGAAATTGACTATTTAGGCTATTTAATAGACAAGCTAAGCACAGATAATAACTGGCTAGTGGATAGGTTAGGAGATTTTGGAAAAGAAAACGACAGTTTGAAAGCTGCTATATACTCAAAAACTCCAACTCCTAAGAAAAGTAGAGAAGATGCCCATAGAAAAACCCATTCTGAGCTAAAATCCACAAGCAAGGCTATGAAAGAGTTTGAGGATGCAAGAGATAAGCTTATAGAAAAAATGAACATTTCCGAAGGACCTAGAAAAGAGCCGTCTAGTGTTACAAAATTGTATAAAAAATATATTGGAGATAAAGGAAGGTCACAGAGTTTTGTTAGAGGTGAGTAATATAAATTTCTATCTTAAATTGGTTAAAATAAAATTAAATATGCAAGCTTACTTCTTGATTGCAAAATTTATGAACAGTTAATTATTTCCTTAAGAATAAGGTTAAAATCCCAATCATTTAAATGAATTCTGAATTTTTATTGTAAGAATGAAATATTCATATAAGTATTTTAGAAGATTATATCGATAAAATGGCTTAACATTTTGAAAAGTTTTTTTTTCAACAGTCGGTTATAAAATCTTTTGGCAAAAAAATCTACTTTGTCTAAGCTGCAAACTGCTGCTTTATTTTGTTAACCTTATTCATAAGATTAAAAAATACTTATTTTACAAATTTTCGAATTTCATTTTATACCTTTTATTTTGGCTATTTCTCCACAAATATCATTTAGAGGTGCTTAATTAATTGTGATTAACCTTTCAAAGAACTT
The DNA here is from genome assembly GCA_949751835.1 of Blepharisma japonicum. Taxonomy (NCBI): domain Eukaryota; phylum Ciliophora; class Heterotrichea; order Heterotrichida; family Blepharismidae; genus Blepharisma; species Blepharisma japonicum. The sequence goes on from CATKHK010000013.1 coordinate 22,549, forward strand.
AATTTTTTATTCAAAAATTTATTTAGATTCAAAAATTATTTTTATAAACCAGATAAATAAATTTGCTTATATTATTCTTTATATATTAAAATACTTAGAAATAATTGAGCCCTTTATAATTCTAAAATCTGATCCTGAATTTTGATTTTAAGTTCATACAGCTATTTTCTCTTCAAAATAGCATTAAAAAAACAATCCATCAGTTATGCCTAATTTAATTATTAACGCATAAAAAACATAAAAATTTAATAAAACTAATAACTTTATCTGAGCAAGTGCTGGTCCATTTAAAATTATTAGAGTAAAGATGAATTTTAATCGGTGAACGAATGGCGCATAGTGAATTCTAAATATGGTTAATAATTCTCAAATGATGGATAATCTTTCCCTCAACGAAGCTCAAGTACAAGAGCTTGAAAAAGAACTTGAAGAAAACCCTTTCAACATCCGAGCCCTCAGCGAACTGGCTCAATATTTTGCAAGTCAAGGGGACTATGCATCAGCATGCCAGCACTACGAAAAAATTGTTAGGGTAGACGAAGAGAACGGTAAGGCGTGGACCGCCCTAGGCCATTGTTATCTTCTAAAAGGCGAGTACCAGAAATGTTTCACCGCTTACCAGAAAGCCTTGTATACTATGGAAGACAACCGCGATCCTCAGTTGTGGTATGGAATTGGCTTACTTTACAATAAATTCGAAAGTTACGAGTACGCCGAGCCCGCTTACCAAGCCGTTTTAAGGATCGACCCCAACTTTGAGCAAAAGCACGAAGTCCTCTACAAATTGGGTCTGATCTATAAGAAGACAAAATCCTTTGACAATGCCATCACATATCTCAGAAATTCCATGGCCTGTGAAAATGTCCCCATTTCACGAAAAGTTGACGCCTTGTGCCACATAGGGAATTCCTATGAAAAGCAGGAGAAAATGGACGAGGCCATCAGCATTTATAGGGAAGCGCTGACTTTGGATGAAAATAATTTCAAGACGATGGAGTACTTGGGCTGGGCGCTGATGATACATTCAGACCATGATCAGGCCTTGGAGGTTCTGAATCGAGCTCTTGAGTTCGTCAAGGAAAACTGTGCAGAGGCAGGAGATATACACTACTTGATTGGGAGGTGCTACTTGGACCTCAAAAATTACCCAGAAGGCCAGTCCGCTTTCCAAAAGGCCATTTATAAAAATCCAAATGCCTACATCTACTGGTGCAGTATTGGGATTTTATACGCCTTAGCGACACAGCCACAAGACGCCTTCGAGTGCTTTGTAAAAGCTTCCAACATTTCCCCTGAATGCGGAGATGTCTGGTTCAACATGGCAGTCCTCTATGAGCACTGCAAACAAAAGCAAGAGGCAAGCTTGGCCTATCAGCGAGCTTTTAGTCTAGACAGCACAAATAAAAAAGCTATTGACAGGAAAACCAAGCTTCAAGCTGGCGACGAAACTTCTCCAATCCCTGATTTTATACACCCAGCCTTTGAAGTCAGTGACGTTCCTTTCTCAATCAAAAAGAATGATAAAGCTTCCAAGCCTATCAAAACGCTCCCAGACATCAAAAACTTTAGAAGAGACGGAGAGGCTGAAGAAGAAAAATTCCAGGATGCTGAACAAGATGAAGGAAGTCCTGTGCAAGAAGAAGCAGAAGTCAAAAATGAAAAGGTTGATGAGGAAGAAGGAGAAGAGGAAGAAGAAAGCGAGGAAAGTGAGGAAGAGGAAGAAGAAGACGAAGATGAAGATGCATCGATTAAAAGTGATGATAATTCGGAGTCTGAAGAAGTGCCATCTGAAAATCTGAGAAGGTCAGAAGGCCCAAGAACGAGAAGGAGAGATGAGTTACAAAACAAGAAACCAACTCCTACACCAGCACCTGTGCAGGCACCTCAGCCACAAAAGCCAAAACCACCACAGCCTCAACCTCAACCTTCTCCTCAAGTTTCAGCTCCTGTGCCAACTCCTCAAGCTCAGCTCTCTTCTTTAGCCCAGTTTCAACAAATGTCTCAAATGGCTTTTCAACAGAGACCTCAGCCCAGTGCAGCCCAGCAGCCTCAAAAAATGGCTTCACCAATGGCAAATCTTCCTCCTCAGCCTTCATTGTCAAGCAAAGGTCCTCAAATGCCGACACCATCAAAACCTCAAATGAACTCTCCTCCTGGCTTCCCACAAGGAATGAATCCATTTGGAGGGATGCCAAACTTCCCGATGCCGCCAAATATGCAAGGGATGCCAGGCATGCCTAACACAATGCAAGGTATGCCAAACATGTCTCAGATGCCTAATATGCCAGGAATGCCAGGTATGCCCAATTCCATGCAAAGCCTTCAAAATCAGTCTCAGTCCAATCTTTCCTCTGGAGGGATGCCTAATTTCCCACTCCCGCCTAACATGCAAAATGTCTCTAATATGCCGCCAAATATGCAAAACATGCCAAATATGCCTAACATGCCGAACATGCCGAACATGCCAAACATGCCAAACATGCCCAACATGCAAAACATGCAAAACATGCCGAATATGCCAAATATGCCTAACATGCCTAATATGCCCAACTTATCAAGCCAGCAGCCTCAAAACGTGCAAAATCCCAACATGCATCAATTCCAAGGAGGAATGCCCAACTTTGGAGTCCCTAATATGCAAAACAACTCCAGCCCTGGAAATATGCCAAATTTCCCTGGGCTTCAAGGTATGCTAGGAATGCCTGGAGGACCAAACATGATGATGCCTGGAATGATGGGAATGCAAGGACAGCCTGGTATGATGATGCCACAGCAACCAAACATGATGGGTATGCAAGGCCAACCTCAACCTCAGCAAGGCGGTCAGCCTAACCAACAAAAAGGAGGAGTCCCCGGCTTTAATCCTTATCAAATGGCAGCTCTAATGATGAATCCTCTATTGGCAGCTCAAATGATGTATGGGATGGGCTCAGTCCCAGGTATGAACCCTATGATGCCACCAGGCATGGGAAATATGCCCCAAATGGGCAGCATACCTGGAGGATTTCCAGGGGGCATGCCAGGAGGTATGCCAGGAAACCCACCTCAAGGTATGAATATGGCCAACTTAATGAATAGCATGAGAATGCTGGCACAAGCCCGACAACAAATGAACCCTCAAAATCCACAGAAAAAAGAGCATGATGAGGACATAGCAGAAGCATTAGCCAACTTGAACGAAAAAGATGAAGACGAGGACGGAGCAAGGAAAAGAAAAGGAGATAGTGACAAAGATTCAGCAAAGAAAAAGAGGAAAAGGAAATAAATCTATGTAATTAGTGTCACGCGTTATAATTATAATAGGCTTCATTAAAACGCTTTAGCAATCATCTTCATTTGTTTTAAAAAGCAATTTTCTATAGCTTTTATACAAGAAATAACTATCTTTTCCAGTATTAAAAGTTTAGACCGAGCCTTAGGTATTTTTTATAATACATGTAACTTTCATATCGCAATAATCAGATTTAATTCAAAAATGATGGAAAGGTCAGGACAAAGATTTGGTTCTAGCAAACCTGTGTCAGAACAAGAACTCAAGCAAGCAAGACATTGCTTAAGACTCCTCAAAGAGAAAATGGCTCGAAATCCTCCTGCATATTTCCGTGATAATGGAGAAGAGCCTGAGCAAGTCCAGCCAGCTGCTTCCAACTACCGCAAAGCTTTTAAGCCAGTTACAAATAACCAAGAAGCACCTATATCTCGTCCTCCAATCTACCAAGAAACCCCACCACCTCGACAACCAATGAAAAAGCCTCAAAATGTTGCCAAAGAAAGCTCAAAAGGCTTCGCTCAGTACGATTTCGAATCAGTCGAAGGTGCTGAGCAGCCAGAACAAGAAAACAGAGTTGCTTGCCCTGATTGCGGCAGAAAGTTCGCTCCAGAAGCCTTTGAAAAGCACTCAAGAATTTGTAAAAAAGTTTTCATGAGCAAAAGAAAAGAATTTAATTCGTCGGAGCAAAGAGCGACAGATGAAGCTATTGAAGTTCCTAAAAAATCGGCACCGCCACCTAGAAAACCAGCGGCAAGCGGAAAAAATAATAAATGGAAAATGCAGAGCGAGCAGCTAAGAGCGAATATGAAAGCTGCTAGACTTGCAGGATCTGGAAATGATAGTGCGGCATATGAAGAAGCGGCAAGAGCTGCTGCAGAGCTGAATCAAGAGCAATATACTAAGTGTCCACATTGCGGAAGATCGTTTAACGAAGATGCAGCGAATAGGCATATTCCGATTTGTGCGAAAAAAGCTATGACTGAACAGTTTAAAAAAGGTGGAAAACAACCACCGCCAAGGGCTGGCAAAAGATAAGATAATTTTAGAAAAATTGATATATGAATAATTAAGGTTTTTTAGAGTTCATATTATGAATTCACATTTAAATGGAATTGTTTTAAGTGACCCACAAATTGATAGAGAAAATTTTTTACAAGGGATTTCTGCAAGAAAAATTCATGAGTTGACATATGAAATAAAGACAAAAGACCCTATAACAAATTCACACATAATTTTCCACTTTGAAGAATCGGATGTAATTCCTGACTCGATATCTCAATATCAATGCATTTTACTTCTATATTCTTTGAATGAGGAATCAACGTTTTCAAGCATTAAAGAAGTGTGGCTTCCAGAACTGCAAGATTCAATAAAAAATGAAAATACCTTTATTATTCTTGTTGGGCTTGAGCATGGACCTAAGTATCGTCAAATTAACTCAGATGAAGCAGAAAATTTAGCAGTAGAAGCTGGAGCAATTCATGTGGAGATTTCTCTTCCAGCCAAGAAAAACATCGCGCTACTGCTAAAATTAATGAGAGTAAGAGCTACTCTGCTATTAAAAAAACAGCCCATTAAATGTGAATCTTCCAAAAAACCCAAAATTCCTCCAAAAAGAAATCTAGATCTAAATTCAATACAAAAACTAACCCTAGAAGACTGCATAACCCCTCAATTCAGCTCAAGAACTTCCAAGCAAAAAGAAGAAGCTCATAATTATTCCCTAATAGAAAACCAGAACCATTTGCATAGAAAATATCGGTATGAAGATGAACAAATTTTTCAGACTGAGCCTTCCCGAGAGTCTGATTCAGAAAGCTTTACAATTAATGAAAAAGTCGAAAAAGAAATTACTTTGGGTGAGGACTTTGAGAGTGAAAACTGTTGGGCAATGAATGGAACCTTAGGAAGCCCATCTTATCAGCAGCAATATAAAGTGCCACCATTATCATTAAATCCAGTTATTCCGCCTATTAAGCAAGCTCAAACAACAGAAAGAGCATCAACTCCGAAGAAAATTCTAAAAAATGGGCCTGAGACAGAAAGGCCTTATAAGTGCCCATTGTTGATATTGGAGATTAAAATGAGAAATTCTGTAAAAACCATTGAGGTTTATCAAGGAGATACCTCATATGATTTAGCCAAAAAAGTGTGTGGCAATGAAGAAGAGGCTGAAGAGTTGAGCTATTGTATAGAGAAGGAGATCAATAGTTATTGTGAAGAGATAAAGAAAATACAAAGGATGGGAAAATTTTAATTTTCCCATAATAAATCACCATTATATTATTATGACCTAATTTCTTATAAAATATAATTTAATAGTCTTAAAATAATTAAAATATTAGCTTTTATTCCCAACAGCTCCAGACCTCATAATTGTTTTATAAAACTCCACCAAGGACTGCTCTTCATCATTTTTATGCTGTTTCGCAATCATACTTTGGTTTTTAATTGTATTCGTTGCCTGCTCATAAGCTTCATCCAAGCATTGGTTAAGCCAAATTCCGTCGTCTTGAGTTGGCCTAATCCCTAACGTCTCAAGCTCATTTTTAATGTCCAGGAAAAGTTCTCCTTTTCTGAAATCAGGATACATGCGGATTACTTCAAGCTTTTGCTTTTCTTTTGGTAATAAATCGATGCTATTCACATCAGCTAAAGATAGGCAGCAAAAAATGCTAGCTCTTAAATCACGTTTCCTTGCAAATTCAAGCTGCTTTTTTCTGAGAATTGAGACTTCGCTCTGCTGGTCTGCAGCTTCTAAGGTTTCTTTTAGAGTTTCAAAGCCTTTGGTATTATTTGACTGGGAATAAGCAAGTGGTCTTCTTGGGTCTTTTAAGACACCGTCTACATCATAGGCAACACCAAGTCTTTTTTCTTCCTCTTCATAAATTCTTATTAATAACTGTGATGCGTTTGCCATGTTCTTTTTGGAGTTTCAACTGGAAAATGCAGCTTTGGCACGTGAAATTTTCAATAAATGGCATAGGCAGCTGATTGCGATTCTTCTGTGGACTTCTAAGCATTCATCTAAATAATCAAGTAAAGCAGTAATTCCTTCTATATCAATAAAATGAAGGGTCGATCGTTTATTTTGCAAAATCGCATGCCACAAGCAATCCAAAACTGCCAATAAAAATTGGTCAGGCTCCCCAGTCACTATTGGTGGCATTGGCTTTAAATTTGCTTTAATCAGCTCAATCCAGCCTTTTCTCCTTATTTCTTTTTGGTTTTCTCTGCAGTTTTTGCAGGCATTTGATATGATTGACAATGCAAGTTCTCTTGCAAATAGAGGGTAATCAGCTTCGCTTTGCACGATATCTAGCAACGTGTCAAAAAGCCCTTCTTCTGCCAGCTCTGTTTTGAATTCTTGAAATTGTGATGCCACTTCTAGTGCTTTTAATGTGGCGAGCTTTCTTTCATTATCACTATAAGACGACAAAAAATGAACCAAACAGTAATTTCCATTTTGCTGCTGGAAATGTTCAGGGAAAATCGGCAGAATATGGAAAATTGTGTTTAATGCATGCATCTGGATTTCTTTAAGCTGAGGCTGCTGCCATCTAGAAATGGCTTGGTTTTTTTGGCTTGGGTCTAAATAAAGAAGCAGCGCTGGCAAAAAGTCACTATTGACAACTACTTCAATTGCTGATTCAAGCTTGGAAGAGATGATTCTTGACGTGCAGGTTCATAATAGCTTTTTAAGCTCTAAGTCTTCTGGCTCGACCCCCCACATTGCTTTAGTCGCAGAAATCGTACTTGTGGTCCCTGCAACTGCTAGATTTAGTTCATCATACGAACTGAATTTAATTAATTCTTCTAAGAAGCATTCAGGAGATTCTTCTCTACTTAGGAAGAAAGGATGAGTTTCTGGACATGCTACAACAGCAGAAATTAAAATCATGAGCTCGTTTCTCAGTTTCCTATCAGTTAGTTTGTAGCCTTCCTTGATGACCCTTTGTAAGCACCACCTGAGTGATATAATAAGCTCTTCTCTTGCAAGTGTTTCTATGCATTCGTCGCCTGACTGTTCAAGGATGTTCCAAATGCATTCAATGCAGAGATTTACCAATGGGTCTCTGAAGTTTGGATGGTTGCATATCACTACTACAAGATCTTTTAAGACCCCAAGTTCTCCAATTTTACTAGCTAATGGTGCGTACATAGAAAGTGCTAGCATTGCACTTACTGTTTGTGCTGCAATTTCGTTCTCTGTAACATTATCTGCTAAAATATGGACAAGGCCTTCTGGAAGTTCTGTAGCTGCGATGGCTTTAAGATATTTCGTCCCATTCGTTTTTATCACTGCTAGCACATTTGTTTCCCAGTTATCTAAAGACTTTGACCTTTTGGATTTCGACAAAGAGCTCTCAGCTGAGTTTTTTTCTGCTGCTGTTGTTATGTCTTTTTTTGCGAAATCAGTGATAAAGCTGCACACGCACAATAAAAGCTCTTTTATTGGCTCTCTTTCTGGCTTTAGTATTGGATAAAGGACATTTAAAAATTCTGGGAGTTTTGGGACATAAAGAGTTTCATCGCTCATTTGTTCTTTTCGGAACTGAATTTTGCAGTGGTTGATAAGTCTACATAGAGGCTCCACTAATTCTTTGCTGCTTTCTTCTATTCCTTTATTTAAGAGCTTGATTATTTCTATGACTTTATCGAGATCCTTATAATAAAATCCTTCGGCATACTGAGATTTTGAAGAGCATATTCTTCGGACCATGGCTGCATGTCTGTCTTTTAGCTGAGAGGTGTAGCGTGAAGTCATAAGCTCAATTGCTTTCTCAAGGGAAACGTTACTCATTTTAATTTATTATATGAATTTTTGCATTTTTATTTTGTGGAAATTAACTAAATACTTTTATAAAAGCTCTTATTTATTAGCACTTAAATTAGCCTTTATTAAGCAGCCCATATCTGTTATTATTTTTAAATAGTGCACTAACGACTCCTAAATAATCTAAAATGGACCCTGTAGCAGACCCATATATTGACTACATGATTGGAGTCATCAACAAAAGCAGCAAAAGCTCTGAAGAAATTGACAAAATAGACGGATTTTTACACAATCTTAAGCCATTCCAAAGGCTCATTGAGAATCTTCCAATCAATATCAGGCAGCAGGTAATCGGCTGTTTGCAAGTAAAAGAATGCAAAGAAGGCGAAAGACTGTTCACAAAAGGAGATCCCAGTGACTGCCTTTATATTGTCATGCGCGGTTCATTACAGATGTATAATCACTCCTCGAAAGAAAAAATTGATATGATACCTGAAAATGTTCTTGGGAAAGGAAAAATCCTTGGTGAAAGAGGAATCCTAAGAAATGGGCCCAGAAGCTTAACAGCAGTGGCTAAGGAACATTCTTATGTCCTTACTCTTGATGCAAATTATTTTAAACTTTATTTGAGCAATGAAATGTACAATACACTTGAAACGAAGAAAAAAATAATTGACAAATTTATCCCTGGACTATCAAAATACTCAGGCACACAAAAAGAAAGGCTTGCTTATACATTGGAAATCGAAGATTATGATAGAGGAACTATATTAGCCAAGCAAGGAAACTTAACCGAAAAAATGCTAGTTATTTTAGAAGGGGAATGTGTTATGACGTTTAAAGAAGGGAATATTAAAAGAATGGTAGCGAGACTAGAAAAAGGGTCAATTGTGGGTGAGGAAACTGCATTATATAATAGACCTTCTAGCTTTACAGTAACTGTCACTTCAAACACTTTAATGGCAGGAAAAATAAAAAACACTGATTTGCAGACACTTTATCCTAATAAAGTTGTACAAATGATGAGAAATTATTACTCAGAGAGAAACTTAACTAGGAAAAAATTAGCTGATTTTACCCATCCTTGCCTTGGAACAACTGATCTAATATTAAGCCCAAAAAATTTTCCATTGGCAAGTCCAAAGGCAAAAGAACATATGACAATGATATTGAAAAGAGCCCCTAGTTTTGCCAAAGAAAATTTGAGTGAAAAACTCATAAATTTTTCTTATAAAGGAAGACTGGAAAAGCTGAGGGATACAGCAAATAAGCGAATAAGCAAGTTCTTAGCAAAAGAATAATTTTTTGAAATTTAATGAGTTTTGAATTTAATCTCATTTTATAAATAAAAACTTTATAGGTTTTCAAGCTGACTGTTTGGCCGAGTGGTCTAAGGCGCCAGCTTCAGGCGCTGGTCCGAAAGGGCGTGGGTTCAAATCCCACAGCAGTCATTTTTTATTTTTCAAGAATTTTAAGATAGAAATTAATAATATATGGAAGATCACAAATAGGAAAGATAGAGTATATAAGTAGGCATATGCAAAATAGAGGATAAAAGTAATTTAATTATCCATATACTTTGGTTTAATTAAAAATGGAATTTAAAATTATATCTATTAATATAATTCAAATAATCTGTTTTATATATGCAGAAATTATAATAGATTTAAGGCAATTTCATTGTTTAAATAAAACATTATATTTTGCTTAAATTTAATTGGCATCCATGTGAAATTAAAAATGATAAAGCATCAAGAGAAAATAACTCTAAAAGCTCAAAGCTAAACGATTTCAAAATGATTTAATTCATACCTTAAAAAATGCTCCAATCATCACTTGATGGTATAGAAATCAGTCTCAAAAATGTGATCTAGCTACATAAAATTTATATCGAACACATAAGCATCTTGCCTTGACTAATTGCATGCTGAGCTAATTCTTACTCGTATAATTTATTAGTAGTATTATTAATACTTAGACCAAGAACAGTCATTAAGAAAAATTCAGAAAATAATATAATGCTTTGAATTTCTTTATGAGTATATAAAATTCAAAGGAATTTAAGAGAAAATTGCTAAACATAATAATATTAGCTCGAAATTATCGCTTTGCAAGAAGCCTACTTATTCATAATTTGATAATGAAAAGGATAGCATTAATCCCATAGATATAAGTCGAACCAAAAATTTAAAGATTGCGCAAATCTTAAACAATACTTAGCTAATCTCTTCAGTTAATGATAAAATATGCTAATTTTTATTGCATAACTCTTAGGATTGATATTGAAATTGGGTTACTTAATAGCCAAGAATATCATTGATGACCATGTTCCCATTTGTAGGTCTTGGAATATAACCATTAGTCTTGAAGTATTCTTTTGCCTCTTCTTGGTCTTTGATCATCTTTTGCCTTCTTTTAGCTAGTATCTTTATTGCTTCTTGATCATAAATATCGCTGCTTCTTTCTTGAAATGAAGTTGGATAGTCATGAGTTTTTCCGATCAATGTATCGTATCCTCCAAGAGCAATCGTGTAATAGTGGGTAACTATTGAAAGTGCAGTGAGCCCAACTATTATCTTAGGTATATTTTGCCTTCTACTAGGAAACCATCTCCAAAACATCACTCTCCATGGAAGTACCATTTTTAATTATATTGTTCTTTAAGAAATTTTAACTCAAAAGAAAATGCTTATATGAATTTGGAGAAAAGCTTAATATCTTAATTTCTAGATTTTCTTGAATTTTTTAATATTTAATTATGCGCAAGAATTTATATTTTAATAAATATGTTATAAAATATTTCTAGTGAAATGAAATAGAAAGTAATTTTATATAAATTTTAAGACAAGGACTTCGAGGTTTGCTTAATAAAGTTTAAATTGCTTTACAGAAATACCTCCATAATAATATAAATATTTTTCTAACCACATAAAAATTCCGTTAAGTTTCTTTTCTAATCATGCATAATTAGATTACTTTCTTGATCAATATATCACTTTTTGAATCAAATTTCTTCATTTCCCCCCTTTGATTCTATTCTTAGCTTCAAAATTATCAAAAAAAGACAAACACCTATTTTTACTTCAACTCTTAATTCAAAAACGGATAATCTTTTTTCAATGAAGGCAATAAATTTATAAATGGCAGGCAGACAACCAGCAAAAGCTTCCAACGCATTCAATCCAAAACAATACGAGCGCCCAGGCCTCACTGAGGACGAAATAGAAGAAATCAAAGAAGCTTTCGATCTCTTCGATACTGATGGATCTGGTACAATTGACCCAAGAGAACTGACCTCTGCAATGCAGTCTCTTGGCTTTGAAGCCAAAAACCAAACCATCTACCAAATGGTGAGCGACTTAGACAAGGACGGATCAGGAGCGATTGATTTTGATGAGTTCCTTGACATGATGACTGCCAGAATGAGTGATAAAGACACCAGAGAGGACATTCAGAAAGTTTTCAGGTTGTTTGATGACGATAAAACTGGAACTATCAGCATCAAGAATCTCAGAAGAGTAGCCAAAGAGCTTGGAGAGACCATGACTGATGAAGAGCTTCTTGAAATGATTGAAAGAGCTGATAGTGATGGTGATGGACAGGTTTCCTTTGAAGACTTCTATAATATCATGACTAAGAAAGCCTTCCCATAATTTAACTAAGAATTAAATATGATAAGCCAAGAAAGTTTTGCAAACTTGAAAAAAGAAGGCAAATTTTTAGAAGCCATTGAAATTCTTGAATTGGAGCTTGCGGAACAAAAACCTGAGTTATGGGGCTATGAAAGTAATGAAATCAGTAAAACCCTTTGTGAATTTTGCAATCTCCATGCAATGAGTTTGATGCAACAAAACCAATTTGACAGCTCTTTGACTTATTTAAGAAGGGCTGAATTTTTGTCTGAAAGACTACCTATCATGAAAGCTGTAACTTATAATAATTTAGCCTGTTTCTATAGAAAACAAGGAAAACACAGAATCTCACTTAAATACTTGCAGAGGGCGTTACTATTAGAACCTTCTGGCGATATTCATTTAAATTTGTGCGCAGTTTTAAGTCAGATTGGAAAGCATGAGCAAGCCTTAGAACAAGCCATGCACGCAATTATTTATCTACAAGACGAACTTTTTGAAGCCGCCTTTGAGAAAAAGCAAAGTGTTATTGATGAAAGAGCTCCTATTTTGGCAGTCGCTTATCATAACTTAGCTGTAGAACTTGAATTTCTAAGAAGGATTACAGAAGCTCATTCATATTATATGAAAGCTGTAGCATTCGCTAAAAAGTATTTGCCCCAAGAAACACAATTGATAGAAAACCTGGAAAATGTCCTTGAAAAAGTCCTCGGAAAAGGTAAGAGGATAAAAGTTCCAGCTCTACAGCTGAGGAAAACCAATAGAGTTGTGATGAAAAATAAAAGCAAATCTCCATTTGGAGATAGAAAAAGTGTTAGTCCAATGATGGGGACCGGAAGAGCACAAACTCAAAGGATGCTGCAAACTTCTCCAAGTAGACTAGATGAAATTAGAGGACTAGCTAAAACGGCTGAGCAGCTGAAAAAATATGAAGACTTGCCTGTAAAAATAAAACATCCTGAACAAGTTAAAGATGCAGTATCAAATTTCCGGCAGAGAAAATATAGAAGTTCTCTAGGAATTAAGCCAAATGTAGAAGAAAGCAGTTCAAATGAAGCTGAGAATGAGGAAAATTATAATATTCATGAAAACCGATATGATCTGCAAGAAGAAAAGCAAAGCACTCGCAAAGATTCTTCACATAAGAGTCTCAATGATTCTTCACATAAGAGTCTCAAAGATTCTTCACATAAGAGTCTCAAAGATTCTTTACATGAAAGTGAAAAAGAAATAGAGGAGCCTCCACAAGTGATCCCTGATATTATGGACAATTTTATTCAAGAAGACTTAGAATTAGAAGCGAAAATCGAAGCTTTAAAAAATAAGCAAAAAGCAGAGGAAAATTTTTCAGATGAAGATGAAGATGAGGTAGATATAGCAATGAAAATAGCTGAAGAAGAAATAAACAAATTAAATATTCTGAGCTTTGAAAAAAGCAGAGATAAAAGAGATAAGGAATTTGATCAAGACGAAATTATGGAGAGTCCAATAACAGAGTTGCATGAAAAGCACTCAGTTCAGGAGATTAACGAAGAAATCCAGGTAGAAATGATTGAAATTAGTCCAGAAAAAAAGGAAATTGGGGAGAGCAAGGAGGTGATAAATGATGAAATACAAGAGAAATCACAATCTGGGGATATTTACTCAATTGACGTATATGTGCCTACAACAATAGAGGATAGTCATAAGGCTGAAGATGAGCCAAAACTGGTTGTGCAAGAAACCTCACATTTCAGAGAAAATAGTCATAAGGAGCTGGCAGTTGATTTAGTGCCTGAAATTGCAAGTCATGAAAAATTTGAAGAAGCTATTATTGGGGGAAATGATATAAATGAAGAAGAAAAAGGAATTCAAGACACTGAAATGGATCCTCAGGATGAATCAGATGTAGAACTTATGGATCCAAATGATAAAGAAGTAGCCCCAATAGCTCATATAATAACTATCAGCGAAATAGAGAAAAAAGAAGAAAATGAAATTGGGAAAAAAGAAAATTTAGCGCAAGATATAATAGAAACTGAAGCAATCCTTTCCAGAAAAAGCTCTAAAGCAATCGAAACTGTAATAGATGAGCCATTATTAAGCGTTAAAATTACAGAAAATATATTGGAAGTAAATGCAGAAGATAATAAAGAAGAAATTAGTGAAAATAAAATTGAAGAGCCCCAAATTACCGAAACTTTGCAAAGCAGTTTTCATGAAAATAATCCTAGTGACCTTACAAATAAAAGCATTCATGAATTCATATTAGAAAAATCCATTGAAAATGTTTTACGGAAAGATAAAGAAATCGATGAAGATAGGCCTGCATTAGAAAATAGCACAGGAAATACCAATGAGGTAGTAAATGAAAACAAGTCTCAGCAAGAAATCATCAACGTTCCTTCTGATAAAGACCTAAAGATCAGCCTTTTTGATTCAAGCCCAGATCCTCCAATCTCTGAGCAAGAGCCTGAAATAAACCCCGAAGCCCATGAAAATCTATCACCAAGCTCCCCACCACCCCAGGATTTATCCCACCGAACTTTAATCCAAACCCCTCTTTTCATTGAGTCCCAAGAAATTTGCACATCAATCATCTCCAGCATTCTCGAGTGTCTTCCAGCTTAATCACCCCAATGGCTTAGCCAAGTATATAATTATCTAATTTCATAAAAATTATTTTAATCTTCTTGCTTCCCTTTCGCTTTCCAAAAGTGCAAGCATATCTCCTTCTTTGACTGGTCCTTTTACATTTCTTACAAGTGTTCTTCCACTTTCATCGCCATGAAGGACAACACGGACTTGAGTAATCCCACCTCTTGACCCAGTTCTTCCTAGAAGTTTTTGGACTGTTGCAAGTATATGGCTTTGCTCTTCCATAATTATGTTTCTAAATAAGAGCTTAGAATTGATATAATGGACATTGGATATATCAAATAAATTGATAAAATTATAAACTTTTGAGGCTTCTAATTAAGAATTTAATATAAATATATTTTAATTATGCACATTTATTCCTCTCTTCTTCTTTTCTTTTTAATTTCTTTATCTGAATCATCAAAAACCATTTTATGCCTCTGCTCTTTAAATCTTGCATTGTGCAAGGTATCCTTTATTTTATATGGTTGGCTTCCCTCTTTTGTGGACTGCCCTCTTCTATATCTTTTTCAAAGTTTTGATACAGATTGGGAAAAATCCACATGGATTCTTCTTTCATCAATCCTCACCCTATCCATTTTAAGCACAGCTTCTTCGCAATCTCTTGGATTTTCATACTCAATAAATGCATATTGTAAGCTTTCACCTGTTTTTCAGTCTTTTACGACCTCACAAGACTTGATAGGGCCAAATCTGCTGAAAATGACATATAAATCTTGGCTGGTTGTAAGAGCATTTAGTCTACACACAAATGCAACATTTTCTGGTGGCTTAATATCAGCGTCAGGCAAGTCTCCAAGAATTTCTAATACAATTGCGCGGGTTTTGGCCTCATTTTCTTTTATACTGTTCTCTATTTGTTTTTCGTCAACATTTTCATCTATTTTTTCGTTGTCCAATAGTCTATCACTTTCTGTAACTGGTTCAGGGCTATCTGGGACTATTAAATTAGGCAAATCTGGAAAAGGGTCTTCTAGTATATATGTATGCTTAATTCTTATATCTCTATATGGCCTTCCCACATCATCGCAATAAATTTTATTGAAATTTTCTACTATATCTAAGCCTTCCCCAACTATTCCAAAAATTGTGTGCTTTCTATCTAAATCTTGGCCTTGAGATCCCAAAGTGATAAAGAACTAAATAGTAATTACATGTGAAGCGCTCATATCTGGGCCTCGATTTGCCATTGATACCATTCCTACTCTATCATGTTTTAATACAGGGGTGATTTCGTCTTCAAAATATTTCTTTTCTTGGCCTTGCAAAATTCCAAAAATTGAGATATCTTGATTTAAATGCCCACATTTTACTGTGTAATTTTTTTCTATGCTGTAGAAAAGAGAGTTGTTGTAATGCTTTATTTTGCAGAGCTTTAAGAAATTGAGACAAGTTTTGGGACATAAATCAGGGTATAGGTCAATTACAATATCTCCTATTGAAGTTTCTAGCAGGACTGCCATTTTAGTATATTAAACAAGCTTATAATTCGAGAAACTACTTGGTTATGCTTAATCTGCATATATCAGTATAAATTTATAAGATTTTGATATAAATATTAATATAAAAACAATTAATTTGCATCTTGCATAAAGATTTTGTATATATCTAAGACTCTTATTCTATTAGAACTTTCAGAGAGGTTTTTAATTGAAAATATCGAGAAAATTCTATTTAGATATACATGATATCAGGATTCTTTGATTAGTTTATTCAACGCACTGAATAAGAAAAATCAAATTTAGATCATTCTATAAGAAAAATAAGAAATTAGTTTATGATTCCTACCAATTCAGTGTCTCTGTATATGTAAAGTTTTTCTTCGTTCACAAAGACAACTTGCCCTCCGTAGCTTGGTAGCAAAACTGTTTGTCCTTCGTTTACTAAACATTTCCTAAGTTGCCCATCCACATTCTTCTCTCCAGGTCCAGTTGCAATAACTTTCCCCATTGTAAGGTCCTGCTCTTTGGTATCAGGAAGAAATATCCCACCAGCAGTTGTTTTAGGTGCTTCCAACTTTTGTATAAGAACTCTGTTTAGCAAAGGGATAACACGTTTAATGCTTGCCATATTATTATGGCCTTATAATTTAGCACTAAAATATTTTCTTAGATTATCTAAATCCATTACATTATAAAATGGTTGGAAAAAGGCATAGAAACTCAGCAGCTAACTTATACAGAAATCGAGCCTCAAATTGCTTGATAGTTGAAGAAATTCCTAATAACGATAATTCTGTAGCATTAATGTCAGAATATCAGCTAGAAGCACTTGATTTAATGCGTGGTGATACAATAATGATAAAAGGGAGGTGTAAGAAAAATACTATCCTCATTGCTCTAATCCAAGATGATATTGATAACGGCAAAATTTGCATTAATAAATCAGTAAGAAATAATCTTAAGGTTCGCTTAGGAGATTTAGTTACTGTCCGTTACTGCAGTGATGTCGCAAATGGTAGGAAGATTCATATTTTGCCAGTCGAAGATACTCTTGAAGGAATAGTTGGAAATCTGTATGAAATTTATCTTAAGCCTTATTTTCATGAATCATATAGGCCAGCTCGAAAAGGTGATTTATTTTGTGTTGACAATGGGATTAAAACAGTTGAATTTAAAATAATCGACACAGACCCAGGTGAATACTGCATAGTGTGCCCAGATACAGTTATTTGCTGCGAAGGAGACCCTATTAAAAGAACAGAAAAGAAAGATGATGTTTCATATAATGATATAGGAGGATATAGAAAACAGCTAGCTTTAATTAGAGAAATTATTGAGATACCCACGCAGTATCCACAACTATTTACAGTATTAGGCGCAAAACTACCCCAAAATATTTTATTGTATGGGCCTCATGGATCTGGAAAGACTTTAATTTCAAGGGCAATTGCAAATGAGACCGAGTCATTTTTCATTCTGCTTAGTGGTCTTGAGCTCATAAATAAGACACAGGAAGAACTAGAGGCTGCTTTAAGATTAGCTTTTGAAAATGCCCAAAAAAATAGTCCGGCCATTATCTTTATAGACGATATTGATCTTATTGCGACAAAAAGAGAAGCAGCCCGTGGAGAAATCGAGGATAGAGTAACTTCGCAGCTTCTAATGCTTATAGATGAAGCTAAAACAAGAGGGAAAGTTACTATAATTGGAGCTACTAGTAGAATTAATTGCATTGATCCTGCTTTTAGAAGATTTGGAAGATTTGATAGAGATATTGGCCTTGGTATTCCAGATGAATCAGATAGGATGGAGATTTTAAGGATCCATACAAGGGATATGAAGGTTAGTGATGATTTCGATATCTCAGAGTTATCAAAATCTACGAATGGGTTTGTAGGTGCTGATCTTGAACAGCTATGTGCTGAAGCTGCGATGAATTGCATTCGAGAAAAGCTAAATCTCTTGAATCCATCAGAGGGCAGGATTGATAGTGAAATCTTAGATGAGATGGCTGTGACTCAAAGCCATTTTCTGAGTGCTTTGAAAGTTGTTAGCCTGCATCACAAAGAGGAGAAATTAATGAAAACTCCAAGGTCCCTTGGGATAATTTAGATAGATTGTATGAGCATTTATGCATGCCAAGAGACTATAATGAGACTAGTGAAGAGCAAGATCAAGAACAAGAAGAGCTATATGAATAAAATTTGTAGAATAAAATTTATGCTTTAATCTTAGATAACCATCATTTAAATACATTAGCAGAATCGAAACATCTGAGAATAGTCAAATGATTGATAAATAATCTGGCAGGTCAACAGCATTATAAAATTATTAGAAATGAACAAATTATAGAAGAATTTTATAAACGAAGATATTTTAATAAATAATAGATTTTAATTTATCTGATCTTTCATTCTCCTAAACAAAGAATCCCTGGACAAAAGCTCTCTAGGAGTACCTATCTCAGCAATCATCCCTTCTTGCATAACAATTATTATATCATATTCCAAAACTGTTCCTAATCTATGAGCAATAGTCAATGCTGTGCAGTTATTCAACTTTTTTCTAATTAAATTTTGAATATACAAATCTGTATTATAGTCAATACCTGCAGTTGCTTCATCAAATAAAATTATTTTAGTGTGGGCAAGCATTGCTCTACCAATGCTTAACAACTGCTTTTCGCCTGCAGATAAATTTGATCCATTGCTTTGGATTACATAATCAAGAGAAAACGCTGATAAATTGACAGTATCTAAAGCCATTCTAACTTCCCTTTCTGATTTTACGCCAGGAGGATCCAAGTTTTCTTGAAGAGAGCCTGAAAAGACCAATGGGTCTTGAGGTACTAAAGTGATTGCAGATCTTAGTTTTTTCAGTCCAATCTGTGAAATATCTATATTATCAATTGTTATTAAGCCTTTTGCAAGTTCAACTATTCGTAGTAAAGCAAGAAAAATGGATGATTTACCGCTCCCAGTTCTTCCTACAAATCCTACTCTACTGCCAGCTTCGATCTTGAAGCTAAAATCGTTTAAGATTATTGGGGTATTCAGCCGGTATTTCATATAAACTTTGTGGAACTCAATTGATGGATTTTCTGGCCAATATCTGAGATGCTCGTCAATTGGTAATTTTTTAGGTAATTCATAGGGAATGCTCATATATTGCTTTATTCTTTCGACACTTATTATGCTATTTTCTGATTCTGCTACATTTAGTACAAAATATTCTATATTTGCAGGCAAGGTAAATGCATAAGCCAAAGTAAGTCCAACAATTCCAATAGGAATTTCATTTCTGTATATGATTATGACAATCAGTAATATGAGAATTAAAAATGATCCTAGCAATCCTAAAGTTACATTGAGTCAGCCTTCAATAGATGCTAAAGAGTAGAGTAATCTCCCATTAATATTCAATAAATCCGAATTTTTCTTATGAAATTTCTCGGATTTTTGGAAAATTCGAATAATTTTAGCCCCAGACAGAGTCTCTGAAAAATGATTTAATATCGGAGACCTTGAAATAGCTTCAAGCCTGGTCAGCTCTCTTGCAGAAGCTAAATAAATATTTTTCAGTTTTAAATAAGCCCAGGTAAGCACAGGAAGGAGAATTAAAATCAAGGGAAAATAAATCATGATCATTATGATTGCACAAATAACTCGGAATAAAGAAGAAATCACCCATGAAAAACAATAAGGGACTTGCTCATCAATAGAAGCAATATCTTTGCTAAGCCTGTTTATGATTCTTCCTGAAGGTGTTATGTCGTAAAATAGATTTACAGGAGCTTTCAGAAGTTTATTGATTAAAGATCTATGAATATTTTCCGAAGCTCTAGTAGCTAAAAAATAATATAAAAGCATCGTCTTTAGGAAAATGAATACCTCTCCTCCAAGACTAAGTGACAAATAAAGCACCAAATATAAGCTGGTTTCTTTTGAGTCATTGCTTCATTCTTTCAATATTATATCTCCAGAAATACGAGTAACAACCCAAATAGCCATACATAAAATTGATAAAATAAGTATTGAAAATTCACCAGAAAACTTAAAATAATCAAAATATAGTTGGTTGTCGATTTTCCCAGAAAACTTTTCTTCATCTTCAATTAATTTATTTAATGGTGAATTAATTGGCTGGATTTCTGGCTCATGAGTTTCTATAAGATTGCTTGGGATTTCTATTAGTTCAGGCCTAGATATTTGAGAAATTTTGCCATTTTCTAAAATAATGACTCTATCCACATCTTTTAGAGTACTCAGATTGTGGGTAACCATTATTTTTGTTTTTTTGGATAATAAAGAGAGAAAGCATTTTTTCATGATATTGCTAGCTATAAATGCATCAACTGAGCTTAAAGGATCATCAAGAAGATAAATCTCTTTATCAGCATATACAGCTCTTGCAAGGCAAATTCTTGCTTTTTGGCCACCGCTTAAGTTTATACCTCTTTCACCTATTTCTGTTAAATCTTTATTTGGAAAAGAATTGATATCTTGAATTAAGCTGCATGCTTCAAGGACTTGGAAATATCATCTTTCATTATATGGCTCGCCAAATAAAATATTATTTCTTAAGCTGTCATTTTGTAGCCATGATTCCAAAGATGGTGAATATGCAATTTTCCTGCTCACCTCAGCATTTCCTGATAGAAGCTCTAATTCTCCCATTAAGCTGTTAAGAAATGATGATTTCCCACTCCCAACTGGTCCAATCATCGCAATAAATTCTCCTGTTTTTATTTCTAAATTGACATTTTTCAACAGAATTTTTTTCCCATACCCAAATGAGCAATTATCCAGCTTTATCTTGTCTCCTTTTGGAATTTCTTCTAAATCATTAATATCAAGAAACTTTTGGACTCTTCTGATACTAACTATACAAAGTGTTAAATCAGTAATTAAGCAGGGAAATTGATGAAGAGAATCTTGAAGGACTATTAAGGTAGTCAAAGTCACAAAAGTTTTTTCCGGAGTCAAAGATTCTCCCATTACTTGGGTGAAATAAATAAAAACGACTGCAGCTGTGATACATGGAGTTGCTGAAAATAAAAATGTTAAAGCTGCATTTAACAGATGAAAAATTTTAAATAAGGAAAGCTCAGATTTCCTTACACTGCTAATGGTATTTTTGAAGAATTTTTCCCATGTATAAGCTTTAATCATCTTAATATTTGCTATAAGCTGTGATGATGTTTCTAGTCTTTTGTCTTTTAGAGTCATTATGTTGTCTGAATATTTCTTAATATTTTCTGAAGCTAAATAACCAATTCCTATACATAGAATCAGAGACAATAAAGCTGAATATGTAGCTTCTCCTACTTGCAGATAAATAAGACAAATTGATAGCATCATTTGTATGGGAGACGCAATTATTAAGCTGAGCTTAAAAAATCCCCAACAAATTTTGGCAGCATCAATTTCAAGTATATTGACTCCTAAACCTTCAGGTAATTTAGCTGCTTTTAATACTTTGGTATAAATAATATTGCATAATGAATTTTTCACTTTTATTTCAATAACTTTATCGTTGAAAATATGTCAGCCTTTTACAGACTGATCTAATCCGGCAACGATTAAAAAAGCAATTATAATTAAAATTCCTGTCATTATAGGCTTGTCATCACTCTGCAGATAAGAAATGAGAATTTTGATAAATAGAGGAGCAGAGAAATTGAAGAGAGAAGATAAATTTCCGATGAACATAGAAAAAAGCAATAGTTTTCAATTAGAAAAAATAAGGGCTCAGAATAATTTATATCTTTCAAGGAAATAAGTCAGATTTTCTTTTTCAATAGATATGCTATCTGGTAAAGGATAAGCATCGTCTATAGTGGCTTCGGCCTTTTTGCCAATTAATAAGAGCGGCTTAACTCAAGTAAAATAGGCTCTAGAGAAAATGCTAGGAGCTTTACGTGGAGTCGAGAAATAAGCATTAGATATTGAGTCAGACTTATTCAAGGGCTGAAGCTCCATTTATTTATAAAATTGCATACGATTTGTTAAACTTGTTAAAAAAAGTAGATAAAAATGATTCTATGGAAATATAGATGAAATTAGATAATTCGCCTTATTTTATTATCTCAGCTGCTTTAGCATCTTCTTCATAAAATATTACTAATAAAATTATTTCAATTTAATATTATAAATTATCTATAATTAATATTTTTAAATAAATTATATAAAATCCTTAGTTAAAGTTATCCTTTAAGCTTTTAAATAATGATTCCTTTGATAAGAGTTCTTTTGGGTTTCCAATTTCAGACACCTTTCCATCTTGCATCACAATAATTAGGTCACTTTCCATTACTGTACCTAGTCTATGAGCAATAGTCAAGATTGTGCATCCTTGAAATTTATTTTTAATTAATTCTTGTATTTGATGGTCAGTGTTTTGATCAATTCCTGCTGTAGCCTCATCAAATAATATTATTTTGGTGTGTGTAAGCATAGCTCTCCCTAAACTAATTAACTGCCTTTCTCCTGCTGATATATTTGAGCCGTCTCCTTTTATTTCATAGTCTATAGAAAATCTTGCTAAATTTACTTCTTTTAGCGCATTTTCTACTTCGCTATTGGATTTCAACTTGCAGGGATCCAAATTATCCTTTAAATCACCTGAAAACACTAAAGGATCTTGAGGGACAAGAGTAATTACAGACCTTAATTTACTCAGTCCAATCATGGCAATATTCGTTCCATCGATTAAAATTGACCCTGAGCTGATTTCTACTAATCTGAGCAGGCATAAATAAATGGATGATTTTCCACTACCAGTTCTACCAACTAATCCAACCCTTTTCCCAGCTTCAATAGAAAAATTGACACCTTTTAAAATAGTTGGGGTATTAGGTCTATATTTCATTTGGACATTTTTAAACTCAATTGATGGGGATCTAGGCCAGTTTTCTAGATTTTTATCTGAGCTTTGCTTATGTGGATTTTCACTTGTAATATCCATATATACTTTAGCCCTCTCAACTGATATCAACTGGTTTTCAAGTTCCGCCCAGTCAATAACCATATAATATATATTAATCGGCAAAGGAACTACATATGCCAAGGATAGCCCAACAACGCCTAAGGAAATACTGTTCCTATACACTACAATTAATGCAAACATCAAGCAAAGCACACTTGAGCCTAGCAGCCCTAAATTCACAACCAGCCAGCATCTGCAAGCAGACATTGAATATAATAATCGTGAATTTGTGTCAATTAGTCTGCAATTTTTTATATGGAAATTTTGAGTTTGTTTAAAAGTTCTAATAATTTTAGCGCCAGACAAGGTTTCTTCAAAATTATTCAAAATCGGAGAATTTGAAATTGCCTCAAGTCTTATCAGTTCTCTTGCAGTGCCTAAATACATGTCTTTTATCTGTAACGAATAATATATCCAAAATGGTAAAATTATAATTAAATAGGGGAAATATATCAAAGCAAGAAATACCATTGATAAAACTTGCCAAATCTGTGCAATTGCGCTGGCTATAGCCCTAGGAACCATTTCATCTACAGAATTGAGGTCTTTATTAAGCCTATTCAAAATCCTCCCTAATGGTGTTATGTCATAGAATAAATTGACAGGGGCTCTTATGAATGATTTTATCATTTTGTTGTGAATGAATCTTGATGATCGGATTCCAATTATTGCCATTGTGAAAACAGCTCTAATAAAAGCAAAAATAGTGCCACCAACCCTGAAGAGTATATATAAAAGTAAATAAGTTTCTGTGTCATCTGGGTTCGTGCTCCATTCTTTTAAAATAATATCTGCTATCATTCTGGTAGCTGCCCAAAGTCCCATTGATAAAAAAGCAAGTGAGATCATTAAATATCCTCCTGAATAACCGAAATAGTCCTTGAGGATTTTCATGTCAACTTTTCCTGATTCTTTGTCTTCGTCCTCTATCAGCTTTGTATGTGTTGAATGCATTTCTTCGATTTCAGAAGGTTTGTTGTCTTCAATATCTTGAGCTATATGCAAGGAGTCAGGAGATGAGTCTTCTATTATAGAGCCATTTTGAAGAACAATAACACGGTCAACTTTATTTAAAATATTCAGGCGGTGAGTAACTAAAATCCTTGTTTTTTGAGATAATAAGTTTAAAAAACATTTGTTCATGATGTGATTTGCGACAAAAGTATCAACTGAGCTTAAAGGGTCGTCTAACAAATAAATGTCTTTATCTGCATAAACAGCTCTTGCAAGACAAACTCTCGCCTTTTGGCCTCCACTGAGATTTATACCTCTTTCCCCAATTTCTGTTAAATCTTTGTTTGGTAATGAATTTATGTCTTGAATTAGGCAGCAGGCGTCAATAACCTTTAAATACCAAGACTCATTATATGGTTTTCCAAACAAAATATTATTTCTTAAGGAGTCATTTTGCAGCCATGAATCCAGTGAAGGAGCATATGCAATACTATCAGTCACCTTTAAAGTTCCAGATTTTAACTTAAGCTCCCCCATAATTCCATTTAATAGCGATGATTTTCCACTCCCAACAGTTCCTACTACTGCAATAAATTCTCCTTTATTTGCCTTCAAGCTAATTTTATTTAAAACGCTTTTATCTCCATATGCAAGTGTACATTCTTTTAAATCGACTGTATCTGAACTTGGCAGTCCTTCCAAATCAGGTAAATCAATTAATCCTTGTATTCTCCTGCAGCTTACAATACACATTATAAATTCTGAAATAAGCCAAGGAATCTCCTGCAGAGAATCTTGCAGTATCAGTAAGGTTGTTAAAGTTACAAATGCTGTTCCTGGATCTAATGGCTTTTCCATTACTAAAGTGTAATACATAAATACAGCGGCTGCAGTTATGCTGGGGACTATCCAGAAGAAAAAATACGTAGTTCCTCGCAATATTTGTAATTTCCTCAAAAGTGACAATTCCCGCGCCCTTACATCCTCAATTTTCGTTTTAAAAAATTTTTCCCATACATAAGCTTTAATCATTTTTATGTTTGCAAGCATCTGAGTGGTTGCTTCAACTCTTCTGTCTCTTTCTCTCATAATTCTTCCTGAAAATTTCCCAACAGCTCTCGTAATCACTGTGTTTAATGCTAAACAAGCAGTTAGCGTAGCTAAAGCTGCGTATACAGCATTTCCTACTTGATAATATATCAAATACATTGATAAGCCTGCTTGCAAAGGAGCTGATATAAAGAGGCTTAAATTTTTGAAGCCATCACAAACTTTTCTGACATCCACTTGCAAAATATTTACTCCTGTGCCTTCAGGAATTCTTGCAACTTTTAACACTTTGCAAAAAATGGCATTAGATAGTGAACTTTTTATTTTGATTTCGATTAGTTGATTTATTCATAAAAGTCGGCCTTTCAAAACTTGTGTTGTCAGGGTAACAAATGTGAAACTTATAGTCAACAGTATTCCTATTGATAAGAACTTTTCTTGGGTTTTTAAGTAAGAAATCAATAGCTGAATAAAAAGAGGTGAAGAAAAATCAAAAAGCGAAACAAGATTCCCAAGTATAATCGCACTGGATATAAGTTTACCATTTGAAAAAAGCAGTGCTTTGTATAATGAATAGCGAGATAAATAAGAAGTTAAGGTCTCATTTTGAGATGAGTGTTCATCTGGTAATGGGTATGCATCTTCTGGGCTTATTTTGTTTTTCTTGCTTATTGAAATAATTTGCTTTACTCAGGAAAAAAAAATGCTCGAGGAAAAGCTGTAAGAAGAAGCTATTGGAAAGTAAGAAGAAGAGCCGTCACCTTGTGTGTTTAATGGTTGAAGCTCCATCAGATAAGAATAATATATCTGACATATTTCATAAAAGAGAAAAATTGTTAATTATATCAAGTAGGCTTGATAATTATTAGGCTTTTATCCTAGATTTAAAAAAAAGCTTTCTATTGGATAAATTCTATAATTAAAATAGGAAAAACCTAATTTATAGCAATTAATTAAAATTATCCCTCAAATTCCTAAATATAGAATCCCTAGAAAGGAGCTCTTTAGGACTCCCAATTTCAGCTACGACTCCATCTTTCATGACAACAATCAAATCATTTTCCATGACAGTCCCCAACCTATGTGCAATTGTGAGTATCGTGCATCCTTGAAATTTATTTTTAACTACTTCTTGGATTTGTAGATCAGTATCTTGGTCAATCCCAGCAGTTGCTTCATCAAACAAAATAATTTTCGTATGAGCCAGCATTGCTCGTCCTAAGCTTATAAGCTGCCTTTCGCCAGCTGACAAGTTAGATCCGTCTGATTTTATTTCATAGTCAATAGAAAATTTTGACAAATTCACTTCTCTTAATGCTTTTTGTATTTCTTCATGACTTTTTATTTTGCAGGGATCCAAGTTATCTCTTAAATCCCCAGAAAATACTAATGGATCTTGAGGGACAAGGGTTATTGAAGATCTCAGCATATGCAGACCAATCATAGCAATATTGACGCCATCAATAAAAATTGTCCCAGAATGAAGCTCAACTAAGCGTAAAAGGCATAAATATATTGATGATTTCCCACTGCCAGTCCTCCCAACTAGTCCAACTCTTGTCCCAGCTTCAATAAATAGATTTACCCCTTGCAATATAATAGGTGTATTTGGTCTATATTTCATATAGACTTCTTTAAATTGAATTGATGGAAGACTAGGCCAGTTTAGTAAATTTTTATCTGTTGATATTTCACTAGGATTTTCTGAAATTATGTCTATATACTGCTTAGCCCTTTCTACAGCAATAATCTGGTTTTCTAAGTTTGCCCAATCTCCTACTAGTCTTAAAATGTTGTGTGGCAAAGGCACAACATATGCAAGTGATAGTCCTACGATGTCAATTGGAACATCATATCTAAAAATAATTACAAGTGCAAATAATACCCAAAGCACGGTTGAACTTAGCAGTCCTAAAGTAACTGAAAGCCAGCACTTGCATGCAGCTTGTGAGTACAATAGCCTTGAATTTGCATTAATTAGCCGATAATTTTTCTGCTTAAAATTTTCACTTTGTTGAAAAGTCCTAATGATTTTTATCCCTGAAACAGTTTCTGAATAGTGGTTAAGAATTGGAGAGTTCGATATAGCCTCAAATCTCCTTAATTCTCTTGCCGCACTTAAATATAGCTCTTTTATCTGTAAAGAATAATATACTAAAAACGGTAGCACTATTGTAATAACAGGAAAATATATTAACCCCACCGCTACCATGGAAGTTACCTGACAAGTCTGAGCAATAAAAGCAGCCATTGCCCCTGATATATTTTCATCAATAGAATTTAAATCTTTATTAAGCCTATTCAAAATTCTCCCTATTGGTGTTACATCATAAAAAAGGTTTACTGGAGCTTTAATAAAAGATTCAATCATTTTATGATGGACAAATTTAGATGCGCTGATTCCTACAACAGCCATTAATAATAAAGCTCGAATATAAGAAAAAATGTTCCCTCCAACCCTGAATAGTAAATATAAAGGCAAATATTCGTCAATACCGTCAGGGTTTGAGGTCCAGTTTTTTAATATGATGTCTCCTATCATACGAGTTATAGCTCATAGTGCCATTGATAAGATTGCGAGCAATGTAAAAAAATAGCCACCAGAAAATTTTAGATAGTCTATATATAAATGGCTGTTAATTCTGCCTAGGACTTTTTCTTCTTTTTCAATGAGTTTTGATTGGAGAGGGGCTGGCTCTTCTATTTCAACTGTGCTGCTTTCTTTTATTTCTTCTGTGATTTTGATTTTGTCTGGAGAAGAGTCTTTTTTAATAGAACCGTTTTGAAGTACAATCACACGGTCGACTTTGTTTAAAATATTCAGGCGGTGTGTGACTAAAATTCTTGTCTTTTGAGATAACACGTTTAAAAAGCACTGGTTCATGATATATTTTGCAACATAAGTATCAACTGAGCTCAAGGGGTCGTCTAATAAATAAATGTCTTTATCTGCATAAACAGCTCTTGCGAGACAAATTCTTGCTTTTTGGCCTCCACTGAGATTTATACCTCTTTCCCCAATTTCGGTTAAATCTTTATTAGGCAGAGAATTTATGTCTTGAATTAGGCAGCAGGCATCAAGCACTTTTAAATATCAAGACTCATTATATGTTTTTCCAAACAAAATATTATTCTTCAAAGTGTCATTCTGTATCCACGAATCTAAAGACGGTGCATATGCAATATTATCAGGGACACTAATAAACCCTTCTTTGATCTTCAATTCTCCCATTATGCTATTCAGAAGTGACGATTTCCCGCTCCCCACTTCTCCAACAACCGCTATAAACTCCCCTTTTTTTACCTCCAAATTAATATTTTTTAAAATATTTTTATCCCCATGTGCAAAAGTACAATTTTTTATCAAAACTTTGTCACCGTTATTCATTTCGTCTAAATCAGGCAAATCAATCAAACTTTGCACTCTCCTGACGCTTACAACACATATTAATAGCTGAGATACTAATCATGATAAATCCTGCAAAGAATCTTGCAATAGAAGCAGTGTGGTTAAGGTCACGAACGCGATTTCCGGGTCAAGATTTTCTTTCATAATTACTGTATAATATACAAAAACAATGGCAGCTGTGATGCTAGGGATTACTCAGAAAAAGAACCTAGAAGTTGCTATAAAAAGCTTTATTAGGCGTAAAATACTTAATTCACTTGCCCTTATACTATTGATTTTTGTCTTAAAAACGTTTTCTCATACATAAGCTTTAATCATTTTTATATTTGTTAACATTTGTGTGGTAGCTTCTATACGTTTATCTCTATGCGACATTATTCTGATAGAAAATCTTTGGACTCTTCGAGCAATAAAAGTATCCATAGCAATACAAATAATTAAAGTCCCAAGAGCAGCAAATACAGCATTTCCTACTTGTTGGTATATTATATACATTGATATCCCAGCTTGCAGAGGACAAGTAATAAACATGTTTAAATCTCTGAGACCTTCATAGATTTTTCTGACATCAACCATAAGGATGTTTACTCCTAAATTACTAGGAATTGAGGCTGCTTTTAAGAGTTTTGAAAAAATTACGTTTGATAGTGAGCTTTTAACTTTTAGTTCTAGAAGTTGGTTAGATCATGAGAATCGGCCTTTTACAAGCTGATTTGTTAATGTGACAAATATAAAGCCAAGCAATAAATAAAATCCTATAGATAATGGCTTTTCTTCTGATTTTAGATATGCAATAAGTAGCTTAATAAAAATAGGGGATGAGAAGTCAAAGACTACAACAATGTTTCCAAGTATAGTGACTAGTAGCAGAAGCTTTCAGTTTGATAAAAATAATGCTTTAAATAGTCTGTATTTTGAGACATATTTGGTTAAGTTTTCATGCTCTATCAAATGCTCGTCAGGAAGAATAGGTATATCATCTTGCTCAAGCTTTAAATTTTTTCCTAATAAAAGCATTGGCTTTACTCATGTAAAAAAAAGCATAGAAAAAAATCCTGGAGATCTTGAGGGGACTCGGAAATAAGGGACAGTGATTTTTCTTTGTGGACCAATTTCTTGAAGTTCAAGCATTTTAGTTTAAATAATTAATTATTTCAGATTATTTATTAATTTGCATAAACTCCTAAGAGATCTGATGATAAAATAGCAATAAAAATCTAAATAATCTTATTTTGTTTCTTAAGATTTTATTTATTAGAGCAATATATAATTTCAATAATAAACACTTTAGTAACTATTAATAAAATTAAATTTTGGTGTCAATATAAGCTGTATGATTGATTTATAATCATTTATTACTTATTTAGCAAATTTATATTAAATTATTTAGAGGGTAATTAATTTATGAAAATATTTCTTTTCTGAAAAAATAATAGGAGGCTAGTCCTCAATTCGTATTTTTAATATAAAACTATTTTAATTCTTTAGCTTTTAATTTCGTATCCTCTAAAACTATAATTAATTTGAGCTCTATTAATTTTGAATTATTTACAGACTTTTAAAATTAAATATTTTCTGATGAAGGAAATAAAATTTTAGATGAAAATATATAATTAAGCATCAGGGGTAGCTCAGTGGTAGAGCGTTCGACCAGCAAGACGATCGGCCCCAGGTTCAAATCCTGGTCCCTGACTTTTTTTATTCGGCATAAGATTTTTTATAAGATACACTTTTATGTTTCCATTCATTATTTGCCTTATAAAATTTAATCAAAAGTATGACACGATTTATTTCGGTTTTTTGGTGCCTTTTTCGTTCTAAACAAAGTTAATTCTTGTTAAATTTATTTAATCTTCATCTCCATAATAAATTCAGTGGAAATCTAAAACATCTTTTTATGTAATACATAAAACTAATGTCTCAAGCTGTCGAAAATCCCTGGGAAGAAAATCTTCAATTTGAAGAAAGCCCAGAAATAGGGGAAGCTTCACCGAAAAGAGACAGCGAAGGTAGTCTATATGACAATTACGGACTTAGCAAGCCAGAAGAAGTTGTTGAATATGAAAATGCCATGAATGAAGTTTCTCAGAAGCTTTCCAAAGCAAGCGAATACGTTGAATCTCTCAAGCAGAAAAAAGTTAAGCACCAAAAGGAGCTAGAAATGTAAAACCTATTCAGACTTGAGCAAGAAAGCGAATCATTTTTATATGAAAATGAGTCTGTCAAGAAAAAAATTGAAGCAATGGAAAAAGATTTAAATCAGCTTCAACTTTCCCAAAAACGCACAGCAAGCACACATGCATCAATAAGCCCTTCAGAACAAAACTTTTCTCTAGTAAGTAACGACAGCTCTAAAAGTGAGTCAAATACAGTTAACGCACTCAAAGCGCAAATTGCTGAACTTAAAAAAGTTTTTCAAAATCAAGAGCAAGCTTTACAGAAATTCCAATACATAGTACAAGAAACCAACGAAGATAATGAGCAATTCAATAACTTTTTAGGAGGATTTGAAAATGATAGAAGTAAAATTTCGTTTTTAATGAATTCCTTTGCCCTGAGAAAAAGTATGTTTGTAGATGGGCCTTCTATTATCCCAATGTCCCCTGTTTTGAAGGCTGATGATGACTCTTCATTATTTGCAAGCAGCTTGCTAGGATTTGAGTCTGATTCGGAATTTGTAGTTGAAGAAGGAAGTAAAATTCTACTAAACCTTAGTGATGAAGAAGAAACACCAAAGAAAAAGCCAAAGAAGCCTGAAACTCCAGTGAAATTATACAGAAGAGATAGACATATCAGAAGACCAAGGAATTTGATTGAAAAAATGATGTTCAAATCACATCTCTGCTTATTCCATATATAGCTTAGAGATATGGTAATTTATTATAAGATAAATTTAAGTTAAATAGCATCAATTTCAATCCCGTATTTCTTCAAGCCTGTATATGAGAGCAGTCTCCGCTCATTTCAATGAGTCATATTCTGCCCGACAGCTAGAACTGCCTCCTATTCAAGCTGGACTCTCTTTTCAATTGCCAAAGGAGGTATCAAAACACTAGGAAGCAGTCTCTGGTAGTTTAGGACACTCAAAGAATCGTGGATTCCCCAAACTGAGACGTTTGTAAGGGAGTTACCCTGAACGACCTGCATTTTAAATTGAATTATTAGATAAATTAGTTAAAATATTTCAAAAATATCTTTTGAAGATCACTTATGATAGATATATATAAAAATTTTCAAAGGTATATTGCTTAGAGATTAGTAAATAAGACAATCTAAGATATGATTATTAAAAATTATTTTAAAGATTTAATTTTGTTGGTCATCATTTTCTTCCTTAAATAATGATTTATTAATCTTCAATGTCAGCATCTTCGTCTAGTTTAATATTATCTTCGTTGAATATTATATTATCAATAGGATCTTCTAATTGTACTAAGATTTCAGTATTTTCTTCTGATTCACTTTCAAATTCTTTGTCTTCTTGATTATCAAGATTGTAATTTTCATTAGATTGAATTTGTTGGGCTTGAAGACTTTCATCTTTTAGCGTATAAGTTTGTGACAGTTTGTTAATTTCTTCTAAAAGTGTGTCAATGTAGGGCTCTTCTATAAAAGTTTTTCCATATAATATCCTGAAAACTGAAGCCTCAGCATTTAAAGTTCTAATAATTTTTTGGACAGTTATAATATCGGTCGTATCTTTATTGATTTTTTTATCTAAAATTGATTGAGTCTTATGAATGATATGAAAACATCCATTTACAATTGTGTCTTTATAAATAAGATATTGGTTGAAATCGCTATTTGAGAAGAATTCACATATTTCAAATGGAGCGCCCTTTCCATTTTTTACATTATAAAACTCCAAAAGATCTTCTCCCATTTGTCTAGTAAAATAAATATAAATGTTGAATGAAAGTTTTATAATCCGTTTATTTGTGTTATAAAGATATTTAATTTCATCAAAATCAAATGCTTCTTTATAAAAAATTTCCTCAAGCTTTTTATCATCATAATTCATAGCTTTATGTTCAATATCGAAATTTATAAATTTAAAGAAGTATTCATCTCATTTTGTGGAATTTATAATAAGAGCGAGACACTCAGTAAACATATCATTCACATATTTTTTCTCAAGCTGTTTACTAAGGCAATCTTCTTTTATATAAAATATTTCAATTAGATTGTTTATCAAAACAATATTCAAAGACTCTCTTTCTATATTTTGAGGATTTTTTATGTATTTATCAATATTTTTTAAAACTTCGATTGGATAACAATAATAAAATTTTTTTTTGAAATTGGATGGAATGAATGAATAAGTGCAAGTCAATAGAGCATATGCACAATACATTAAAAATAATTGCGAAATTTCTTGTTCAGGAATAAACTCTCTATATTCATTTATAAGAGCCAAAATGTCTTCACATGTTTCTCTAATTTTTCCTTCCTTGGCTTTCTTTCACAATCTATACATAAGTAATGCCATACTTTTTAATTCTATTTGATTAGCATAATCAATATAAATAGATTCTTTTTCGACTAATAATAAAAACAAGAGAGCCTTTCTAAGTGACTCAAACGGTTTGTCATCAATATTAAAATTTTTCAAAGTTTTTATTGCTTCTTCTGTTAATGCTTCTTTAGATGCTTTGGTCAGATTAATACATGGAAAAGGCAAATTTCCTAAACACTTTCCTATATATTTCAAAAAATAAAATAGTGTCTTATTTCCAAACTCTGGTATAAATTTGTTTCCACATTTGTTGAAAGTATTTATTGTTCTTTTGAGCATAGAAATTTCTCCAACGACGCAAATACAATATTCAATTTTTTTTTCAAGACTTCTTCCTGTAGATATCGAAATTCTGTAATCACTTTCAGTTCCTCCGCCATACTGAGTACGCTCATAAATCAATTCACTGAGAGTATGTAAAAAGACTTTTGCTACATCTTTAAATATAATATCTTTTGGAACAAGCCAATATTTTCCTTCAATATCAAAAGAATAAATTTTGTTATTAGATTTATTCAGAATAAAATCACTTCTAATATACAAACTGCTCATCACAACATGTGTAGCAAAAGGCAGCAATCTTGTATACTTCCCTGGAGTTATTATGGTTATTCCTAAAGGGAATAAAATGAACTCCAAAACAAGGCTTCTCATAGACTCCTCAATCATATTTTCCATTCCTATAAGCAATTTGATGACATTTTCAACTATAAAAATAAAAGCTTCCATCTCAGCCACATCAAAATTCAGTTTAATTTCACTCAAATTTATCTCTTTAGATGACATCAGCATTAAAGATAAAGCAACACAGTATTCAATGGCTTCCATGGTATTTTTTCTGAATTGGTCGAAAATATTGCGATTTCAGCAAAATAAGTATTTTATTCAATTTTCAAATCTATTGGATTCTCCTCAAGTCATCTCTTGAATATGCTGAAAAAAACCTTCAGATGGAATATTCAGATATTCTTGATTTACTTTTAATGTGAAATTTTTCTTCCAATTTATTACAGTGATAAGCTGTTCAAGAATTTTAAGATGCTTTAATTCTTTGAAATAGCTGACTTCCAATAATTTATTATATTCATTATTGTCCAAAAAATAGAGCCTCATTAAATTTTTGCAATCTTTTTCAGGAATTATTCTCAATAATTTCCAGAATCCTGCAATTGCTAAACCATAGCCCAAAACTTCTCTTCCATGAAATCTTTCATCAATAAACATAAGAGCTGTTAAAGCGCTTTTATATCTCACATATGATCCTACCTTAAATTCATTAAATGGGATAAAAGGTCTTGACAATTTAAATATAAATGAAATCAGATACCAGCACGATAAATCTGCAAGTCTTAATGAGTTTGCTATTAGCATGCATATTCTGGTATGCAAGTCACTAAAAGAATCAAGCAACAAGGAAAGGGGAATTAATGGATCAAAAATACTAGAAAATAAATTAAAAAACTTTGGAAGCACCATTTGGCAATTTCTAATAAAGTCTACAGTAGATTGATTATATAAAATAGTTATTGAAGCTCTTTGCTGGAGATCGTACAAAACTGTTGCTACATGCTTAAGAATTATAAATAGCATTTTGGGATCTAAATTGTTATTTGCTGATAAATAATTCCCATCATAAAATCTTTTTGATAAAAATGCAAATTCATCCTTTTGCCTTGAAGTTTCAAGATATTTATCAAATTCTGAGTTGGATACTGCGAAGCTATTATATAATTTAACAATTTTTGAGATATTTTCCTTTTTATCAATAAAAGGTTCAGGAAAATATCCTGACACCGTACCTCTTATAATCGCTTGTAGCAGTCATCTCGCATTTATCGTGCCAATCATATAAATCTTTTTGCGAAGTAAGTCTAAAGCTTTATCATATTTCCCCAAAAAAATTAAGCATTTAATGCGCATAAAATAATTCTTTGCTTTTTTATAAAAAATTTCTGCTTCCCTATAGCGTTTAATTTTATAGAATGACATCCCTGCTTCTTCACACATATTTAACATTGAAAATAACCTTGCTGCATTTTCGTAATCTTCTGCAGAAGAGTAGCATAATGCAGCTTCTTTGTATTCTTCTATTTTCTCAAATAATTTTGCAGCATCTTTAAACATAATTTGTGTCGTTTGTATTCTTTTTTTATTTTCTTCTTTTTTAAATTTTGCAAGTTTGATTCCTTTTTCTTTTGCTTCTTCCTGAATTGAAGACACTTCTAACCTTATTCTTTTAGCCTCTTCAGCATATATAATAGCAACTACTTTGTTCTCAAGCGCTTTATCTCCTGATTTTATAAAACACGTTTTAGCTGACTCATAGTTTCCTTGTCTTAGAAGATTTAGGCCTTGGTTTTTCCAATAAGTTCTATTTCTGTCTTTCTCCTTTTGTTTTCCTACAATTTCTTGCCATGACATAGAATCAGCCATCCACACAAGATTTTCTGTCCCCCAGCATTTTTCCAAAGATTTCCTGCAAGAATCATTTTCATCAAAAAATATTAATCTTTTCCTTGCTCTTGTAATTCCTACATATAAGTGTTTTAACTCCGAGCACAATAAGCTACCTTCTATTCCTTCTCTAGCTCTTTTAATTTTGTTAGGATCATTTGTCAAAAACTTGAAAAGTACAGCTCATTCGTTTTCATCTACCTCGCTATCATTAAAAAAGTTGTATAAAAAAACATCCTTGAACTCTAGCCCTTTTGATTCTAATATCGTTAAACAAATTGCTCCTTTTAAGAAGCTCGGAAGTCTTTTCCTTGACTCAGGAGTGCGAACTAAGATAGCTTGGTTTCACCCAAATTCAATATGTGAGCTTCTTTCTATTTTTTTATTAATTCATTCTTCAATTTCATAATTTGATTTTACAATGACTGGCTTTTCATGATTACTCTCTTTGGAAGTTTCTCTGTTGAGACGATCAATATTTGTTGGGAAAAAAGCAATCATCAATTGAATTACCACATTTGCGACATCTAATATTTCTTGATGACTTCTATAATTTACTGATAAATGCTTTATTACTGGCTGCGAGTGATTCATTACAGATGGTTCTAAAAATAAGCTATTAAGGTCACAAAAGCGGAATCCTGCGCCTCTTGTAATCGATTGAGCTGTGTCACCTGCAAAAAATAGCCTGATTCTTGTTAGTTTTAAAATTAAAAGTAAAAAGTTAGTACTGCAATCTTGAACTTCGTCAATGAAGCTAAAATGAATTGGAGAGCCATGATACCCTTCACAATCAATGCATCTTAAAATGTGATTTACAAGATCTTGAAAATCATAAGCATTTTGCCTTTTTTTCCAAGCTTCATATTGCAAAAATATATCTCAAACTAACCCTCTTTGTGAAATCTCTATTTGGGATTGCTTTTTGCCTAAACCTAGATACATCTCTTTTGATATATGTCCTTCTTCATTTCTATAGGCTTCTGGGCTTCCTTTTATTGCTGAGCTTATTTCAGTTCATATTGTAATTGGGAAAAAATCACAAAATATTTTGAATCTTGGCCAAAAATGATTGTTGAAATATTCAAAATCAATATTAAAAGTCGATATAAGTTCAGATCCATTAACTGTCTCAATAATCCTCATTTTCATACCTTTTTTCTTATCATGGTAATTGAAGCATTTTTCTAGATTTTCTTGATCTTGGGCGAAAAAGGGATGATCCAGAGTGGCATCAACCCTTGTAAGAAAATTAAAAATCGGGATAAATGCAGGAAAATGCTCATCCTCAAAATCTTGCAATGATTTGGGAAGATCAACCTCTCAGTCTTCTTTTGGGTCATAATAGTTATTGATCATCTCAACTTTTTTGCATTTTTTAATTTTTTCTTTTTTGATAGAGGCAATTAAGCAGTTAATTAAATTTTGATATAGCCTATCAGCTTCAAGTGTTAACAGTGGGCTGACTGTGATAAATATTTGGTGAAGGTCTACTTTTTTATTAATATCATCTATTGTCAAAATTTTACTGCTTATAGCTCCTGTTCTATATAAGTGTATTTTTGTTAATTTTTTATATACAATTTCTGTCGCGAACATCCTAAAAATTGCGGATGTTGTCTTGCCAGTACCAGATCTGCCAATGATCAGCATATTTGCTGACTCATTAATTATTTGCTTTTCTTCATCACTCAGTTGTGAAGATTTTTCATAACTTTCAAGTTTCTCCATAACGCTGGCGAAATGTATGCAATTTTCAGAATTTGTGAGCTGATTCAATATTTTTTGGCTTTCTTGAGATGCTGCGCTTGCTAGATGAATTATTTGTGAATAATTTTTTTGATTTTGCTCTTTTCTCCATCTTTTAATTTCTGGAATATATCTGTAAGATGCCTTTTCCTCTGAGCTTAGCTTCATAATTTGGTAAATTGACGGACTTGTTTTATGGTGCCTGACATGCATTTCACTTATTAACAGCCTTTCAATGTCTTTTTTATAAACTCAAAACTCTGGGACACCTTTTATTTCTTGTAGGTATATGCTTGCTGATTTAAGGCTTTTTTCAATGCTTTCTGTTAAATCAATAAGTTTAAGCAAATGAACATAATTAAATCCATCAAGTGAGTTATTAGATACTAGTGGGAGTCGGTTTATTTCTATGCTGAAAAGTATTCATTTTTGTACATCTTCAATTTTTATTATTCTAAATTCTGCTGACTCCCCCTTTATTTGATCCAAAATTTTGCTTTCATTGAAATATCCACCAATTAATTTTATGATGGCTCTTAAAATATTTTTTCTGGTAATTTCTGATTCTTTTAACGCAATAGACCCAAAGCTTGGCCTAATTACAATTCCTCATGCTTGTTCGGGTATGAATGAAACTAAATTGAATGATTTTAATATTAATGATTCTTCAGACAGTGTATAAAGATTATCAGGACTTGGCTGATAATATGGATTCATCCCTTGAATTTCTAGTTCGAAGTTTTCATGAAATTCTGTTGCCCATTTGAAGAATAGTTTTGAATAATCATATTTAAGACACTCAACATGGACTTGGTGTTTGGAAGAGTACAATTGAAGTTGATTATTGAGAATTTTGGCATTGCTAACGATAGAATTCTCAGCATTTTTAATAAATTCAATGACTTTCGGGCTTAGTTTGTGCTTTTTTGGCATATTTAACTAAAACATATATCATTTTTACAAATAAAAAAATTTCGGGAATAAATATGGCGATTCTTGAAAAATTTCATCAATGTTGTATCTTAAAAATTGTCAATTTGTTTTACTGAATTATTAACCACACATGTATAAATTGAATTAAAAGTAAAAAGGGTATTATTTTTATTTTTAATTCCTTTATATATACTGTGCTATTAATTCGTTAGTAAATTTATCTCCAACATTATGGAGACCAGTACATTCTTAATGCATAATAAGTATTTAATATGAAATAAATATATATTGGCTTTCCAATGGATAGTGCCATTAGCCCGCTGACTCCATACTTTGACTAGGCTTGATCGAACAAAATTTTAAGCAGCTATGATCAAAAATAACCTTGAACGAACCAAAGCAAGATTTAAGTGGCCAATTCATGGACTAATGCCGCTATATATGCTAAAAATTTATAGATTAATTCAGCTTGAATAGCCTGAGCACTATTTTTGCTTAAGCTTCCCGACATTCCCGACAAGATTTGGAACTTGGTTTTACCAAATTAACTTGCTTTCTTCTACATCATAAATTTTAGCACTAGATAATCACAATAATTAATAACTTCCTTAATTATATAGTTTAAGACCTTGCTTTTTTCATTTGTGTCTTCTACTTTTTCATCTTAGGCTTCCCACAATATCTTGCCACGATATTGAATGGACGATTCTTACAAGATTTTCTTCTATTAAATATTTTTCAAGAGACAATCGACAAGCGTCATCTTCATCATAGATAATCAATCTTTTTGTTGCTCTTGTAATTCCTATATATAAGTATTTTAGCTCGGAACATAATATGCTGTTCTTCATGACATCTCTGGTTTTATTGATTTCATTTGGGTCATTTTCTTCTAGTCATCCCCACTCATTTTCATCAACTTCGCTGTCAGTAAAAAAATTATATAAAATCACATCATTGAATTTTAGTCCTTTTGATTCTAAAATTGTTAAACAAATTGCTCCTTTGAGAAAGCTTGGGAGGTTTTTTCTTGATTCAGAACTACGAACTATTATAGCTTGGTTCCAACCAAATTCAATATTAGAGCTTCTCTCATTAGAACTATCGATGTGTTGAATTGATTTTGCAATAATTGGTTTTTCGCCTTCTTTAATATTTATTTTAACATTATTACTAAAAGACATTTGCATGCTAAAATGAAATTGGCACATGTGATCATGATTATTTAAAACCTCAGTGACTCAAATTAATTTTGATGTGTGAAATTTCTTAGGCGATTTTAGGCTAATTTAAGATTAAGGCCTTTTTTAACGTTCATTTAAGGCAGGCAATTGAAGAGGCTTTCTCAGCTGTTGGTAAGCAACTTTTCTATGCCAGCATCTCCAGCAATCATAGATAGCTCTGTTCCAGCTTTAGGCTTAACTCTTCATGCTTTCTTACGAGTTCTCTATTTAGGGGCTTGATGGTACTTTTTCAGTGGCTGGAGTTCCAAATAGGGATAGATTTCCTCAATAGTATCCGTACTAAACTGTATTTTATCTTCGGCACTAGTGTCCTCCAGATAAAGCCTTTTTTCTAAATGCTCTAAAATCTTAATTTCCAGTGAGGGAGAAAAACCAAACGGAGCATAAACACCAAGCTTCCATAGACTCAATTTTCTTAAGACAGCAGCAAGGCCTCCAAACTCTATACAGGTTCAAAGAGGACAGTTCGGTAGCGTAACAATTTATTTGTGTCTTCACGAAGTAGGGAGTAGGCAATCATGGCAAAGCATAATAGAATTTTCTTTATTGAAACTATATATGCTATTTGGGAAAAAAATGGCCAGCAACTGAGCTACCAAATTTGCAACCTCTAAGATTTGTTTGTTGATTTTGAAATTTAGTGATAAATGTTTTACTATTGGTCGAGAATGAGTTATCATGTTTGCATCTGAAAATAATGAATTTAAATTATAAAAATGAAAACCTGTACCATAAATAGCAGATTTAGCTGTGTTACCCGCAAAAAATAATCTTATTTTTGTAATTTTTAAAATTAAAAGCAAAAAATTATCATTGTAGTCTTGGATATCATCAATGTAGGTAAAATGTATTGGAGATCCATTATAGCCTTCAATATCTATAAGTTTTAAAATATAATTTATTAAATCTTGAATATCATAAGCATTTTGCTTTTCTTTCCACACCTCATATTGCATAAAAATATCCCATATCATTACTCTTTTAAGCTTATCAATAATTTGTGACTGGTTTTCGCTTAGGCATAAATAAGCATCTTTTGATATGTGTCCTTCATTGCTTTTATATGCATCTGCACTCCCTTTTATGACTGAACTTATTTCAGCTCATACTGCTATCGCAGAAAATCCTATCAAACTTCTCAGCCTTGGCCAAAAATGATCATTAAAATATTCAAAATCAATATTAAATGAAGACATCAGCTTGGGCCCATCAGGAGTCTCAATATATCTCATTTTCATGCCGCTTTTTATCTGGTCATATCCAAAGTATCCTTCAATGTTTTCTTCTCCTTTTGCGAAAAATGGAGAATTCAGTGAAGAATCAACTCTTGTAAGGAAATTGAAAACAGGAATAAAAGCAGGAAAATGATCATTTTTAAAATCTGAAAATGACTTGGGAAGATTTATGTCCCAATCTTTTCCAATGTTAATAATCGAATCAATAAGCTCATTTTCTTCGATTTTATCATATTTTACATTTTTAACTGAGCATTTAAAATGCTTATTTAAATTTTGATAGAGATGTTCAGCTTCCCAGGTTAATATTGGGCTAACTGTTATAAAAATTTGATGAATGTCTTCTCTTTTATTAACATCTTCTATTGTTAATATATCTGTATCAACAATTCCTGCTCTGTAAGAGGATATTTTCCTCAGTTTTTTGAATGCAATGTCAGTCGCAAACATTTTGAAGATCATAGTTGTAGTTTTTCCAGTGTCTGATCCACCAATAATCAAGGCATTATATGTTGTACTTATAATTTCTTTTTCTTCATCACTCAGCTTGAAGAACCCTTTATAACTTTCTAGCTCCTCCATAACTCTATTAAATTGGGCACAGAATTCTGTACTCAACAGTTTATTCAAAATTATTTGATTTTCATTGTTTTCATAGCTAAGTGCTTTTGCTATTTGTGGCCATGCCTCTTTTCTTAGTCTTTTCCTCCATCTTTTTATTTCTGGACTATATCGATATTGTGATCTTTCTTCAGGCTTAAGCTTCTCATTTTTATAACTAGCTGGTGACGTTTTAAAATTCATTGTTCTCATTTCATTAATTAATAGTCTTTCTACATCATTTTTTGCTACTCAAAGCTCTTGGACATCCTTTATTTCTTGAAGATAGACTCTTGCCGATTTAAGGCTTTTTGCAATATTGTCTGTTAAATCAATGATTTTAAGCAAATGAACATAATTAAATTCAGCTAGCAAGTTACTGATAATTATAGGAAAGCAATTTATCTCTAAGGTAAAAAGGATTCATTTTTCTGAGTCTTCAATCTTAATAATTCTAAATTCTATTAGCCCTCCATTATTTTGTTCTATAACTTTGCTATCACTGAAATACCCTCCAATTAATTTAATAATGGCTCTTAATATATTTTTTCTTTCATTTTCAAGTGTTTTTGATGCTAAAAGCCCAAAATTTGGCAAAATCACAGGTTCCCACAATTGATCAACGATACATGAGTTTAAATTTATTGATTTTAACATTAATGATTCATCAGATAAAAAATAGAGCTCATCAGAATCTGGCTGTGAATAGGGCATACTTCCTTGCAGTATTAGTTCAAAGTTTTTATAAAATTCAGTTGCTCATCTAAAGAACATTTTTGAATTTTCATACTTAATGTATTTGCATTGGACTTGGTGTTTTGCTGAGTGCAATTCAAGCTGATATTTAAGCATTTGAATATTTTTGGTTATTGCGTTCTCAGTATTCTGAATGAATTCAATATACGGAAAATTTAATTTGGACTTTTTTGACATAATTATATAATTAAGACTCTCAGAATGTAGGAGATTTGAGGGAAGAAAGATGGTGGAAATAGAATTAGTTTGTGATATTAAAAATAAATAGTTAATTTAAAGATTTTGCCTAAGAATATAGCATTCTATGAAATTTCTCAAAGAAGTGTCTGACTAGCAAAAAATCTAGAGGAAAAGCATTTGCCGAGGAATGTTGCATGATATACTAAACAGAAATAAACTCAAGCAGATAATACTTTAATGTATAGAGCTAGACATAAAGAAGCTACTATGCATCTAAGTATTTATAAAAAACAAAAATACAAGCTTATCAAATATTGATCAGTATAATTTGAATCAGTTAAATTGGCAAATTGTTTAAATAAATTATTTAACACTTATATTTTAATTGAATTAGTGATTAAATAGAAATTAAGAATTGATTATTAATTTTATTTAAATATCAATATAGGTATCTTCTTCATCAACTCCTTCATCAAGTTTAATATTCTCCTCATTGAAAGTTGTAGCATCTATTGGATCTAAAATAGGCGTCTCTTGAAATTCTTCTTCTGATTCACTTTCTAATTCATTATTTTCTTGATCATCATGATTGAAATTCTGTTTAGATTGAATCGGTTTGGCTTGAGCTTCCATATCTTGTATTATGCACACTTGTGCTAGTTTATTAATTTCATCCAGAATACTGTCCGAATATGACTCTTCAATAAAAGAATTGCCATACAGTAAAAGAAAAACATCATCTGTAGCATTTATTATTTTGACAACATTTTGAATAATCATAACATAAGAG
Organism: Blepharisma japonicum; assembly: GCA_949751835.1. Classification (NCBI taxonomy): domain Eukaryota; phylum Ciliophora; class Heterotrichea; order Heterotrichida; family Blepharismidae; genus Blepharisma; species Blepharisma japonicum. The sequence goes on from CATKHK010000013.1 coordinate 65,168, forward strand.
ATGTCTGGGTTATCTTTTTGGGCCAAAATAGATTGGCTTGTATCAATGTTATATATTCACATATATTCTATGAGACTTTTATTTTTGTTGTACTGTTTAAAGCTCCCTTTTGGAAAAGATTCAAATGTATCTTTTGGGATACTCTCCCTTAATCCATAATTGTAAAACTGTAAAAGGTCGTTTCCTATTTGCATTGCTAATTGCTTATTCCTTAGCATTTCTACAACCGTTCCACATTTACTGTCAAGATATTCTATTTTATCGTTAAACACGAGATTTAATCCAGTTAGCTTAAAAAAGTGTTTTTCAGATGAAGGAGAATTTATTATGACTGTCAGCAATTCATAAAACATGACATTTCTAAATTTTTTATCCAAAAGCCTATATAATCCCCGATTATCTTCTAAAAATAATTTAACTAAGCGATTTATTAGAGAGGTATTTAATGATTCTGTTCTTAAATCTTGAGGGTTCTTTAAGTATATATGAAGCTTTTTAAAAACATTAATTGGATATAAATAATAGAAATTCTTTTCAAACATGTAAGGGATATACGAGTAAGTGCAAGTAAGTAATGCATATGCGCAATACATTTTAAATAAGTTTGAAATTTGATGCTTAGGAATAAAGTGTTTATATTTGTCCAGTAAATCTAAAACACTGTTGCATGTTCTCTCAGAATTTCCTTTCTGAGCATAATTATATAAATTATACAAATATGTGCCTATGCCTATAATAATTTTTTTTGATTGAAATTTATTTATAGCTTCAATATATGCAGTTTCTTTCCCAGCCAGCATTAAAAATAGTAGCGCATTTTTCAATATCCTGAATGCTTTGTATGCAGACACAATATTATTCAAATTTTTAACTGCCTCTTTTCATAATACTATTTTAGAAGCATTGGTTATATTAATGCATGGAAAAGGTAAATTTCCTAAATTGTTTTCTATATTCTTAATGAAAACAGATAATGTCCTATCACCAAATTTTGATGTATAAATCTCTCCACAAGTATTAAATATCCTGATTATTTCATTTAACATATAGATTTCTCCTAAAATACAAATTCTGTACTCAAGTTTTTCCATTACTAATTGCCTTTGAGTGGATGATGAAACTCTGAGTTCAATTTCTTTTCCTTTATCTTTATAAGTTCTATATTGTGATCGTTCATATATTAACTCACTGAGAGAATGCAAAATAGACTTTGCTATATCTTTAAATATTAGATCTTTTGGAATAAGCCAATATTTTCCTTCAACATCAAAGGAGTATATTCTATTATCATCTTTATTCAAAATTATTTGGCTTCGGATGTACATATTACTCATCACAACATGTGTCGAAAAAGGTAATAGCCTTGTATATTTATCTGGTGTAATTATAGTTATGCCTAAGGGTAATAAAATATACTCTAAAATAAAGCTTCTTATTGGTAGAGTAATTACATTCTCTATTCCAAGGAGTAATTTTATAATATTTTCAGCTACAAAAATAAATGCTTCCATTTCAGCTACATTTAAATGTAATTTTATTCTAAATAAAGGTACTTCTTTTGACGACATTAATAGCAAAGACAATGCAGCACAAGATTCTATAGCTCTTAAATTTGCAGATGAATCACTTATCTGTAGGCAATCAAAGATATTATAAGGTCCAAAAAATAAACTTTTAATCCAAAAAATCATTTCATTAATATGACTGGACTCCTCTCCAAGGATAAAATAGTTAATTTCTTGGATATTTTTGAAGTAACCTTCAACTGAGAAATTTGAGATTGAAGAATTAACTTTTAAAGTAAAATTATTCTGTGAATTCGCAACAATCATAAGCTGTTCCAGAATTTTAAGAGGCTTCAAACTCCTTAAATATCTAGTTTCCAGGAATCTATCATATTCATTATTGTCCAAAAAATATAACTTTATTAAATTTTTGCAGCTATTTTCTGGAATTATTTTTAAGATTTTTCAAAATCCTGATATAGCTAAGCTGTAACCTAAAATCTCTCTTTCATAAAATTCCTCATCTAGAAACATTAGAGCAGTCAGCACACTTCTGTATCTCATATATGGTCCAACCTTGAAGTTTTTATTAGATATAAAAGGTTTTGATAGTTTAAAAATAAAAGAAGCTAAATATCAGCATGATAAATCTGCTAGTCTCAATGTATTTGCTATTAGCATACATATTCTTGTATGAAAATCAGTGAATGAGTCAAGTAAAAATGAGAGAGGGATTAAAAAGTCCAAACCAAATTTATCAGAAAATAAGTCAAAAAAGCTTGGCAGATTGGACTGGGAAGATTTAATGAAACTAATTGTAGTTTCATTATACAAAATTTTCCCAGCTCTTTGCTGGATATTTTTTATCATTACAGATGCCTGATTCAGTATTGTAAATAAAGATTTTGAGTCTAAATTATTGTTGGCTGATAGTCTCCCTTGGAAATTTTTTGATAATTCAACAAACTCATCTAGATTTTTTGATGTTGCTAAATATTTCTCAAATTCTGGATCTGACCCAAAAAAGCCATAATATAAACTAAAAAATTTAGAATTATCTCTCCTTTTGTCTATAAATGGTTCAGGGAGATACCCAGAAACTGATTCTCTAATAATTGATTGCAGTAATAATTTAGCTTCTTTAAATTGAATTGAAGAAATATTTTTTTGAAAAACCTCCAAAGCTCTTTCACATTGCCCAGAGAAGATGCAGCATTTTATATGCAGAACATACTCTGTTGTATGTTGGAATAGCATTTCTGCTTCTTTATAAAGCTTCAGCTTATAAAATGCCATTCCTGCTTCTTTGCACATATCTAATTTAATATATAATTCAGCTGCATCCATATAGTCTTCAGCTGAATAATAGCACTCTGCCGCCTCTTTTATATCTTCAGCTTCTTTAAATAAATCTGCAGCTTTCTCAAACTTGATTAAAGTCCCCTGCATTTGCTTTTTATTTTCCTCTTTTTGGATTTTTGTTAGCCTTACTCCTGTTTCTTTTGCCTCTTCTTCTAAAGCAGAAATTTCAAGTCTAACTTTTTTCCCTTCTTCAGCATAAATTTTAGCACTCGCCAATTTCTCAAAAACCTCATCCCCAGCATTTTCAAAACAAAATTTTGCTATTTCATAGTTTCCTTGTTTATATAGCTTAATCCCTAGCTTTTTTCATTTATTTGTGTCTTTTGCTTCTTCATCTTGAATTCCTATAATATCTTGTCACGATATTGAATGAACGATTCTTACAAGATTTTCTGATATTAAATATCTTTCAAGGGATATTCGACAAGAGTCATCTTCATCAAAGAAAATTAATCTTTTTCTTGCTCTTGTAATTCCTACATATAAATGTTTTAGCTCTGAGCATAATAAGCTGTTTTTCATGCCTTCTCTGATTTTTTTGATTTCATTTGGGTCATTTTCTGCGAGTCTTCCCCACTCGTTTTCATCGACTTCGCTGTCAGTAAAAAAATTATATAAAATTACGTCGTTAAATTCTAGTCCTTTCGATTCTAAAATAGTTAAACAAATTGCTCCTTTTAGGAAGCTTGGGAGATTTTTTCTTGATTCAGAGCTACGAACTAATATAGCTTGGTTCCATCCAAATTCAATATTAGAGCTTCTCTTGCTATTATTTTTATCAAGGCAGATCTCAATACCTTGCATTGATTTTACAATGATAGGTTTCTCTCCATCTTTATTAATAGAGGTTTCTTTATCAAGACGGTCTATACTATTTGGGAAAAAAGAAACCATCAGCTGAATTATCAAATTTGCAACATCTAAAATTCGCCCATGGCTTCTGAAATTCACTGATAAATGTTTTACTACTGGCTGTGAATGAGCCATGATGTTTGCATCTAAAAATAATGAATTTAAATCACAAAAGCGAAATCCTGCGCCACGAGTGATTGATTGAGCGGTATCACCTGCAAAAAATAATCTAAGCCTTGTAACTTTTAAAATTAATAGTAAAAAATTAGTGCTACAGTCTTGGACTTCATCAATAAAGGTAAAATGCATTGGGGATCCATTATAGCCTTCATTATCCACACATTTCAATACATAGTTTACCAAATCTTGAAAATCATAGGCATTTTGCTTTGCTTTTCATTCCTCATATTTTATAAAAATATCCCATATTTTGACTCTTTTCGAATTATCTATGATTTGTGACTGCTTTTTGCCTAAGCTTAAATATGCATCTTTTGATATGTACCCTTCATCGCTTTTATATGCATCTGCACTGCCTTTGATGGCTGAGCTTATTTCAGTCCATACTGCTATCGCAGAAAATCCTACCAAACTTCTCATCCTTGGCCAAAAATGATCATTAAAATATTTAAAATCAATATTAAATGTAGGCACCAGCTTAGGCCCATCCTTAGTCTCAATATATCTCATTTTCATGCCCCTTTTTTTCTCGTGATATCCAAAGTATCCTTCAGTGTTTTCTTCTCCTTGTACAAAAAATGGAGTATCTAGTGAAGCGTCAACTCTTGTAAGGAAGTTGAAAACAGGAATAAATGCAGGAAAATGATCATCTGTAATATCTGAAAATGACTTGGGGAGATTTACATCTCAATCTTCTTCAATGTTAATAATCGACTCAATAAGCTCATTTTCTTCGATTTCTTCATATTCTACCTTTTTAATTGAGCATCTTAAGTGTTGGTATAAATTTTGATATAGCCGCTCTACTTCGCGAGTTAATATTGGGCTAACTGTTATAAAAATTTGATGAATGTCTTCTCTTTTATTAACATCTTCTATTGTTAGTAAATCTGTGTCAACAATTCCTGCTCTGTATAAAGAGATTTTTCTCAGCTTTTTAAATACAACGTCTGTAGCAAACATTCTGAAAATAGCTGTTGTCGTTTTGCCAGTACCTGACCTACCAATAATAAGGATATTATATGCAGCGCTTATTATTTCTTTTTCTTCATCACTTAACTTTGAGGATTTTTCATAGCTTTTTAGCTTCTCCATAACTCTATTAAACTGAGAACAGAACTCTGCACTTGCCAGTTTATTCAAAATCTGCTGATTTTCATTTCTTTCACCAGTTCTTGCTTTCGCTATTTGTGATCAGACTTTTTGTTTTTGTCCTTTTCTCCATCTTTTTATTTCTGGAATGTAATGATATTGCGATCTTTCTTCAGGATTAAGTTTCTCGATTTTATAGTTAGCTGTGGTAGTTTTAAAATTCCTGGTTCTCATTTCATTAATTAATAATCCCTCTACATCATTTTTTGAGACCCAAAGCTCTGGGACACCTTTTATTTCTTGAAGATAACTACTTGCAGATTTAAGGCTTTTTGTAATATTATCTGTTAAATCAATAAGTTTAAGCAAATGAGCATAATTAAATTCAGTAAGCAAGTTGTTAAAAACAATAGGGATACGATTTATTTCTAAGGTAAAAAGGATTCATTTTTCTGAATCATCAACCTTAATAGTCCTAAATTCTATTAGATCTCCTCTTATTTGTTCAATAACTTTGCTATCGCTGAAATACCCTCCAATTAGTTTAATAATAGTCCTTAAAACATTTTGTCTTTCATTTTCAGGTACTTTTGATGCTAAAAGCCCAAAATTTGGCAAAATCACAGGCTCCCATATTTGATCAACTATATATGAGTTTAGATTGAATGACTTTATCATCAATAATTCATCAGACAAAGTATAAAGCTCATCAGGATCTGGCTGCGGATGCGGCATATTCCCTTGCAGCACTAATTCAAAATTTTCATAAAATTCAGTGGCTCATCTAAAGAACATTTTCGCATTGTCATATTTAATGCATTCGCATTGGACTTGATATTCTGCAGAGTGCAATTCAAGCTGAGATTTAAGCGTTTGAATATTTTGGATGATCGTATTCTCAGTGTTCTGAATGAATTCAACCAGTGGAGAATTTAATTTGGACTTTTTGGGCATAATTGGATATAATTAAAACGCTTGCAAATGTAGGAAATTTGAGGGAATAAAGATGGAGGAGCTTAGAATTAATTTGCATTATTAAAGGAAAATAGTTGATTTTAAGAATTTTGCCCAATTTAACTCAAAGATTCTGATCTTTGATGCGATTTCAATAATAAATATCATAGCAATTTAGACTTAAGAGCATACGCTTTAACTGATGATTTCACATTAGGCTAATACATAGTCAAGGCCCTTAAAGGTGAAGGAATAAGTGTTAATCCATGGCACTTAATGCAATCAATATTTTAAATTCAATTGTGATAACCATACTAGCTTCTTCCAACACATGAATTAGAATGAGCAATCAAAAATATTTTTTTGTTATCTATAGGTCGAAGAGAGAAAAGAAAAAAGAAGTTTTTGCTTGCATTGCAAAGACTTTATAGACCTTAATTTTTGTTAGCTGAATAGAGCACTATAATGTGAGAGGAATTCATGCTAGAAGCAGGATGGTGGTTTTCGCAATGAAGGATATAAGAGTTTAGCTACCTACTTCGCAGGAGTTAGATTCTTATTAGATTAATTTAACCTTAAAAATTATATCAACTTTTTCATTAAGCTTATAAATTGTCCAAATATAAATCCATATGGTTGGCCTAAATTATTTGACCATAGGGGATAGTTATAAGCAGACATTAATTGCTTCTACATAAAATGAAATGATCTTACCAAGTCAAAATTTCTACTGCTCGAGATCTAAAATTACCCCGCAGAAAACTAAAGATTGTGAGCATCTTCAATTCTTAAAATATTAAAGATTAATATGAGACTTTATTCTTTATTTTCTTCAATATATGCTCTTTGGTTTATTTAACGCAAATTAACTTACAATTCTACTGAAGTCAGAACCTACCACATGTTACAGATGAATTTGTATTAAATAAAAACTGATATTTGATTATAATTTTAAAATGAAAATTTATTTTAGAAATTATATCAATGAAAGTGCTTTCTCATAAGTTTAGTATTTTCTTAATTAATAAAGGTGTCTTCTTCATCAATTCCTTCATCAAGCTTAATATTCTCTTCATTAAAGGTCACTTCATCTATTGGATCTGCAACAGGTGCTTCTTGAGCTGCATCTTCTTCTAGCTCACTCTCTGATGTGCTGGATTCTCCATCATCACGGTTGAAACTCTGATTATAATAGATTGGTTTGGCTTGACCTTCTTCATCTTCCAAAAGGCAAACTTGCGCTAATTGGTTGATTCCTTCTGAAGATCAATCACTATATGAGTCTTCTACAAAAGATTTTCCATATAGCATATTAAATACACCATCTGCTTCATTTATAATTCTTACAATATTTTTGATAATCGTAGTATCAGGCATTTCTGAATTGTTCTTTTGGGATAAAATTGATTGAATCTCGTAAAGAGTGTCAGTCCACATTCTTTCTATACTTTTTTTAAATTTATTATATTGATTATAATTTCCTTTGGAAAAATAATCGAAATTATCAAATGGTGCATTCTCTCTTGATTCAATGTCACAGAATTTCAAAAGATCATTTCCTATTTGACTTGCAAATTTTCAATTTCTTAGCATTTCGACAACGCTCCCAGTTTCATTATAAAGATATTTTAATTCCTCATCATTAAAAGTTCTATTGTAGAAGATCTCTTCTAGCTTTCCTTCTTCTTTATATATTGAATCTTTATGCTCCAGATCTAAATTTGTCAAAGCGTAGAAATGCTCTTCAGGTTCGGTAGAATTTATGATTAGAGTTAAACATTCATAAAACATGCCTGTTGTAAATTTACTATCCAATCTTTTGCTTAGGCAGTTCTCATCTCCTCTGTATATTTTAATAAAATCTTTTATAAGAGAGATATTTAATGCATTTGTTTTTTCATCTTGTGGATTAATTATATAACTGTGAAGTTTTTGAAAAACTTCAATAGGATAGTAATAGTAGAAGTTTTTTTCAATACTAAAAGGAATAAACGAATAACTACATGTCAATAATGCATATGCACAATACATTCTAGTCAAGTTCGGTATTTCTTGCTGGGGAATAAACCTCTTATACTTATTTAAAAACTCAAAAATTGTCCTGCATGTGCCCTCTGGGTTTCCTTGATAAGCTTCATTATACAAATCATATAAATATCCTCCTATACCTTTAATATATTGCAAATTTGATTTACTAACGAATTCACTATAAATAGCTACTTCTCCAGATAATCATGAAAACAGTAATGCATTTCTTAATTGTCTGAATGCATTTTTTGAGGGGAAACTACTATTCAAAATTTTATTTGCTTCAATTTTAAGCACTTCTTTTGAAGCTTTAGTAATATTAATACAAGGGAAAGGTAAATTTCCTAGATTATTCCCCACATTTATAGTAAAAGCAACTGACGTTCAGCCGCCAAATTTTGACTTATATTTTTCACCACAAGAATTAAATATGTCAATTATCTTATTCAGCATATAGATTTCTCCTAAAATGCAAACTCTATATTCAATTTTTTCTTCTAATTTTCTCTTTTTAGAAGATGAAACACTAAGTTCGAATTGACGCCCAGATTCATTAAAAGTTCTATATTGTGATCTTTCATATATTAACTCGCTGAGAGAATGCAAAATAGACTTCGCTATATCTTTAAATATAAGATCTTTTGGAACAAGCCAATAATTACCTTCAATATCAAAGGAATAAATTCTTTTGTCATTTTTACTTAAAAGTAAATGACTTCTTATATACATACGGCTCATTACTACATGAGTTGAAAATGGCAATAGCCTAGTATATTTGTCTGGAGTAATTATAGTTATTCCTAAAGGTAATAAAATAGACTCCAAAATAAAATTTCTTTTTGGAGGACTGATCACATTTTCTATGCCAAGGAGCAACTTTATGATATTTTCAGCTACAAAAATAAATGCTTCCATTTCAGCTACATTTAAATGTAATTTAATTTCATTTAAAGGTATCTCTTTTGATGACATTAAGAGTAAAGATAATGCTGCGCAATATTCAATATCTCTTAAATAAAGAGCTAAGTTGTTTATTTTAATTCTATCAAAAACAATCGTAGGGCCATAAAATAAATCTTTAATCCAGTCAATCATTTTGTTTATATCATATAGCTCATTGCCATTATTAAAGTTGGCAATTTCTCTGATATTTTTAAAGTATCCTTCATTTGAAAAATTTGAGCTTTCAAAGTTGACTTTTAAGGTAAAATTATTTTTTAGATTTGCAGAAATAATAAGCTGTTCTAAAATTTTTAAGGGTTTTAGATCTTTGAAATATTTCATACCGAGAAATTTATTATATTCCTTACTGTCCAAAAAATACAAATTTATTAAATTTTTGCAACTATTTTCAGGTATCAATTTTAAGACTTTCCAAAACCCTGATATAGCCAAGCCGAACCCTAAAATCTCTCTATCATAAAATTCTTCGTCTAAAAACATTAAAGCAGTCAGCACACTTCTATATCTCAAGCATGACCCTTTTTTGAAGGTTTTATTAGATATAAATGGCTTTGATAATTTAAAAACAAAAGAAATCAAATACCAGCATGATAAATCTGCAAATCTTAACGTATTTGCTAGCAGCATGCATATTCTTGTGTGCGACTCAGAAAATGAATCAAGCAGCAATAAAAGGGGGGCTAAAGGCTCTAAACCATATTTAACAGAAAATAAGTCCAAAAAGCTTGGTAGATCAGGCTGACAAGTTCTGATAAAATTCATTGTAGCTTCATTATACAAGTTATTTATTGGGGAATTTTGCTGGATACTTTGCATAATTATTGCTGACTGTTTAAGAATAATAAATAAGTTTCTTTCATCTAAAATATAATTAGCTGGCCATTGGAATTCTTGGAACATTTTTGATAATTCCACAAGCTCATCTAGGTGCCGAAAACTTTTTAAATAATTTTCAATTTCTAAGTCAGTAGCTTCAAAGCTATCATATAGACTGATAAATTTAAAATTATTTTTCCCGCTATCGGAAAATGGTATAGGGAGGCATCCAGATATTCATCCTCTAATTATTGACTGCAATAATAACTTGGCTTGCTTCGGCTGAATCGAAGTGAAATATTTTTGATAAGATTCTAATGCTTGCTCATAGTGCCCAGAAAGGATGGAGCACTTTATATATAAAACATACTCTTGTGTATGCTTTAAACACATTTCTGCTGCCTCATAAGACTTATTCTTATAAAATGCCAATCCTGCTTCTCGACTCATGCCAAGCCTAATATACAATTCAGCAGCTTTCACATAATCTTCAGCTGAAGAGTAGCATTCAGCAGCTTCTTTTATGTCTCCAGCTGTATTAAACAAATCTGCAGCTTTCTTAAATTTTGCCAAAGTTTCTTGAATTCTTATTTTATTACTTTCTTTTTGAGCCTTTGTAAGTCTGACTCCTTTTTCTTTTGCTTCTTCTTCAATAGAAGCTATCATAAGTCTGACTTTTTTTGCATCTTCTGCATATATTTTAGCAGTTGATTGCAGGACAAGAGTTTCGTTTCCAGTTCTTTCGAAGCATAATTTAGCTCTTTCATAATTCCCTTGTGAGTATAGTTTAAGCCCTTGCTTTTTTCATTGGTTTGTATCTTTAGCTTCATTATCTTGAGTTCCTGCAATATCTGATCATGTCATTGAGTCAACTATTCTTACAAGATTTTCAGCTTCTAAACATCTTTCAAAAGACGCTCTGCATGAGTCATCTTCATCATAGAAAATTAATCTTTTTTTAGCTCTTGTAATTCCTACATATAAATGTTTTAGTTCTGAGCATAAAAGACTTTTTTTCATGCCATCTCGCATTTTTTTAATTTCATTTGGGTCATTTTCTAAATATTTTTCAAGTCTTCCCCATTCATTTTCATCGACCTCACTATCAGTAAAAAAATTGTATAAAATAACATCATTAAATTCCAAGCCTTTTGACTCTAATATAGTCAAACAAATTGCTCCATTTAAGAAGCTAGGGAGCTTTTTTCTTGATTCTGAAGTCCGAACTAAAATAACTTGATTCCACCCAAACTCAATATGTTCATTTCTCTTATTACTGCTTTTATTAATACATATTTCAATGCCTTTTATTGATTTTACAATGATTGGTTTTTCTCCATCTTTATAAGAAGTTTCTTTATTGAGACGATCTATACTATTGGGGAAAAAAGAGACCATTAGCTGAATTAGTAAATTGGCTATATCTAATATGCCTCTATGACTTCTAAAATTGACTGATAAATGCTTTATTATAGGCTGCGAGTGAGTCATTATAGCCGCATCTAAAAATAGTGAATTTAAATCACAAAACCGAAATCCAGCGCCACGGGATATTGATTGAGCTGTATCACCTGCAAAAAACAGCCTTATTCCAGTAATTTTTAAAATTAATAGCAAAAAATTAGTACTACAATCTTGGACTTCGTCAATAAAGGTAAAATGCATTGGGGATCCACTATAGCCTTCTCTATCTATACACCTTAATACATAATTGATTAAATCTTGAAAATCATAAGCATTTTGTTTTTCTTTCCATGCCTCATATTGCATAAAAATATCCCATATTTTGGCTCTTTTCGAACTATCTATTATTTGAGACTGTTTTTTGCCCAAGCCTAAATATGCATCTTTAGTTATATGCCCTTCATTATTTTTATATGCGTCTGCACTACCTTTGATGGCTGAACTTATTTCAGTCCATGTTGTTATTGCAGAAAAATCGCCCAAACTTCTAATTCTTGGCCAAAAATGATCTTTGAAGTATTTAAAATCAATATTAAATGTAGATACTAACTCAGGCCCATCAGGAGTCTCGATATATCTCATTTTCATGCCTATTTTTTTCTGATGGTATCCAAAGTATCCTTCAGTGTTTTCTTTCCCTTGTGCAAAAAATGGGGAATCTAGTGTAGCGTCCACCCTTGTGAGAAAATTAAAAACAGGAATAAATGCAGGAAAATGATCATCATTAAAGTCTAAAAATGATTTGGGAAGATTAACGTCTTGGTCTTCATCTATGTTAATAATAGAATCGGCAAGATCGCCTTCTTCGATTTCTTCAAATTTTACCTTTCTTATTGAGCATCTTAAATGCTGATTTAAATTTTGATAGAGCCGCTCTACTTCACGAGTTAATATTGGACTTAATGTTATGAATATTTGATGTATGTCTTCCTTTTTATTAACATCTTCTACTGTTAGTAGATCTGAATCAGCTGTCCCTGCTCTGAATGAAGATATTTTCCTTAATTTCTTAAATACAACATCAGTAGCAAACATTCTAAGAATAGCTGATGTAGTTTTTCCAGTACCTGACCGACCAATGATAAGGCTATTACATGCAGTGCTTATTATTTCTTTTTCTTCGTCACTTAACTTTGAGGATTTTTCATAGCTTTTTAGCTTCTCCATAACTCTATTAAACTGAGCACAATATTCAACGCTTGACAATTTATACAAAATCTGCTCATTCTCATTGTTTTGGCCACTCTTTGCTCTCGCTATTTGTGACCAAACCTTTTGTTTTTGCCCTTTTCTCCATCTTTTTATTTCTGGAATATAATGATATTGTGATCTTTCTTCAGGATTAAGATCAACCATTCGATAGTTGGCTGGTGACGTTTTAAAATTCTTGATTTGCATTGCATTAATTAATAGTCCTTCTACATCATTTTTTGCGACCCAAAATTCTGGGACACCTTTAATTTCTTGCAGATAAGTACTTGCAGATTTTAGGCTTTTTGTAATATTATCTGTTAAATCAATAATTTTTAACAAGTGCACATAATTAAAATGATTGAGCAAGCTATTAAAAGAAACAGGGAAGCAGTTTACTTCCAAAGTAAAAAGGATTCATTTTTCGGACTCATCGACTTTCAAGGTCCTAAATTCTATTAGATCTCCTTTTATTTGCTCAATAACTTTGCTATCAAAGAAATACCCTCCAATTAATTTAATAATGGTCTTTAAAATATTTTGCCTTTCATTTTCGGGTGCTTTTGATGCTAAAAGTACAAAACTTGGTAAAATCACAGGTTCCCACAGTTGATTATTAATAGATGAGTTTAGATTGAATGATCTTAATATTAATGACTCATCAGAAAGGGAATAAAGTGCATCAGGATTTGGCTTGGGCGGTGGCCTAGTCCCTTGCATTACTAATTCAAAATTTTGATAATATTCAGATGCCCAATTAAAGTACATTTTTGCATTTTCATATTTAATGCAGTCACATTGGACTTGATTCTCTGCTGAGTGTAATTCAAGCTGAGATCTAAGCGTTTGAATATTCCTGATGATTGCATTCTCAGCATTTTGTATGAATTCAATTAAAGGAGAGTTTAGTTTTTGCTTTTTTGGCATAATTAGATAAACAAGAAGCTTATAAATATAGTGAAAAATTGAGGGAATAAAGATGGCAGAGCTTAGATTTAAGAAAGGCTATTTTAATATTAAATGAGGAATCTGAATTAACCCACACAACATATAGATTGTGATTATTGAATTTGTTCAGACTGATTATTAAAAATAAAATAATAATATTTCATGCTAAATGCCAATTAAAATATTAAATTGTTTATAATAACTCTGATCAATTTATTCTATTGTCGATTACTGCATCTATTATCTATTCTTGCCTTTCAGCTCTTCTTTATCTATGATTGAGAAAATTTTATCTGTTATTTGCTCAATCAAGTACTTTTTCATGTTTACATGAAATTTTTTAGAGATCTAATAGGTTGGCTTTGAAATGACTCATCTTGCTTAGTATAAAATTGAGAGAGTTCATTGATTTCCTCCAAAATAGAGTCAATATATACTTCTTCTATAAAATAATTTTATAATCTCATTTATTGCTTTAATGATATTATGTATTCTCAATATGTCAGATATCCTAATTGATTTCTTTTATCAAAAATCGATTTCACATCAAATCAAATTAGCTATAAAGTTTCAACTTTATTTCTATATTTTAAAATATTTTTAAAACTTATGTTTCGCAAAATTTCATATATTTATTCTAGAGAATTTTTTCTAGATCCAAAATAATAAAATGTTAATTATCTGATCTTATTGCATTCTCTAAGCTGAATTTATTCTCCAATTGAGCAATTATCCCTTTGAAGTTATAAGGATATTTAATTTCATTGGAATAAAAATTTCGATTATAAAAAATCATTTAGCTTAGAATATTCATAAAAGGTACATTCACAATTTGCTCTATATGTGGGAGAATATAAACTAAGGAGATAGAAAAATAATGAGCAGATTATATTGGTGGAGGAGATTGGATAATTACTTATATAAATAGTTGTTTAATAATCGCTGCAATAATGCAAATAAAGCTTTTATGTTTATAATGAGATTTTCTAAGAAGCTTGCATAAAAAAATCAATTAAAGAGGCGAGCTTTGCTACCAAAGAAGTACCCTCCAATTAATTTAATATTGGTCTTTAAAATATTTGCCTTTCATCTTCAGGTACTATTGATGCTAAAAGCCCAAAACTTGGCAAAATAACAGGTTTCCCACAGTTGATTATTAATAGATCAGTTTAGATTGAATGAACTTACTATTAATGACTCATCAGAAAGTGTATAAAGCGCATCAGGAACTGGCTTGTGTGGTGGGCTATACCCTTATAATAATAATTCAAAATTTGGTAAAATTCAGATGCCTAATTAAAGTACATTTTTGCAAATTCAATTAAAAGGAGAGTTTAGTTTTTGCTTTTTTGGCATAATTAGATAAGCAAGAAGCTTATAAATATAGCGAAAATTTGAGAGAATAAAGATGGTGGAGCTTATAATTAAGATAAACAGTTTACTATTAAATTAGGAAGCTGAATTAATCCAGATAATGTAGATATTGTGATTATTGAATTTGACTACATTTATTGCTATAAAAAAATTTTCATGCTAAAGGCTAATTAAAATATTAAAATTATTTATAATAATTCTGATTAATTTATTTTATTGTCAATTGCTATATCTACCATCCATCCTTGCCTTCATCTTTCAGCTCTGCTTTATTTCTAATTGAGAAAAATTTATCTTGAGCTTCAGCTTCTTCATCAATTTTAGCATTCTCTTCGATAAATTCCACTTTATCAATAGGATCTTCAACAAGCCGCTTTATTTTTACAGTTTCTTCTTCATCTTCACTATCTGACTCATTGATTTCTTGGTAATCAATATTGAAATTTTGTAGAGATCTAATAGGCTGACTTTGAAGTGACTCTTCTTGCTGCATATAAAATTGAGAAAGTTCATTGATTTCCTCCAAAATAGGGTCAATATATGGTTCTTCTATAAAATAATGCTCATATAATTTTTTGAAAATACTGTTAGCCCCGTTAATTGTTTTAATAATGTTCTGCATAGTCAGTATGTCAGATATTTCTGATTGATTTCTATTATCAAAAATTAATTTGATATCAAATTCAATATTAGGCCATAAAGTTTCAACTTCATCTCTATATTTTAAAAATTTTTTAAAACTTGCGTTTGGTAAACTTTCATATAGTAATAATTCTGGCATTTTTTCTCTAGAGCCAAAATAATAAAATTTCAATTTATCTGTCCCTATTGCATTATCAAAGCCGCATTTATTCTCTAATTGAGCAATTCTCCCTTGGTAGTTATAAAGATATTTAAGTTCATTGGAATAAAAATTTCTGTTATAGAAAATCTCATTTAGCTTTGTTTCTTCATATAACGATTTTTTATGCTTAGGATCTAAATCTGTAAGTTTCGCAAAATATTCCCCAGATTTTGAGGAATTTATTATAACAGTTAGAGATTGACAATACATTTTTGAAATACTTTCTCTATCTCTGAATGGGTATTTACTTAAGCATTTGTTACTCTTACGAAACATTTTTATTAAATCATCCATAATCACGCTATTTTGGTTTACCACTCTTGGAGGCTGAGGGTCTCTTATATACCCCCCAATATTGTTGCAAACTGTTGCTTGATAGTAATAATAGTAAGGTTTTTCGTACATTGAAGGGATAAATGAATACGTGCACGTTAATAAAGCATATGCACAATACATTTGAAATAAATTTGCAATTTCTTTTTCATGAATATATTCTTTATATTTTCCCAGAAATGTAAATATATTCTTGCATGTGCTTTCTGGGTCTCCTTGTTGAGCTTTGATTATTAAATCTTTCAATTCGTCCGCCATGCTAATAATTAAATCTTTAGGATCTGTGACTTCTTTATACCATTTTAGCTTATTTTTTGATTTATATTTTGGTTTTTTTTCTAAGTAATATTGATAACGTTCATATATTCCTAAAAATGGATTGTTTCTTATTTTATTAAGTGTTTGTCTTGCTATCGTTATAAGGTTTAAGCTATTTTTTTTGGTAGATATTGTTATTTGTTGAAGCATATCGTGGTAAATTAATTTTGAAAGGCAGTGATTAATTACATTGTCTATACATTCATCAATAGTTTTACTGACGAAGTCATTTACTATTAGATTTGGTATTTGATAAGTTAATTGCCACTTCTCTACATACTTAAAATATATATCTTCTTTCTCTGCCATAATTAAAAATAGTAGAGCTTTCCTAAGCTGTCTAAACTCATTTTCCCCACTGAAGATCACTTCATCTAAGGTGTCTACAGCAATTTCTGTTAGTGCTTCTTTTGATGCTGCAGATATATTGATACAAGGAAAAGGCAAATTTCCTAAATAGCATTCTATGTTGTAAGTAAAAGAGGATAATGTTATACTCCCAAATTTTGATTCATATTTTTCTCCACAAGTATTAAATATATCTATAATTTTTTTTAGCATATGGATTTCGCCTAAAATGCAGACTCTGTACTCAATTCTTTTTGCTAATTGCCTTTCTGTAGATATCGAGAGATTGGGTTCTACCTTTGTTCCATCCTCATTTGTAATCATGGATTGAGATCGTTCATGTACTAATTCATTGAGACCATATAAAAGTAATTTTGCTATATCTTTAAATATAAGATCCTTGGGAACAAGTCAATATTCTCCTTCTATATCAAACGAATAAATTCTGTTATCATTTTTAGCTAGAATCAAATCATATCTTATATAGTACTTACTCATTACAACATGGGTTGAAAAAGGCAGTAACCTAGTATATTTTCCAGGAGTAATAAAGCTAATTCCAAATGGTACCAGGAAAAACTCCAAAATTAAAGCTCGTTTAGAAATGTCTATAGCATTTTCCTGACCTAAAAGAAGCTTTATAACATTTTCGACTGTAATTATGTAAGCCTCCATCTCTGCTATATCAAATTGTTTTTTAATTTCACTCAGAGGTATCTCTTTAGAGGCCATCATAAATAATGATAATCCAGTACAGCACTCAATAGCTTCGAGGCTAAATGTTTCTTGATTTTGCGAAAATCCATTGAAAATATTGCTTCCACTAAAAATCAAATCCTTAATTCAGCTTATCACCTTACTAAAATTATAATTTTGGCCATAAAGATTTATATACTGATACATAAATTGAATTTTCTTAAAGTATCCTTGAGGATCTACGTTTAAGTTTTCAAAATTTCCTTTTAATGAAAAATTTTTCTTAGAATTCATATAAAACATGAGTTGCTCTAGAATTTTAATTGGTTTCAAGTCTTTAAAATAATTATCATCTAAGAATTTGTTATATTCTTTGCTATCTAAATAATAAAGCCTCATTAAATTTTTGCAATCCTTTTCAGGAAATAGTCTCAATATCTTTCAAAATCCTGCTACTGCTATGCCATATCCTAAAATTTCCCTTTCATAAAAGCATTCATCTAAAAACATCAAAGCTGTTAAAACGCTTCTATACCTTAAATATGGCCCAACCTTAAACTCATTAATTGACACATAAGGCCTAGACAATTTGAAAATAAAAGAAATCAAATATCAGCAGGATAAATCAGCTAATCTCAATGAATTGGCTATCAGCATGCATATTCTTGTATGGAGATCATTAAATGCGTCAAGCAAAAGTGACAGGGGGACTAAAGGGTCTAGATCAAACTTTTCAGAAAAAAGATCAAAGAACTTTGGAAGCTCACTTTGGCAAGTTCGAATAAAATCAATTGTTCCTTGGTTATAAAATACAGTTCTTCCAGTCCTCTCCTTGAGGTTATGCAAAATCGTTGCAACATGCTTAAGTATCATAAATAGAGTTTTAGAATCTAAATTATTGTTGGCTGATAAATTTCTTTTTTCATAAAATTCTTTTGATAGTTGTACAAATTCGTCTAAGCTTTTTGAATTCTCTAAATATTTATTAAAATCAGAGTCAGGAGCTTGAAAGCTGTCATAGAGCTTAAGGAATTTTAAATTGTCTTTATTTTTATTCAGAAATGGCTCTGGAAAATATTTGGAGACTGATCCTCTGACCATTGATTGAAGTAGTGATCTTACTTCTTTTGCTTCTATTTTTGAAACATTCTTTTGAATTGCATCTAATGCTTTTTCATGCTGCTCTGAAAGCACACAGCATTTAATATGCATGGCATAGTCATTAGTATGCTGATAAAAAAATTCTGCTTCTTTATATCTTTTAAGCTTATAAAATGAAAGTGCTGCTTCTAGGCTCATTTTAAGCTTCGCAAATAGCTTAGCCGCATTTAAATAATCCTCGGCCGAAGAATAGCACAAAGCAGCTTCTTTAATATCTTCAATTTCTTCAAAAGCAATTGCTGCATTCTTAAAAGTAATCAATGTTTCTTGGAACCTTTTTTTGTTTGCTTCTTTTTGAAGTTTTGTAAGCTTTATACCTGTTTCTTTTGCTTCTTCTACAAGTGAAGAAATTTCTAAGCGAATTCTTTTAGCCCCTTCTGCATTTATAATGGCTTCTGTTCTCTTGGCAAATATTTCATCTCCTGCCGTTTCGAAACATTTTTTTGCTTGATCATAATTTCTACGGTTAAGAAGTTTTATTCCTTGCTTTCTCCAATAATGAAAATTATCGAGATTTGCTCTTTCATTATTATATTCGGCAATTTCAGTCAGAGGCATTAAGTCATAATCAAATATTTCAATTAAATTTTCAGATTCCCAAAGTTTTTGTATAGATTGTCTGCAAGTATCGTTTTCATCAAAAATCATTAAATTATTCCTTGTTCTTGTAAGAGCTACATATAAATGCTTTAATTCGGAGCACAATAAACTATTTCTCATACCTTCTCTAGCTTTTTTTATTTCACTTGGATCATTTGTGGAAAATTTTGACAGCCTTGCTCATTCATTTTCCTCTACTTCGCTATCATTGAAAAAATTAAATAAGATAACATCATCAAATTCGAGTCCTTTAGACTCTAAAACAGTCAAACAAATTACCCTTTTTAAGCATTCTGGAAGGCTTTCTTTTGATTCAGGTGTTCGGACAATAATAACTTGGTTCCAGCCAAATTCGCAATTTGAGCTTCTTTTTGAAATTTTTTGTATGCATAGCCTAAGCTGTTCAATTGATCTCGATTTTATAATAACTGGCTTTGGCCCATGCAAAGGAGAGGTCTCTTTATCTAAGCGGTCAACATAGTCAGGGAAAAAAGCTAGCATTAGCTGTATGATCAAATGCGCTACCTCCAATATTTCTGTATGGCTTCTAAAATTCACTGAAAGATTCTTTATCACTGGCTGTGCATGATTCATAACTGATGTCTCCAAGAATAAAGAATTTAAATCGCAGAACCGAAATCCTGCACCTCTTGTTATTGATTGAGCTGTATCTCCTGCAAAAAACAGCCTCAACTCTGTGATTTTTATAATCAGCAATAAAAAACTATTGCTACAATCTTGAACTTCATCAATAAAAGTAAAATGAATTGGAGACCCTCTATATCCTTCATATTCTATGCATTTTAATACATAATTCACTAAATCTTGGAAATCATAAGCATTTTGCCTTTTTTTTCAAGATTCATACTGTAAAAAAATATCCCATGCTTTAGCTCTTTTTGTACTTTCTATTTGGGACTGTTTTTTTCCTAAATTTAAGTATACTTCTCTGCTTATGTGCCCTTCTTCCTTTTTATAGGCATCTGAGCTTCCTTTGATTACTGAACTAATTTCAGTCCACATGGTTATAGAAGAAACCCCTAGCAAGTTTTTTACTCTTGGCCAAAAATTAAGGTCAAAAGACTCAAAATCGATTTCATATGTTGATTTTAACTCAATCCCAGTAGCAGTCTCGAAATATTTCATTTTCATCCCTTTTTTCTGCAAATCATATGCGAAGTTTCTTTCAATATTTTCCTCTCCTTGAGCAAAAAATGGGCACTCTAAGGTTGCATCAATTCTGAACATCAAATTGGAAACAGAAATAAAGATAG
Source organism: Blepharisma japonicum (assembly GCA_949751835.1). Taxonomy (NCBI): domain Eukaryota; phylum Ciliophora; class Heterotrichea; order Heterotrichida; family Blepharismidae; genus Blepharisma; species Blepharisma japonicum. The sequence goes on from CATKHK010000013.1 coordinate 85,471, forward strand.
GAAAATATTTGTCTTCAAATTCTGATAGAGATTTTGGGAGATCAATTTCAAATTCTTCGTTTGGGTTAAAAAACCGATCTTCGAGATCATCTTCTTGAGTGCTTTTGTATTCTATCTTTTTGAGGGCGCAGTTTAGCTGTTTATGTAAGGTGTCATAAAGACGATTTACTTCAAAAGTTAAAACTGGGCTGACCGTGATAAAAATTTGGTGGAGACCTACCTTTTTGGCAATATCATCTTCAGTTAAGCTATTCGTACTTAGCAGCCCAGTCTGATGCAAATGCATTTTTGTTCTCTTTTTAAACACGACTTCTGTAGCAAACATCCTGAGGATTGCAGACGTAGTTTTTCCTGTTCCAGATCTGCCAATAGTCAATGAATTAGATGGTTCGCTTATTATTGTCCTTTCTTCTTCGCTTAATCTAAATTTAAAGCCTTTAAGCATTTCCATAACTTTAATAAATTGAGCACAACTTGCTGGACTAGCAATTTGGCTTAGAATTTGCTGATTGGCTTGAGAAATAGCATTGGTAACCTTAGGAATTTCTGATTTGTCTTTTTGCTTCTGGACTTTTCTCCATCTATTGATATTTGTAAGATATTTATATAATGATCTTTCTTCTGGCTTAAGCTTTTCAACATCATAGTATGCAGCTTTTGTTCTAGAATCTTCAATATAAGTATTGTTTATTAGAAGTCTTTCTATATCATTCTTTAAAACCCATAGCTCTGGGACATCCTTTATTTGCTGCAAATATGAACTTGCTAATTTGATGCTTTTTGCATTATTTTCAGATATATCTATAATTTTTAGTAATTGGATATAATTGAATCCATCTATGAGCCCATCCAAAATCATTGGAAGACGATTAATTTCTAAGCTAAAAAGAATTCATTTTTCGGGGCTCGATACTCTTTCAACTTTAATTGTTCGAAATTCAACTGAACCCCCTTCGATTTGCTCAATCACTCTACTTTCGTTAAAATATCCTCCAATTAATTTAATAACAGTTCTTAAAATATTTTGTCTGTTATTTTCAGACTCTTTTATTGCAGAAGACCCAAAACTTGGCAGAAATACTGGCTCCCATACTTGATTTTCTATATATGAATTTAGATTGATCGATTTTAATATTAATGATCAATCTGAAAGCAGATAAAGCTCTTCAGGATCTGGCTGATCAAATGGCTTATTACCTTGGAGCATTAGTTCGAAATTCTCATAATATTCTATTGCCCATTTAAAGAATAGCTTTGAGCATTCATATGAGGCACATTCACAACTGGCCCTATATGTAGAAGAATATAAACTAAGCTGACTTTTGAGAGCTTGAGTATTTTCAGTGATGGTATTCTCTGTATCTTGTATAAACTTTGCAAGGGGTGAGATTAACTTCTGCTTTTTTGGCATAATAAAGAAAGTGAGGGAAATGTAAATGTAGCATGCATATGAGGGAAAAAAGATGGCTGACAATTTTTTGTATGCATATGCAGGTGTATGCAATTAAAGAAAAGTATTAAAGAATTACTTTAAGCTTGTTTTTGCTTAAATTAAATTGAAAGGAAATAACTATCCTCAAATAAAAGGTTATCATATTTTTAATATTTTATTTTTAGTTATTGAACTTTATCTTCTATTATAGCTAAGAATTCATAATGATTCATGCATCAAAATGTATTTTAAAAAATAAATTAATAATTAAAAGCATTGACTCTTAAAAATTATAAAGCCTCGATTTTATATAAAGCTATTGCATTGTGAATAGAATTAAAATGATAATGCTATTTAAATTAATTGAATTTCAAAATAATAGGTTTTAAAACCTATATTTAAGGTAGACTAAAAATGCAAAGTATAATTAAAGCTAATTCCTTCTTTTTCTATATAGAAAAATTCAAAGCCATCCTCAATTTCTTCACGAGACAATAATTTTTTTTCTTTGAATTTCACTTGATCAAGTTGGTCTTCTAAATTCATCTTATTTCTTCATTTCTATTTCTCATCTTTAGATTCAGTTTGGTAATTTTCATCTTTATTTTATTCTTTTATAAAGGATCAGCCTATTTTCAATATTTTCATCTGACAAAATTCAATAATCACTTAGTCTTTTATGTACCCAAAATTATATCATCGTATTCTTCTTCCTAAGTGAATGTCCATCAATTCTATTAAATGTTTTAGAGTCATTGCTCATTAATATATTAATAGCTTCACAATGTCGACATCAGGAAGTTCTCTTTGCTTTCTGTTTTTTAACAATGATAAATATACAGAAGATATATACAAATTGCCCGAGGATGGCGCAAATAGCACCATCCTCGGGCAGTTAGTATATTTTATAAACATCCTCAATTGCTTTGCTGAATTCTAGAAATTGGCTGAAATCGGCTCTAGGCAAAGTCTCAAACACTGAATAATTAATATTGCTTATAGCTTTTATATCATACGTTTCCAAAAGATCTTCTCCAATATTCCCCATAAAATAATTATCTGTTAAAATATTGGAAATTCTTTTATTTTCTTTTTCATATTTGTAAGTATGTTTGCTAATCCCTTAGTACACTCAATATGAGTTGTAGAATCAACTGAGGGGATTGACCAGGAAAAAAGCCATCCCAGACCGTTGTGATATTGTGCCTAGCCTATAAGTGCTTCTTTGAAACATTTTTTAGAAGATCAAGTAAGTGAATTTCCTTGTTCCTTATTGAGCAATACAGTTTAATCTTGTATGGGGTAATTTCCTTGAAAAATATACCTTGTCTTTTAAGAAGCACTATGTGTATTTCAATATTTATAATAAAGAAGGTTTAGACTAAATAATCTATCTAATTTATTTACCAATCTTCGTTTCCTTCGTTTTTTAATTCTTCAGGGTCTCTAATTGATACAAATTTATCTTGTGCTTCAGCTCCTTCATCAAGATTAACATTCTCTTCATCAAATTTCACTTTGTCTATAGGGTCTTCAATTGGTCTTTTTATTCTTACAGCTTCTGTTTCTTCTTCACTATCCGATTCTTTCTTTTCTTGGTCGTCGCGATTTAAATTTTGGGAAGACCTAATAGGCTGATTCTGAAGTGACTCATCTTGTTGCATATAAGATTGAGATAATTCATTAATTTCCTCCAGAATTGAATCGGTATATTTTTCTTCTGCAAAATCATTATGATATAATTTTTTAAAAATATACTCAGCATTTTTTATTGTTTTAATGAGATTTTGTATGGTTATAATATCAGACACTCTTTCTCGCTTTCTCATATCTAGTATTTGCTGGCTCGCTGTGACAATATCAGACCACAGATCCTCTACTGCATCTCTATGTTTTATGAATTTGCTAAAGTCTGCATTTGGAAAGCCTTCATAAACTTTTTCTGATATGTTTTTTCGATCATCAAAATTACAGAATTTCAATAGATCTGACCCTATTGGATACACAAAGCCGAAGTTATTTACTAATCGAACAATTCTTGTTGGGTAGTTATAAAGATATTGAAGTTTCTTATAGTCAAAGCATCGATTATAATCTATTTCTTTGATTGCTTCCTTAACTTTTTCTTGGTCATCATATATTTTAGATTTATGCATTGGATCCAAATCTGTTAACTTTTTAAAATATTCTCTGGGTTTAGTGGAGTTTATGATTACAGTAAGAGACTCACAGTACATATTTGAATTAGCTTCTTTGTCTAATAAGTTGCTTAAACAATTTTTATGCCCCCGGAACATAAATATTAAATTCTGCATTATTTTAATGCTTAGATTTACTGTTCTTATATCTTGAGTCTCTTTTATTAATTTTTGAATGTTATTACAAACCGTTATTGGATAGAAATAGTAATAAGGCTTTTCATATATCGAAGGGATATATGAATGTGTGCATGTTAATAAAGCATATGCGCAGTAAATTTTAAATAGATTTGAAATTTCATACTGAGGAATATATTGCTTATACTTTCCTAAGAGCAAGTATATATCTTTACAGACACTTTCAGTTATTCCTTTACGAGCTTCAGTCATTAAATGTTTCAATCCAAGTGCCATATCGATAATTATGCTTTTAGAATCGATTTTTTCTTCGCATTTAACAAATTTGCTTATCTTAGGCTTTTTTTCTAAATAATGATATCTCTCAAACATCCCATAATATGGATTTTTTTGGATTTCGTCGATTGCTTTCCTGGCTATGAAATTTATAAGAGGATTTTTTCTAGTTAATAATAATTCATCAAGAATATCATGATAAATAGATTTTAAAATACAGAGATTGGTTTCGTTTTCAATACTTTCAGTAACAGCATCATTAATAATATCACTAGCAATTCATTTTGGTAATTGGTGTGATAACTGCAATGCTTTTATGTGCTCAAAATAAATATTTTCTTTACCCGCTAACATTAAAAATAATAAAGCTTTTCTCAGTTTCCGAAATGAGTAGTATTCAGAATAAATTTCATCATTCAGTGTTCTAACAGCTTCTTGGATTAATACTTCTTTTGATGCCGTCGTTATATTTATTAATGGGAAAGGTAAATTTCCTAAATTGCGTTCTATGCTTAATATAAACAAAGACAAAGTTCTGTCACCAAATTTTTCTTTATAAATTTCTCCAGATGTATTAAACATTTCTATGATATTTTTTAGCATATGAATTTCCCCTAATATGCATACTTTATATTCAATCTTTTTTGCTAGTTGTCTTTCATTAGATGATGAAACGATAGGCTCCATGCGGTTACCTTCTTCATCAATAAAAACCCATCGCGATCTTTCATATATTAACTCACTAAGACAGTGTAAAATGGTTTTAGCGATATCTTGAAATATAAGGTCTTTAGGAAAAAGTCAATAACTTTCGCCAATATCAAAAGGATAGATTCTATTGTCATCTTTTGCTAAGAGATATTCGCTTCTTATATAATATTTACTCATTACCACATGTGTGGAAAATGGCAATAGCCTTGTGTATTTTCCAGGAACGATAAGACTTATCCCGAGTGAGAGCAGCAAATATTCTAAAATAAAACTTCGAACTGATAACTCTATTGTATTTTCTTTGCCCAAGAGCAGTTTTATGACATTTTCAATTGCTAAAATAAAAGCATTCATTTCTTTGATATCAAAATGCTTTTTAATTTCATATATAGGTACATCTTTGGAGGACATCATTAACAAAGAAAATGCAGCACAGCACTCAATTGCTTTAAGGCTAGAACTTTCTTTATTTTGTAAAAATCCATTGAAAATATTGCTTTCCCCAACTATGAAATCCCTTATCCAATTAATTAATTTAGAAAAATCATAATCTTGCCCATAAAACATCATCAGCTGAATATTTTGAAAAAATCCCTGAGCATTAAAATTCATATTTTCAAAATTTCCTTTCAATGTAAAATTTTTTTTTGAATTCATAGCAATCATAAGCTGCTCAAGAATCTTTATATGCTTTAGCTCAGCAAAATAATCATCTTCTAAATATTTGTTATATTCATTATTATCCAAAAAATAAAGCCTCATTAAATTTTTGCAATCTTTTTCTGGAATCAATTTCAGTGTTTTTCAAAACCCTGCTACTGCCAAGCCATATCCTAAAATTTCTCTTGAATAAAAGCCTTCATCTAAAAACATTAGAGCGGTTAAAATGCTTCTATACCTCAAGTAAGACCCAGATTTATATTGAGTAATTGGTACAAAAGGTTTGGATAATTTGAAAATAAAAGAAACCATATACCAGCAAGATAAATCTGCAAGCCTTAATGAATTGGCTATGAGCATGCATATTCTGGTATGAAGATCATTAAATGCGTCAAGCAGAATTGAGAGAGGGATTAGAGGATCGAGGTCAAATTTTTCTGAAAATAAATCAAAGAATTCTGGAAGCTCACTTTGGCACGTCCGAATAAAATCAATAGTTCCTTGGTTGTAAAGAGTATCTATTTCTGATCTTTGTTTTAAATTATGTAAAATTGTTGCTACATGTTTAAGGATCATAAATAGAGTTTTAGAGTCCAAATTGTTATTAGCTGACACACTTCTTCTGTCATAAAATTCTTTGGATAATTGTACAAATTCATCTAATTTTTTTGAATTCTCCAAATATTTATCAAAATCAGAATCTGGAGCTATAAAGCTATCATAGAGCTTTAAAAATTTTCAGTTATCTTTATTTTTGTTTAAAAATGGCTCTGGAAAGTATCTGGATACTGATCCTCTGACCATTGATTGCAATAATGATCTTGCTTCCTTCTCTTCGATTTTTGAGATATTTTGTTGGATTGCATTTAAAGCTTTATTGTAGTTTTCAGATAGAACGCAGCATTTAATATGCATTGCATAGTTGCTAGTATGCTGATAAAATTTTTCTGCTTCGCTATAGCGCTTAAGTTTATAAAAAGATAACCCTGCTTCTGGGCACATGTTAAGTTTAGAAAATAGCCTAGCAGCATTCACATAATCCTCAGCAGAAGAATAGCAAAGTGCAGCTTCTTTATAATCTCCAATTTCTTCAAAAGTAGTTGCAGCATTCTTAAAACTAAATATAGTTTCTTGAAATTTTCTCTTGTTTTCTTCTCTTTGAGGTTTTGTGAGTTTAACACCTGTTTCTTTTGCTTCATCTCTAAGTGAAGAAATTTCTAAACGAATCCTTTTAGCAGCCTCTGCAATAATAGTTGCATCTATTTTTTTAATAAGATTCAACTCTCCTGCTTTTTCAAAATAAGTTCTTGCTTCTCCATAATTTTTTCGTCGAAATAGCTTCATTCCTTGTCTTTTCCATAAATTAGAACTTCCAACACTTGTTCTATCATTTTGAATTTCAGCTATTTCATCTGCCGACATTGAATCATAATCAAATATTTCAATTAAATCCTGAGATTCCCAGCACTTTTGCAGTGATTGCCTGCAAGAATCATCATCGTCAAAAATCATCAGATTATTTCTCGTCCTTGTGATGCCTACATATAAATGTTTTAGCTCTGAGCATAGCAAACTGTTTTTCATGCCTTCTCTCGCCTTTTTAATTTCACCTGGATCTTTTGTCAAAAATTTTGCAAGCCTTGCCCATTCATTTTCCTCTACTTCGCTGTCCGCGAAAAAATTGTATAAAATGACATTATCAAATTCTAGCCCTTTTGATTCCAAAATAGTCAGACAAACTACCCCTTTTAGCACTTTTTTAAGTTTTTCCCTCGACTCAGGCGTGCGAACAAGAACGACTTGATCACAGCCAAGCTCACAATTTGTGCTCCTTTTGGAAATTTTTCGAATACATAAGCTGAGCTGCTCTACTGATTTTGATTTTATAATAACTGGCTGAGGTCCATGATATGGAGATGTTTCTTTTTCTAATCGATCAACAAAATCAGGGAAAAAAGCGAGCATTAACTGAATTACTATATGAGCAACTTCTAGTATTTCTGTATGGCTTCTAAAATTCACTGAAAGGTGCTTTATTACTGGCTTTGAGTGGTTCATTACTGAAGTCTCCAAAAATAAAGAATTTAAATCACAAAAACGAAATCCTGCACCTCTGGTTATAGATTGAGCTGTGTCTCCTGCAAAAAATAATTTGAGCTCAGTTATTTTTATTATCAATAGAAGAAAGCTGTTGCTGCAATCTTGAACTTCATCAATAAAAGTAAAGTGAATTGGAGATCCTTTGTATCCTTCATACTCAATGCATTTTAATGCATAATTGACTAGATCTTGGAAATCATAAGCATTTTGCCTCTTTTTCCAAGCTTCATACTGTACAAAAATATCCCATGCTTTGATTCTTTTAGAGCTCTCTATTTGGCACTGTTTTTTTCCTAAATTCAAGTATATGTCTCTGTTTATGTGCCCTTCTTCTCTTTTGTAGGCATCTGAGCTGCCTTTAATTACTGAGCTAATTTCTGTTCACATCATTATGGAAGAAACTCCAATCAAACTTTTTACTCTTGGCCAAAAATTTTGGTCAAAATAATCAAAATCTACCTCAAATGTCGATTTTAGCTCAGTACCAGATGCAGTTTCAAAATATTTCATTTTCATCCCTGTCCTCTGTTGGTCATAAGCGATATTTCTTTCATAGTTTTCTTCTCCTTGGGCAAAAAATGGGGAATCCAGAGTTGCGTCTATTCTAGCCATTAAATTGGAAACTGAAATAAAGATAGGGAAATGGTCATCTTCAAAATCTAATAGAGATTTGGGTAGTTTAACATCAGATTCTTCATTTTGGTTGAAAAAATGATCTTCAAGATCATCATCTTGGCTCTTTTTGTATTCAATTTTTTTAATAGCGCAGTTTAGCTGCTTTTTTAAGTCTTCATAAAGTCGGGTTACTTCGAAAATCAAAACTGGGCTTACAGTGATAAAAATTTGATGGAGATTTACCTTTTTGGCAACATCATTTTCAGTTAAACTATTAGTAGTCAACAGTCCAGCCTGATGTAAATGCATTTTTGATTTTTTTTTAAATACAACTTCTGTAGCAAACATCCTGAGGATCGAAGAAGTAGTTTTCCCTGTTCCAGATCTACCAATAGTCAATAAGTTTGATGATTCACTAATTATAGACCTTTCCTCTTCGCTCAGTCTAAATTTGAAGCTTTTAAGCATTTCCATTACCTTAATAAATTGAACGCAGCTTTCTGGACTTGCAAGCTGGGATAAAATCTGTTGATTTCCTAAAGAAATAGCATTGATAACTTTGAGCGAGTCTGATTTTTCTTTTTGTTTTTGCCCTTTTCTCCATCTTTTAATGTTTGGAAGATACTTATATAGCGATCTTTCTTCTGGTTTTAGCTTTTCAGTGTCATAGTTAGCTGCCATTGTTTTAGAGTTATATATATAGGCATTATTTATTAGAAGTGGTTCTATATCATTTTTCAAAACCCATAGCTCTGGGACGTCTTTTATTTGCTGTAAATATGAGCTTACCAATTTGATACTTTTGGCATTATTTTCAGCTATGTCTATAATTTTTAGCAATTGGACATAATTGAATCCATCAATTAGCCCATCTAAAACTATGGGAAAGCGATTTATTTCTAGATCAAAAAGAATTCATTTTTCAGGATTTGATATTCCTTCAACTTTAATTGTCCGAAATTCAACTGAATCCCCTTCAATTTGTTCAATTACTCTACTTTCGTTTAAGTATCCTCCAATTAATTTAATAATAGTCCTTAAAATATTTTGTCTATTATTTTCAGACTCTTTCATAGCAGCAGACCCAAAACTTGGCAAAATTACTGGCTCCCATACTTGATCTTCTATTCATGAATTTAGATTGAATGATTTTAATATTAATGATCAATCTGAAAGCAAATAAAGCTCGTCAGAATTTGGCTGATCAAATGGCCTGTTCCCTTGGAGCATTAGCTCGAAATTCTCGTAAAATTCTATTGCTCATTTGAAGAATAGCCGAGAGTACTCATATGAGGCACATTCGCAATTTGCATAATATGTTGAAGAAAATATATTCAGCTGGCTTTTGAGGGTTTGAGTGTTTTCAATAATGGTATTCTCTGTATCTTGTATGAATTTTGCAAGAGGAGAGATTAGCTTTTGCTTTTTCGGCATAATAAAAAAAGTGAGGGAAATGCAAATGTAGCATGCTTTTGAGGGAAAAAAGATGGTGTATATTTTTGTATGCAGGCATATGCTCATGCATGCAATTAAAGAAGAGTATTATAAAGGACAAGTGTAAAGCTTAAATTGAAAGAAAGTACCGCCTTAGTTAATAAAAACATTTGCTCTTAAAAATATATTTTATATAAAGCCATTGCTTTTTAAATTTTAAATACAAATAATAATTCTGCTTAAATTGAAATTCATAGGTGCTTAAAAGCCTAATAATGAAAAATTTGTAAATAATTACTTAAAAATTATAAAAAAATTTATTGCGGTCCTTCTGATTTTTTACAAAATAAAAAACTAAATATTTATAATATTAAATGAATTAAACACTATCTATTACTTAAAATTCATAAAATAAGGATCAATCTCTGTTTCTGTTTCTGTAGAGAAAAATTCAAAGCCTTCCTCAATTTTTTCTCGCAATATTAATTTTTTTTCATTGAATTTCACTTCATCAAGCGGGTCTTTTAAATTAACTTTTATTTTTTCATTCTTATTATATAAACTATCCTCATCTTCAGATTCAATTTGGTCATTTTCATCTTTATTTTTTATTCTTTTAGAAAGGACCTGCCAATTTTCAATATTTTCATCAGACAAAATTCAATTAATCACTTGGTCTTTTATGTATCCCAAAATTATATCATTGTATTGTTCTTCTGTCAATGAATACTCATAAATTCTACTAACTGTTTCGGAGCAATTATTCATTAATGTAATAATAGCCCTCATAATATCGAGATCAGGAATTTCTCTTTGTCTTCTATTACTCAGCAATAATAAATATCCAGAAGATACATTTTCATAGATATCCTCAATTACTTGGCTGAATTCTAGAAATTTGCTGAAATTCGCTCTAGGCAAAGTTTCAAAAACTGAATAATTAATATTATGTATATCTTTTATATCATACACTTCCAAAAGATCTTCTCCAATTTTCCCAGTAAAATATCTATCTATTAAAATATTAGAAATTCTGTTATTTTCTTCATCTTCATATTTGTAAATATATCTAAGGCTGTTTATGCTGAAGTTCTGGCACTGAAATATTTTATTTAGTCTTTCGCTTTCATAAATGAAATCTTCAGGAATAAAGCCTAAAGATATGAGCTTCTGGAAATTTTCTTCTGAATTTTTTGAGTTCATGATTACAGTTAGACATTGAATAAACATTTCTTTTAATTTTTCCTTATTCTTATTATTGTCTAAGCAAAACTTTTCATTTAGCAATCAAATATCTTTAAATAACTCAATCATATTATTTATTAAAGATATATTTGAATCAATTTGATCATAATTTATATAATTTTGGAGATTATTGTAGATTGATATTGAATAGCAATCATAGTAAGGCTTAACCAATTTAGCAGGTATTAATTTTTTTGGGCATGCTAGTAAAGCATGTGCACAATATATCTGAAATAAACTAGAGGCTTCTACAAAATGAATATTTTTTAGATTTTTACTTAAAATTTTTCATATTGAATGGCAGGTGCTTTCAGGATATCCTTCATTTGCACATGATACAAATTTTAATATATTCTTGGTCATTTTATGGATATATGAAATCTTTTCATCAGAAAATATTTTTTTCAATAAAACTTTATTTAATAAGTCCATAAATATGTGCTCTTCCCCCACAAGCAATAAAAGTAAATAGGAAACTTTAAGTATCGAAAAAATAGTGTGCATTTTGTAGAGACTTGACAGTGTTTTAATTGCTTCATCTTTTATAGCTTTTCTGGAAGCAGAAGTTAAATTTATATATGAAAACGGTAGCCAGCATATATAACATTTAATCTTTTTAGCATAATCATTGTAAATTTCACCTCATATTCCAGACTTATAATTAATCCCGCATGAGTTGCAGAGTGCTTTAATGTCATTTACCATAGAAATTTCTCCTAAAATGCATATTTTATGCTCAAGAACTCGTGCTGATGGTCTTTCAATTGTATTAAAAGGATAATTTTTTAAATTTGCTAATTTAATTCTTTCATAAATAAGCTCATTTAGAGAATGCAAAATTAATTTTGCAATATCTTTAAAAATTAGAGCTTTAGGAACAAGCCAATAATCTCCTTCTATATCAAAGGAATAGGTACTTTTATCACTTTTATTCAAAATTATTTCGCTTCTTATGTAATATTTGCTCATAACAACATGTGTTAAAAATGGCAATCATTTGGTACACTTCCCGGGGATTATTAATTTTATTCCAAATGCTAACAAAAAATATTCCAAAATTTTGCTTCTTTTCTGGGTTTCTATACCATTCGGCTTTTCCAACAAAAGTTTAATTATATTGTCTGCGATGACCATTAAAGCTTCCATTTCATCAATTTGTAAAAATAATTTGATTTGATGCAGCATTTGGTTTGAACCTACTAATAAAAAGCATATCCCTGCCCAATTTTCCATAGAAACTTTTGGGTCTTCATGTATAATATCATTATTAATAACATTGTGATCACCTATCAATAGATTTCTAAACCAAAATCTTAAATCGTTTAATTCTTCATTATTATGATCATTCAGTCTATGAACTTCTCTCATTCAATAGTAATCGTCATCATTTTCTAAGCGAAAACCATCAAAATTTCCATTTATTGTCATATGATTATCTGAATTAGCAAAAGCTATTACCTGTTCGAAGTGTTTTATTTCTTTTAATTCAATAAAATAATTTTTTTCTTGTAGTTTATTATATTCTTTTCTTCCTAAAAAATACAAATTTATAAGATCTTTGCACGCATTTTCTGGGATAAATCACAATAGTTTTCAAAACCCAGAAATAGCTAAACCAAACGATAAAATCCCGCGGCTATAAAAGCTTGGATCTATAAATATAAATCCCGTGTAAATACTTCTGTATTTAAAATAGGAAAATGCATCTTTTCTATAATTATTGCAGGATAAAAATGGTTTTGAGAGTTTAAAAACAGATGAAAGAAAATATCAGCAAGATAAATCAGCCAATCTTAATGAATTTGCTATGAGAATGCATATCCTTTTATTATAGTTTATGAAGGAATCAAGAAGAAATGATAGGGGCGCTAAATCATTCAAAGCAAACTCATCAGAAAATTTATTAAAAATATCAGGTATTTTTTGGCAGTCTTTTATAAAATCTATTGTTTCTGTATTATATAATATCCTGCTACCCCTAGTGTTTTTAACAAATTTTTCTAAAGTTTTAGCAATGTATTTCAAAATTAGAATAGTATTTTTTGGGTCAAGTTTGTTATTTGCAGATAAATTTCTATTTTTACTAAAAAACTCTTCAGATAACTCTCCAAATTCATCACCGCTCCGATATGTTGCTCAATAATTTTTAAATTTTAATCCCGGAAATACAAAAATATCGTCAAAATCTCTATATTCATGACCATCTTTATTATTATCTACAAACGGCTCAGGAAAATAGCATGATAGCCTACATCTTATTATTGATTGTAATAATAATTTTGCATCATTATCTGGAATACCTAAAATATATTTTTCAAGGGAAGTTAAAGCTTGATCACAATTATTAGCAAGTACATAACATTTCACGTGCATTACATAATCTTGGCTCCTTTCATAAAGATAAGCAGCTTTTATATAACATTTTGCTTTATAATATGCCACTGCTGCTTCATGGATCATATTTGCTTTTAAAAATAATTTAGCTGCATTTTTATAGTCTTCTAAAGAGCTATAGCACATTGCTGCTTCTTTAAACTCACTTGCACTTTCAAATAATTTTGCAGCGTTTCTAAACTGGCCCATAGCTTTTTTCTTATTTCTGCTAATTTCATCTTTTTCTGCATTTTTGAGTCTTCTCCCAGTTTCTTTTGCCTCTTCTTTAACTGCAGCTATTTCAGAGAATAATTTTTTCCCTTCTTCAGCAGAAATTGTAGCATCTATTTTTTTAATTAAAATTTCATCTCCTGCCTTGTGCCAACAAAACTTTGCTTGCCCATAATTTTTTCTATTAAATAATTGATATCCCAACCTCCTTCAAGTTTCTTGGTTATTTCAGTCAAAGTTTTCATTTTGTGGCTCAATCATTTCATTTTGAATTTCTATATTAAAATCAAATAGATCAATTAATTGATTAGTCATTCAGCATTTTTGTAGAGATTCTCTGCAGGTACCATCTTCATCAAATATTATTAATTTTTTCCTTGCTCTTGTAATTCCTACATATAAATGTTTCAACTCAGAGCATAATAAGCTGTTTTTCATGCCTTCTCGAGCTTTTTTAATTTCATTTATATCGCTATCAATAAATTTTGAAAGCCGCGCCCATTCATTTTCTTCAACTTGGCTGTCATTAAAAAAGTTATATAAAATTACATCATCAAATTCTAGTCCTTTGGATTCTAATATAGTCAAACAAATAGCTTCCTTTAACATATTAGGAAGGTTTTTTCTTGCTTTATCAGTCCTTACAAGAACAACTTGATTCCATCCAAATTCAATATCAGTAGTTCTTTGAGAAACCCTTTGGATACAAAGTTTAAGCATATTTATTGAGTTTGAATTCACAATAATAGGTTTAGCTCCATGAATTGTAGACGTTTCCTTATTAAGCCGATCTATAAAATCAGGGAAAAAAGTCACAATTAATTGTACAACTATATGAGCAACTTCTAGTATTTCTGTATGGCTTCTAAAATTCACTGAAAGATGCTTTATAACTGGCTGTGAGTGGTTCATAACTGAAGCCTCTAAAAACAAAGAATTTAAATCGCAAAAACGAAATCCTACACCTCTAGTTATAGATTGAGCTGTATCTCCTACAAATAATAATTTCTGCTCAGTTAATTTTAAAATTAAAAGTAAAAAATTGTTACTACAGTCTTGAACTTCATCAATAAAAGTAAAATGAATTGGAGAGCCTTTATAGCCTTCATTATCAATAGTTTTTAGCACATAATTCACCAAATCTTGAAAATCATACGCATTTTGCCTTTTTTTCCAATCTTCATACTGCACAAAAATATCCCAAATTTTTTTTCTTTTATCAATATCTATTTGTGACTGTTTTTTCCCTAAATTTATATAAGTCTCCTTTTGGATATGCCCATCTCTGTCTTTATATGCTTCTGGGCTCCCTTTGATTACTGAGCATATTTCTGATCATATTGTGATTGGAGAAATCCCTATCAAGCTTCTCAGTTTTGGCCAAAAATGATAAGAAAAATAGTCAAAATCAATTTCAAAAGTAGGAACTTTTACAAAACCGTTAGGAGTATATAAGTTTCTTACCTTCATGCCTCTTTTTATAAGATGATAAGCTATATTTTCTTCATTATTTTCTACTCCTACAGCAAAAAATGGGATCTCAAGACTTGCATCCACTCTGGTCAGAAAATTAAAAATAGGAATAAAAAAAGGAAAATGTTCATCCTCAAAATTAAGCAAAGAATTAGGGAGATTTATATCTGAGTCTTCATTTGGGTCAAAAAAATGGTCATTAAGTTCCTCTGCAGCTGCATTAAATACTTCTCTTCTTATTGCAGCTTCAAGCTGCCTATGCAAGTTATCATATAGTCTTTTAACCTCAAATACCAAGACTGGGCTTACAGTTATAAATACTTGATGCAGATTTACCTTTTTTCTGACATCATCTGTAGTCAAATTGCTGGTTTCTAGCATTCCGGAATTATGCAGATGAATTTTCGATTTTTTTTTGAAAACCATTTCTGCTGCAAACATCCTAAGAATTAACGAAGTGGTTTTTCCAGTACCAGAGCGGCCAATTGCTAGCTGGTTTGAAGACTCACTTATTATTGCTTTTTCTTCATCACTTAGCCTAAATTTAAAACTCGTTATTTTTTCCATCATTTTGATGAATTGTAAGCAGCTTTCTTGGCTGGCCAGCTGGTTTATAATTTGATTATTTTCTTGGATCGTACTGTTTGCGCCTTTACCTGAAATTGATCAGACTTTTTGTTTTTGCCCTTTTCTCCATCTTTTTATTTCTGGAATATATCTATAACGCGATCTTTCAATAGGGCAAAGCTTAAAAGCGATAAAGGTAGCTGGTATAGTTTTATATTGTTTGACATAAGAAGCACTCTTTCAAAATCTCATCCATTTAGGAACCCACAATTCTGGGACACCTTTTATTTCTTGGAGATACGCACTAGCAATTTTTAAGCTTTTACTATAAGTATCAGCTAAATCAATAATTTTTACCAACTGGATACAAATAAATTCATCAAGTATTCCCTTTACCAGTACTGGAAAGCGATTTATTTCTATGCTAAAAACAATTCATTTATCAGGGTTTGACAAACCTTTAACTTTTATAGCCCGAAAACTGACAGACTCGCATGTAATTTGATCCATAATTTTGCTTTCATTGAAATATCCTCCGTTTAGCTCAATAATGGTCCTTATAATATTTTCTCTATTAAATTCCGAGTCTTTCATTGCAGATAGTGCAAAATTTGGTAAAATCACAGGCTCCCATAATTGGTTCTCTTTTAGGGAGTTCAGGTTAATTGATTTTAATATTAAAGATTCGTCAGACAGCAAATAAAGCTCTTCAGGATTTTTCTGGTCAAACTGCTTATTACCTTGAAGCATTAGCTCGAAATTCTCATAAAATTCTATTGCTCATTTGAAAAATAATTTGGAATAGTCATAATTTGCGCATTCACAATTCACTCGGTATGTTAATGAGTACAAATTAAGCTGCGCTTTGAGGATTTCGGCATTTTTAATGATACTCATTTCGGTGTTTTGAATAAATTCGACTAGAGGAGATTTTAGCTTCGGCTTTTTTGGCATAATTATAGCCAAATTTTCGGGAATAAATATGGCCAATCCTTATTGACATGCTTTTGCTTGAAACTTTAATATTTAGCCATCAAAGAAAATATTTTAATATTATTTCCAAATTAAAAATATTTGCAAAATAAACCTAATATCACTATATGTGTTAAATTATATTAATTACAACTAATGTTTAATTAAATTATTTTAAATTAGTAACATAGTTTATTTTTTATGATGATATAGGTAAACACCTATAACATATTAGATATTTCTGATGGCTATTTTATAAAAATGATAAAGAATACTGCTAAAAATTTATATGATTTAAACACAACTAAATATTATTAAATTAACCTCCAACTGAATTATTTACTTGTGTACTAATGTGTTATCAAAAAGATCACAATAGCAATAAAATTATTTTTCAGCATTCCTTTAGTCATGTGTGCTGCCCTAATTTTCCTTCTAAAATCTAAATTTACCCTAGTGTTCAAGATCTTGAACATCCCAACTACAATCATTTCGAAGCTTTCTAGCGTTGAATTTTTAAAGTGCTTATTCAATATCTCGCTCGCCAACACCTTATTATACAACGACACAATAAATTTGTTCCAGAAATCAATCCCTCCATATTGATCAATAATATTTTGTTCTTTAATTTTCGCAATTTTTACGTTAAATGCCATTTCATCGAAATTATCGACTGCATCAGTGAAAACTTTTCTGGAATAAAGAAGCCTCTTATCATATTGTATAAGATATCCATTTGTGTATATTATTCAAATTACAGCATTAGTATATTGGTGAAGATTTGGGGTTGAAAATTTTTTTAATTTTTGAGGGAAAAGAAGAAGGATAATTCGATAAATTAAAAAATTGAGGTAAAAGATATCACAGGAGAAGGGAAAATCATACTAATTTGGATAAATAAATAATAAATGAGGATAAAAATGATTATTTTATAATTTGATTTAAATTTTAGCGTGAATGCATATCAGCTTGACTATCTATAGATTAAATGGCTATTTAATTAAAAATATGTTTGTCTCTTGAAAGCTGATTTTCAGAAGTTTTCGAGTTGATCTGTTGATCTATTGAATTATTTAATTAAATCCTAAAACTGAACTATTTTATACTGACAACTTTAGGATAGAATTAGGCTAATCTTTCTTTTTCAAACAATGCACCCAACGATGGTTTTGGCTTTTAAAGTTCACATTGAAAATATCAAAAATTTATTTATTCATTTTATATGGATTTATGCCAATATTTAAAAAGCTTAATCAGATTAGAAAGAAATTAATTATCTCCTTGGAGGATTTGGTGCGAAATTTCTCCAATTCATAGAAGGGGATGGTCTATTTCCTAAGGCATCTTCTATTCTTACTAAAATTTCTGGTGTCAATTTCTTCGAAACTTCAACACATCCCAAACTATCTTCAAGCTGCTTAATAGAACTTGCTCCAACTATCGCAGTGCTCACATCTGGATTTTTAATTACCCAAGCCAGCGCTAGCTGAGCTTGGGTGCAGCCAATTTCATCAGCAATAGCTTTTAGACCTTCAAAGGTCTTGACAGCTGCTTCTTTTCTTCCTCCAATAACTTTTTCAAATTTTTCTCTAAGTCTTCCACCAAATAAATCAGTATCGTATCTTCCTGGATGCAAATTTCCGTCATTATACTTTCCAGATAATAATCCACCAGCTAAAGGAGACCATACAGTGGTTCCTAGTCCATATTGATTAAATATCGGAACTAAACTCCTTTCAATATTTTCTCTTTCAAACATATTATACTCACATTGTTCTACTATAGGTGGAATCCAGCCATGCTTTTCACAAATTGTAAAACACTCTGAGACTTGCTGAGGAGTGAATACAGAAGTGCCCCAATAAAATGCTTTATCGGCGTCAATAATTTCGTTGAAAATTCTGATTGTTTCTTTTAATGGAGTTTCAGGGTCAAAACGGTGCATAAATAATACATCAACATAATCAAGCTGAAGTCGTGATAAGGAATTATCAATCGCTTGTCTTACTCTTTTTCTTGACAGTCCTTGTATGCCAAATCCATAAGGATTTAGTTTAGTTGACACAATAATATCATCTCTATCCCATCCTCCCTGCTTAAAGTTTTTGCCTAAAATGGTTTCAGCGACTCCAAGGCCGTAATATTCAGCAGTATCAAAAAAGTTTACCCCAGACCTAATACATTTATCAATACACTCAAAGTTCCATCTTTCAGCCTCATCAGACCAGCCACTTGTCATATTCCCAAAACTGAAAACTGACATCTTCAGCCCTGACCTGCCAAGGTATCTATATTCCATTGACTCGTTCTCCATATTTTATTGATATTTTTATTGGCTTTCTAAAAAGATTATAAGCTTTTAATTAACGCCTAGGAGGATTTGGAGCAAAATTTCTCCAATTCATAGAAGGAGCTGGGCGATTTCCTAGCAAATCTTCTATTCTGGCTAATACTTCTGGGGTCAATTTTTTCATGACTTCAATTGAAGCTAGGCTTCCATCTAATTGTGCTGGAGAAGAAGCCCCAAGGATTGCGGTCGTTACATCAGGGTTTTTAATAACCCAGGCTAAGGCAAGCTGGGCTTGTGAGCACCCTAATTCGTCAGCCAAACTTTTTAAGCCTTGTAATGTTTTTACAGCAGCTTCTTTTCTGTTCCCTATATATGCTTCAAATCTTTGTTTGTAAACTTGAGCAAATGGTCCACTTTCAAATCTGCCAGGCTGAATATTTCCATCATTATATTTTCCTGTTAAGAGTCCTCCAGCTAAAGGACCCCACACAGTTGTCCCCATTCCATATTCTTTATAAATTGGCACATAATCTCTCTCTACTTCTGTTCTTTCAAACATATGGTATTGGACTTGTTCTGCAATAGGAGGAATCCATCCATGTTTTTCACAGATAGCGTGACATTCTGCCAGTTGCTGTGGGTTGAATTCTGAAGTTCCCCAATAAAAAGCTTTATCATCATCAATTATTTCATTGACAATTCTAATTGTTTCTTCAAGAGGGACTTCATAATCAAATCTATGAAGATAAAGAACATCTACATAGTCTAACTGTAGCCTCTTAAGTGAGTGATTTATAGCTTGGCGCAGTCTTTTTCTGCTCAATCCTTGAATTCCTACCGCTTTTGTAGGGATGAATTTAGTGGTAATCACAAGATCGTCTCTATCCCAGCCTCCTTGTTTAATGTTATTTCCAAGAATGGTCTCAGCAACTCCCATCCCATAGAATTCTGCGGTGTCGAAGAAATTGACACCACCCCTGATGCATTTATCGACGCAGTCAAAGCTCCATTGTTCAGTTCCTTCTGACCAGCCACTTGTCATGTTGCCAAATCCCAGAACTGAGATTTTCAGCCCAGAATTCCCGAGGTACCTATATTCCATTGCCTCTGACTCCATTTCTTATGATTATTTAGGTTGCTTTTATTGTTAAAATGGTTGATTATGATGTTTTTTATCAACACTTGGTAAAATTCATATTAAATTTTATTTAATTTTCAATTTATGTAACATAAATAGTTATAGATTGCATGAATTTATATAAGAAAAGTAAATAAAATTGCTAAAATTATAATTATAATGATTTTGCTAAAAATGATATTTTTAGTAAAAGGTTTATAGGCTTTTAAATTAATAAACGATGTATCTTATTTTAATTATCTAATGTGGGATTTATCATAAATCTTTTCTTCAAGCCTGGTTCAAATTTTAATATTTGAGATTCATATTTAATTCCCATTAACTCAAGATAATGGTAATACTCAGAATCAAAAAAGGCTACCCCAGCAAGTGCAATTACATTTAATATAGGAAATTGAAAGATTCAAAATACCCTTGCTTCAAAAGGTTTGTTGATCCACAATTTGCACATATACACCAATGGAAGTGAGCTAATGTGTATTATTGCTGTCACAAAAATAAATTTTCCCCATAACTTATCACTGAAAGGTATATTTTCTTCTTTATCTTTTTCAATTCACCTATTTAAATTATAAACAAAATATTTATAAGCAAGCTTTTTTCTATACTCAGCATCTCCATATCTTATGTCCCATAAGAGGCTATTTATAGGCTCTTTCTCTTCGAATATTTCTTTTGTTGCTACTTTATCTTGGATTAAAATATTTGATGGTTTTTCAATAGTTTTTTCTTCTGTTTTCTCCTCAATTGTTTTTTCTTTTGTTTCCTCCTCAATTGTTTTTGGAAAGAAATATATTAATGAAGGATTTACGGATAATATCTCGTCTTTGTAGTACAAAGCCTGCTTTCCTTGGACTTGAAATATTCGGAGATCAGATATTATAAATGCTGGGATAATAACAAGTCTTGCTACATTTCCAAACTCAAGATATTTCTGATATTTTGTGAAAATTTTGTTTGGGATTAAAGCCCACGCAAAAACTAAAAGAGATATCAAATACATGCTCTTCAAGGCTACAGAGCCATATTCTTTGTGGAATTTTTTAGAAAATTCTTTATCTTCTGGTTTAAATTTCCCAGATAAATAGGAATAGGTAAGCCAAGCCCCTAAGATGAGTTCACTCATTTATAATAAAAATATTAATAGATAATCAACCAGAATTAATTTAGCTAAGATAATCTGATTTAAAAAATGGAACACGCCGAAGCTCTCTCTTTTCTTGCGCTTTTAGTGACTTTTTCAACTCTTGGACAGACTTAAGAGGCATCCTCATATGCTCTAAGTGGACTTTTTCTTCAAATTCCAGCCTGTGTGGCGGCTTGACGGCGTCAAGCACTTCTAGCTCAGCTTCACTGCAGCTGCTTTCATCTGAAGGTTCAAATTTCAGATAATTTCTGTCAAGCTTTAACTGACCCAAGGTAGTCTCGCCGAGAATTTCTTTTTCGTCAGATTTTTTCCATTCTCCGTATACTTGGAACATCCCAAAAACATTTTCTCCGCATCCTTTTACAGATTTATTGTCAAATTTTAGGTCGAGATTTTCCTCGATATTTTTATCATAAAATCTCCAATATCCTGAATAAAGACCTGATGGGCCTCCTGGCTGTGTTTTTATGTATCTGAATTCTTGTGGAGTTTTGTCTTTTACCTGCCAGAACCCTGAAAAACTATGCACGGTCTCATTGGCGGTTGACACATATTTTATAACACCTTCAAGCTTTAAGTCATTGCCTGAGGTTTCTGGCATCACTTTTGGTTTTCGCTCAGGAAGAGGAATTTTTCTGGGTCTGCCAGGGCCTCGTTTTCTAGGCATGTCGTCTTCAACTGGTGAAAAATCGCTGTCATCGTATTCGTTTTCTGTGTATTTTTTCCTTCCAGGTGTCGAATGAACTTTTTTGATATTTGCCAGCATTTTCCTCGTCCTTTCTTGCTCATTTCTTGTAAAATCGTCCATCATTGACGTCAGCAATCTGCTGAACTCATAAGCTCCATTTGCTTGAAGCCTCAAAATCAGCTCTTTTACTTGGTCAATAGTTTTCGCAACCAGTGAAAATTTTTCGTTTTGTTGCTTGTAAATTCTGCAATCAGTGTTATTAAAATAAAAATAAGCAGCTCCTGAGTTATCTTTTCCAATAGGCTGAACTCTCTGCTGCTCTATTGGGACATAGTTTAATTCATGCAGAAGTTCTTCTTCCGTATCAAGTTTTAACACGCACAAGTAATAAATGACTATTACCCTTTGTTGTTCTGATATTTCTCCAAGGTGCTTATACCTTTCTTCTTCCTCTTCAAAGTCTGAAGAATTTTCAAAAAATTCATCAGCATATCTAGGCTTTCTGGCTCGCGGCAATGAATTGGTTTGCGACCTTGTTTCCCTGACTCTTGTAGGGGCAGAGGTAGGAGGAGGAAGCAGCTGCTGAGGCTCTTCGGTTTTTTTAGATGAAGATTTAGGCAGAAGGAAAGGGTTTCCTCCTAATTCTTGAAACAGTTTGACCGCAAGTCTATTAGTAGCATTAAATTTATCAAAACTTTGTAATTTTTCCCATTTCTGATAGATGCGGTACCAAATGGTTATTTGTTTGCATAGCATGTCATGCCATTTATCAAAAGCATAGCCTTCACCATGAGGGAGTTCACGCCTTGTTGTGCTTTTTTTTAAAAGCAGCTTTGTGATGAGTTCAGCGCACAGAGAACTTTGGTGGGGCGACAGAAGGGCTTGTTCAAGTTCTTCTGGAGTTATTAAGTCCATATTGAGAGATCCGTGGAAAATTTTGACAAATTGGCAGATATATGGGACTTGCCACATATCTTGGATCAATCTTAGCGCAGACTCCATTTCAATAATTATAAGCCATTTTTAAAAGCTAGTATTCCAATTTTTATATTAAAACTTTATATTCTGTAAAGGCAAGGATTAATTAACAAAAATCTCAGAAATATAAAGAAATTATTTCTCAAAATTAAAATGCTTATGCAAAGAAATAAATAATAAAATAGAAAAAATTTCTAAAAATGGATGAATTTGAGGATGATTTATTAGCAAGTTTTAAACTAAATGAACTAAAAGCAACAATTGAAGAAGTTCGAAATAAAATATCAAAAAATGATATAGATTTATATGAAGAAACCTTTAAATTTGAAAATTTACCAGAAAAAGATGTAATGGAAGTGAAGCCGCCAAGTATTTTTGCATTGAGAAACACAGAAAAGACACAATTAATAGAAAAAAATGCGGAAATAAGCACAAGTAGAGAATGAGAAAGAATTAAAGAAAAAGGAGAAAGCTTAAAGAAAAGGATGGATAAAGCAAAGCATTATGATGATTTTACTAAAATTTTTGAGCTTGAAGAGGATGTAATACCTGAATATGACAAAGATATTAGTTTTACAGGCGAAATTGATTTTTCCGATACAGTTAAATTTAAGGAATCTGAAAAAACTATTGATAAGACTATTTTTACTTCAAATTCCCCTGAAAAGCAGTGCACACCATCTCCAAAAGATGAAATCCCAACGTTTCAGCTGTATCTCTTAATAGAAAGAGCAAGTAAGTTATTAAGAGCTGATGGATCATGCCCTGATCTTTTTATTAGTTATAAAATTTTTTTGAACAAAGAAAAATTCCAAACCCAAATTTTCTGAAATTACTCAGAAAATACTCCGATTAACTACAAAATACTTTTTCCTCTAGTAGTTAATGATGAATCGCTTTCCAAACTATATTCAGGGATTATACCTCTGGAAATTTGAGACAAAGCAGGTTCTCAAGACAGTTTGCTTGGACTAGTAAAACTTCCACTAAGTTTATTTGGCACAGCTCTGAGTGCAAACTTAGAAACTTTTACAAAGACTGTTTATCCATTTGTTGCAATAGATGAATATAAGCCTATAAACAGTCTAAAAACTGGAAAAGATATAGGCTATCTTAAAGTCCTATTAGCAGTTGGGACACCTTCTCAGATAAATAAGCTTGATTTAACACAGAGTATTGATAAGAATTTTGAGGATTATCCAAGAAAAACTGCTTCTTTTAAAGAGCTAAATTATGAAAATAAA
Source organism: Blepharisma japonicum (assembly GCA_949751835.1). NCBI lineage: Eukaryota > Ciliophora > Heterotrichea > Heterotrichida > Blepharismidae > Blepharisma > Blepharisma japonicum. The sequence goes on from CATKHK010000013.1 coordinate 109,381, forward strand.
ATAGAAAAAATTGAAAAAATAGAAAAAGTTGAGAAAATTGAGAAAATCGAGAAAATTGTAATTGATAGCATTGATGATATTGCATTATTTTTAAATCAAAAAAGCTTAAAAAATACAATAAATGAAAGTAATGATTTGAAAGAATTTAAGATGATAGATGATATAAGTTTTAATGGAGAAAGTGAACAAAAGAAGACTAAATTAATTAACAATTATGAAGAAAAAGAAAGCCTTGAAAAAGTTGCATTAAAAAATGATGAAATAAGATGAGATGAGCGACAATTTGATAATTTTCAAGAAAAGCCACCTAATAATAGCCAAGACACCCCAAAATCAAGTAAAATTCAAGAGATGAAAATTTCAAAACAGCCTCAAATCTCTATCAACCTGCAAAAAAAATCAAAAAATGATTTAATTCAAAATTTAAAAAATGCATTGAAAAGTTCTCATATAAACTTAGAAGAAGAACTAAAAATAGCCGACAAATATAATCTAGGATTTCTCCATACTCTAAGCTTTGTCAATTTTTTCGAAAAATTACAACTAGAAATACCTCTAGAAGATATCCAAGATTTTCTTGCATTAGTTGTTAAAGAAAATCCTTCAACATCAACCCATAGACGAGTTTTATTTACAGACGTTTATAAAATCCTTGATATTGCCCCAGAACCAGTAAAGATACAGAATAGTTTAAATATAAAAATACAGAATACACCCTCTTGCAAACAATCACGACCGTCCCCTTATAAAAAAGTTTTTGTGAAATATGAAAAAATAATTGAGCCTGATTTAATTGATGAAAATTTGGTAAAAATCAATAATTTACCGAGCCAATTAAGTACATTGCCTAATAAACCTATTCTTGAAAAGACTGCTATAGTAGAACCAATTAAAGAAATAAATAAGCAAATCGAGAAAAAAATTGAAAACAAAATTGAAAACAAAATTGAAGAAAAATCGAAGGAAATTGATGAAAGCCTGGAAGAAGAAGATTTTGACAAAATTTATCAAAAGCATTTGGAAAATATGAGAACTCTTGAAAGTTTAACTCAAAATTTTGGGTCTTGGAGGCATGAAAAAGGTGATTCTTCACCTGCAAAGCCAGCCCCTGCAGCAAATTACAGAGCAAATTCTTTAAAAGACGAGCTTCTGTTTTCTTCAATGCCAACAGAAAATTCTTTAGAAAATTCAAGTTTAAATCAATTTGAAACTCGAAGTCATGAGCGTAAAGCTACTGATTATTCTCAGTATTATTTCAGCTCAACCATAAATAACCCTGAAAAGGAAGGAAATAAAAGTTCTTCTCCCTTAAAAACAGCTATATGCTCAGCAGATACTTCAAAAGTAAGCCAATATGAAATTCCGACTATACCTGCATCAGTTTATCCCAGCCCAGTTGAAAGAGTTTGTTATGACGAAAAAGGTTTATTTTCATCTAATCTTGAAATATTAGGAAAAAATTCACCATCAAAACAGACAAAAGTTGAAGAAATTATCCAGAAAAGTCATAGCTTACCTTCAGAATTTGACAATATTTCACAATCTCTAGATAATCCACTAAATCAAGGCTACGAGAAGCTTAAATTTGAAACTTTTGAGTACCCATCAACTGAGAATGCCAAAGAAAATCAATTTGAAATTCCGAATTATTTAAATTTCCATCATCCAGCATCAAATAATACATTTGAATACCCCTCAGCAGAAAATTTTCAAGAAAATCAATTCGAAATTCCAAACTGTTTATCAGCTGACTATGAGGACCAAGCCACAAAGGATGCATATGAATACCTCGCAGCTAAAAATTTCCACGAAAATCAATTCGGTATTTCATCAGACTATCAATACCCAACAGCCAATATTTCTTATATCGAGACTAATCCAGAAATCGAAAAACTAGGAAATCACCAAAAATCAAGTTCTACTAATTTTGGTATTCCCGAGGACTCAGGACTATATAATCATTACAAATCTCAGTCTTTTGCTGAAGAAAGTTTGCCTGCAAGCACAAATAGCGAGTTTTTATCTAAATTAAGCTATCAAAAAAGTGAGGAGGAATACAGCCCATCGCGCTTATATAAAAATTATCAAGATTTCAAAAATATAGGCCAAAATTCCTCAGCTGAAATTAATGAAAAATCAATAAAGTTGCCAGAGTTTATGCCTAATTTTTATAAAAAAAATTCACCTGAAAAAGAAACTTTTGAAGATTGAAAAAGTGACTATAAAAATGAGGATTTAAACCAAACTTATAGTGAAGGGATTGGTATAGAAACTGAAGGAGAAAGTAAATTTTACGACTATAAAGATAAGGATAATTCTTTTACAATGACTCATAATCGGAATATAAGCACTGATGAGAAGAAAGTATATAAAGAGGCAGAGAAGCCAATAAGTCAACAAACTAACAATTCAAAAATTTCGAAGCCTCCAAGACCAAGAAGCTTGCTTTTGGATCCTGAAATCAGCCGAATCGCTGCAATAATGAAAGGGTCAAAATATTAAGCTTAAGCTGGATTAATTATTCTAATAATATTTACTTATTAATTTCCTTATAAGTTATAATATATACTACTAATTGCTTATAATTATTAACAAAGTTTATTTTCAACCTTAAGACTACCATTAATATTCCTCTCTAATTAATCTTTACCTTTCCCCTATTTAAAATCCATTCTGACACCCAAAAATTTTATTTTCCTCCTAGCTATTTCTTCTCAAATTTTCCTACATTTTTTAAATCTGATAATAATTAAATGCGTCTGTTCGGTCACAAGAAGAAGAAAAGAGCAATGGGCCAAGAAGAAGTCCTCAAAACTATAGAATCCCTCAGGAAAACCCTTGACGATATCACTAAGCGTGGCGTTCTTCTCCAAAACAAAGCCCAGAACGAAATGCAGATGGCCCTTCAGCGTAAAAAACTCGGCGACCGAAATGGTGCGCTCATCTGTTTGAAAAGGAAAAAAATGTACGAAGGCGAAATAGCAAAATTAGAAGGATCCCGCATGAATTTGGAGCAGCAAATGTTTGCTATTGAAGGAGCCAGCATGAATAAAAATATTTTTGACTCCTTAAAATCAGGAAACCAAGCGTTAAAAGATGTCCATGGAGAAATAAAAATTGATGATGTAGATAAGCTGAAAGACGATATGGAGGAGCAGCAAGATTTATTGCAAGAAATGAATGAAGCTATATCACAGCCCATTGGGTTTATGGCATCTGTAGACGAAGATGAGCTATTAAATGAGCTTGATGAGCTAGAAGCTAAAGAATTGGAGTCAGAAATGGTAGGGATGGAAACTGGAAAAACGTTTGAAAAACCAAGAGAAGTTGTGACAGATGTACAGGCGAAACCAAATGTACAGCAGAACCCACAGCAAAATGATTTAGATGAGCTTTATAATTCAATGCAGATGTCATAGTGGTATGATGTTTTAGGTAAATGTGAATAAATAATATAGGGAATTTAATTGCAAAATTTTTAATGGAAATTAATGCTTTATTATACATAAATTAAGATTAATTAAAGTTTCTTCTTCATTGCATTTGCATTAAAGGTGTTAGATAATCGAGCTTTCGATAGTTTTTCAATCTGAGAAAATAATAAAGATTTTTCCCCAGGAGTCAAATAAATTAAAATATCATCCATAAATATACTGAACATTTCGTAATCTATACCATCTTCATTTTCGGCCAGATTTGCCCATAATGGCTTCAAAATATCAATTAATTCACTGCTTAATAATTCAAAATCAATTTTATCAAGAAATAATAAGCTTGAGTCCTTGTTAGGGTTTAATAATTTATACAATTTTACATATCTGTCCTTTTTCATCCTGAAAAATATTTTTTCTGAATTTTTTCCTATAATTTTTTCATTTCTCTCACGGCTTTGGGAAGCTGGTCGAATCATTTGTGTTTTGTTAAGCATAAAACTTGGTGCATAGCTGTTATTGAATTTCGTCAATGAAGAATGCCTTATTGAATGCTTCATTTGATCCTCAATACTTCTCTGAGATCTGTCAGAACTCGGCTCATTTCTGCCTTTTATTGGACTGTTTTCTTGTTTTTGTCTTAAATTATTAAAATAATTCTGAAATTTATGATGGGAGGCTAAATTTAATTCTTTTTTATAAGTTTGGGCAGAAGTTAATTTGCTGGTGTTGAGAATTCTATTACTGCTTTCTTCTTCATCAAGAAGTATATCAATTTGTTTTTCTATTGCTTTTGATATTAAAGATTGGCATTTGCCAATATTTAACTCATTTTCTAAGCAGAACTTATAAGCTAAATCATCAGGCTCGTCATTTTCATGAACTCTTATATAAGAATAATTTTGATTTCCCATATCGATCTTTATGTCTAAGATTTTTCGTCCAGGGTTTATTTTATTCATTATAAAGAGAAATAAATTTTTTATAAAAGCTACTTTTGATAGTTTAATTTATTTAATATTTATGTGTAATTTCTTATTTCTGCTCTTGTAGCCAGTATCGCTCTTCTTCTGGCCATCAAATTCAATACTATCCAATAGCAGACTCTTATACCCTTTACCATTCTCCCCATCCTCATAATTTCCTGCACTTTCATTCAATACTTTATTTGCAAAATCTCTTACCTTCACATCATACTCATCAAAATATTCCCTAGGGCTATCTTCAAAAGCTTGTACCCCTTCATCAACAACCCCAATCTGTTTTAATCTGAGTTTTTTAAACCTCCTTTCACTCAATTTTTTTGGTGATCCTTTTAATTTTTGTATAGGAGTCTCAGGTTTTGATACTGGAGAGTTTGCCTCAGACAAAAACTCACAAATTTTCTTGTCTGATTCGATTATTAAAAACCTCATGCTTCTTTCTTTAAGTTTTGGCCTTCTAATACTCATTAATGGGCTATAATGGAATAGACGAGACGATTTTGAATATCGGTTAAGCTCTTTTGAGCCTTCATACATTTCTTTGCTTTCTAGGCCTTTCGGGGTCAAAATATACGATTTTTTTAGGTCTTTTACATTTTTACACTTTTCGGTCAGAAAATTTCGGTGAAGTTTTATATCGTTGGAGGAGTTTCGAAGCAGAATTTTGGGAAAGGATCTGATTGAGACAGGGTTTGCGGGAGGGAAAAAAGGGTTTTGGTTTCGATAAAGCCGCAAAGGGCTTAAAGAGCCGACTTTTGATGAAATTTTCATAATTTTCGAGTTTACAGGTTATAGATTATAACACATTAAATTAATCTGCTTTTTTTGGCTTCTTTTTCTTGCTTTTTTCTGTAGTTATACAAGTTGCAGGATTTTCTAGCAAACTTTCTCCACCTTTAGGTAAATCAGAAGGTTTTACAGGTCCTGCTGAAACAAAGCCAATTAGCCCTTCTTCTAGCTCTTTCATAGGGATTCTAATCCCTCTATGAGCTAGTCTAGACTTGACTAAAAACGTCTCATTGACCTGCTCATGGAAATTTCTTACCTGAGGATATGGCTCTTGTATATCAGAAATATTATTGAAATTGATAGTAAGCGAAATATTTCTTCTTTTTTTAGGCCTATAAGGGACTTCTTCAATGCCAATAAGCTTAGAATATAAATTTCTTAACCTCCCAACTTTATTGAAATTTGAGTAATTCACTGATGCTTCTTCATCTGTGCTGCTTTCTTCATCAGATTCTTCTTTTTTAATAGTCGCAAAATTGATATGGGCAGTGTTATATTTTCTTTCTTTTTCATTGTATTTTTTGATCCTTTGTTCTCTGTAATTTTCTTCTATCATTTGCATTTTTTTTGAAAATTCTTCGTTTTTTCTACCTTGGTAGCTGCCGAAATCTTTCTGAATTTCTATATAAAAATTACTTTCTCTGAATAAGTGGACTTTTCTGCGCTGCCTTTCTCGGGATTTTATTCTTTCAAGCCTTTTTTCTAAGTTAATTTCTGCTTCAGTTATGGGCCGATTGTTATTATGTGAAGTAAAAGCTGTATATCTTGGTTTTTCATAACTTAACGATCAATTATAAGAATGCAGAGATATAGGTGGAGGTGATGGAGATCTTGATGATAAATCAGGCAATAATGACAATCCTCTGTGATGGCTTACAATGACAGAATTATCATCAGTTGATAATCTTGATATATACCCTCCTGAAGGACTTGAATCTTTTCCAATATCTGGAGTTTCGGGTATTACACGCTTAGTTGATATTTTAGAATAGTACCAATTCGATACCTTCTGAAGCAAGCTATCCTGCATTTCTTTGTCTTGGGTGAATTTAACTTCATTTAGTAGTGCATATAGTGACGAATGAAATACCGATAGCCATTGCTTCGAGTTATTTTGATGATGGTTTGATTGATAAAAAGAAGTTAGCTTGGATTTCAAATCTTGAAATATTGCATTCCCATCCAAATTTGGATGGGAAAGAGCTTCTATTGAAATAGGCGCTAACATTTGTTTTGGCTTTAAATCAAGAGGTCTAATAGCTGGCTTAATGCATCCTTGGCCTGTAACCTGTAGAGACATTTATTAATATAATTAGCAGATGATGTAATTAGAAGTTATTAATTGTCGCTATTGAGAAATGGAATATTTTTATAGTAAAATAATTAAAGGTGCAATGAAAAAATATTAATTTATCTATCAAATTTTTATAATGATATTTTGTGTGAGCTTATTTGTAAATATTTTATATTAAGAAGTTATATTCTTTCGTAATGAAATTTGGTTTAATAAAATATTGGAAGTAAATTTTCCAGTTAATTGTAATTTCGTCAAATATACATTTTTTGGGCTTCATAAATGTGGCATTCTTAAATATCAAGAGATTAGTTTCCTGATCATTCCCATTCTAATCAAAATTCTCTTTCCCTCATAATTTATTACAAAAATGCATCATCATCAATTTAATTTCTAAAATTAATTCCCTGATTTATTTCTTATAAATTAAATGGTCTCTAATCCTTCCGATTTAAACATTGATAGCATAATTGATAAACTACTAGAAGTTAGAGGCTCTAGACCTGGAAAACAAGTAAATCTAACAGAGCAAGAAGTCAGAGGAATTTGCATTAGGTCGAGAGAAGTATTTATGTCTCAGCCGATTCTATTAGAACTTGAAGCACCTCTAAAAGTCTGTGGTGATGTGCATGGACAATATTATGATTTACTTAGACTGTTTGAGTATGGTGGGTTTCCACCTGAATCAAATTATCTTTTCCTCGGAGATTATGTTGACAGAGGCAAACAAAGCTTAGAAACAATTTGCTTACTACTCTCATACAAAATAAAATACCCTGAACACTTCTTTCTTCTTCGTGGAAACCACGAATGCGCCTCTATAAACAGAATTTATGGTTTTTATGATGAATGCAAAAGAAGATACAATATAAAACTATGAAAAACTTTTACAGACTGCTTTAACTGCATGCCAGTAGCAGCATTAATAGACGATAAAATCTTTTGTATGCATGGAGGGTTGTCACCAGATCTTAATAATATGGAACAAGTTAGACGAATTATGAGACCAATTGATGTTCCTGACACTGGGCTATTATGTGATTTATTATGAAGTGACCCTGATAAAGAAGTCCAAGGCTGGGGAGAAAATGAAAGAGGAGTTTCTTATACTTTTGGCGCTGAAATTGTAGCTGGATTTTTGAGGAGACAAGATTTAGACTTGATATGTAGAGCCCATCAAGTGGTAGAAGATGGGTACGAATTTTTTGCAAAAAGACAGCTAGTTACATTGTTTTCGGCACCGAATTATTGTGGAGAATTTGATAATGCTGGAGCTATGATGAGTATAGATGAAACCTTGATGTGCAGCTTCCAGATTTTGAAGCCAGCTGAGAAAAAAATGGGTGCGACGTCAGGAATGGCTGGTGGAAGACCTTTCACTCCTCCAAGAGCAAAAATCCCACAAAAGAGTTTTACTTAATTTTAACTTTTATAGAAAATAATTTCGTATTAAAGAGTAAAAATTTATCTGCAAGGCTTACAGTAGTTTCGCATGAAAAATATAGCCAGAAAGTTGCCGAAATATTAAAATTAAATGCATATTTTCACCTTAAAATATTTGGATTAGGGCCCAGTATTTATACTTCTTTTTTAATAAAAATTTTGCATTGATTTGATTAAATTAATCATGGCGAAATAAATTATTATAAACTGAACCTCAAAAACCCATAATTTTTTTAATTTTTTGAGTAAATGAATAAGTTATCCAAACAAAGCATAAAAAATCACTAAATTCTGTATAGCGCTAATATTTCAAAGCCCTTTTGAATATTTTTTGTTTTTTTTAAACAAATATCATAAAAAGCAGCTTTTAATAAAAAGTATTATAACTTCATGGATAGAGTTCGAGAGTTGTGATGGAGAGAAGAAATAGATATTTCTTACAAGTCGCTGATTATCAATTCTATAGTAGGAATATTTCCTACTGCTTTTAGAGTGATAAAAGAAATTTTTATCCCAGCAAATTTTCACTGAACGGATTTTGTGCCCTTTGCTTTGTCTAATGTCTTTGTTTGAATTTTGTCAATTCTTGCCTCAAAATTGAACAGTAGCACGAAGCTTTGTATTTTGCTAGTTATGTCAGAGTTTTATAGCATCACTATGAATATTTATTCAAGGAATTATATATATTACCCTTTTTTCGAAATGCTTTCATTTTTCCTTAGAGTTCAATTTACATTTTCAGTGATAACAACAAAGCTAGGATTTTGCTGCTCAATTCTTGCACATATGCTAGTTTGGCACTATTGGCTATATCCAGATTTCAAGAAGTTTGTTTATCATACAATTATTTTTATTTTTTCTTGCGGAGTATATTGACTTCATACTTCAAAAGTGTCCTTTGAGCATTTTTCATATAGAAATCAGCTTGAAAGCACCACAAATCGACTGAATACAATAACACAATCCTTATTTGATGGCATTATTATTATTTCAGTTTCAGGTGAAATTGATTTTTTTAACGAAAAATCCTTACGATTACTGAATACTAATGAGGAAAATTTGAAGAAAATTATATGTAAAATACAATATACAACTAACAAAAAAATATCCGATTTTAACTCATCAAATAGTCTATGAGATGATATTAGCTATTTATTAGCAATTTCTAATAGTCAGGAATATACATTAGGAATAACTACATCAGGCTGTAATAACCTTGAATGAAAAGCACGCAATATAATCTGAGAAGGCCACGCTGCTTTATTTCTATCAATAAGAAATGCAAACCATATTATCATGCTGGAAGAAGACATTGCCAAAGAAAACGTCAAAAACCTGATTTTGCGATCTGCCTCTCATGAGCTTAAAACCCCTTTGAATTCCATTATTCATTTCACAAATGAGCTTCTTGAAAATTTTCATTTTAATATCGAAAATATAAAGAAGATTTTGACGATTATATCAGTTTCAAGCAAACTTATGCTTTCTCTTATAAATGATCTGCTTGATTATTCAAAAATTCTAGCAGGAGAGCTTAAAATAAACAAAACCTATTGTGACATTAGAAGCATTGTTGCTAATGTTTGCAATTTAATTCATTTGCAAGCTGAAAGAAAAGGAATTTCTGTAATAAGCAGAATAGACCCTTCTTTGCCTACACAAATTTTTACAGACCAAATGAGGCTAAGCCAGGTACTTTTGAATTTATTAACTAATGCAGTAAGACATACGCTAAAAGGAAAAATTGAAATTTCTTTAGTAATGACACATAAAAATCGCTTGAAAATTTATGTTGAGGACTCCGGAATTGGGATGGAAAAATCTGCATTAGAAAATCTTTTATCAAGCTTAAATTCTATTGCCATACACTGAGTAAATTTACAAGGAAATGGCTTTGGGCTCTATATTTCTAATTTATTAATTAAACTTTTAGGAGGAAAAGGAATTCAAGCTAAATCTGTTATAGGGAAATGCTCGATATTTTATTTTCAAATTAATTTAAATGAGAATGACAGTAAAAGCTATATCGACGTCAAAATGAATCATAAAGATTTTAATGAGGACGTGGTGCCAGAAATGTCATTATCAATGACAAGCTTTAAAGAGAAGCGAAAGCATGCTGTATTAATAGTAGATGACACAGAATTTAATCTAGAAATTCTGGAATCAATTCTAAAAAAATACCAAATTTCTTATGCAGAAGCCCAAAATGGGCAAATTGCAGTTAATAAAGTAATCGAGCAAGATGCTCTAGATATGGGATTTAAAGTGATTATTATGGACTGTAGTATGCCTGTTATGAATGGATGAGAAGCTTCAAGGCTGATAAATCTTTATTTTAAAGAAAATAAAATCAAAAGCATGCCAAATATCATTGGGTATTCTGCGTATAATTCTGATGAAGATAGAAAACTTTGTTTTGAAAGTGGTATGGTAGAGTTTTTGCATAAGCCTTGCCCATCTGAAGAGTTGATAAAAACTGTTATAAAGTATTTATAATGATAAAATTAATGTAAATAATTTTTCATTAATTAAGAAAATTATGTTAGGCATCTTTATATTTAAAGCATAGAATATTAAAAATATGTTTTAGATAGGGACGATTATTATCCAAAATTTATTTGTAAAAAATTCAAAAATTTATATTTAGATCTTGGGTTTATATAAACATTATTCAATTAAAAATTTTAATAATTATTAAATATCATATTAAAAAATGCTCTTTTCTGTTATGTAAAATACAAATTTTATAAGGATGCTGCTCTAAAAGCTTGTTTTTAATCTTTTTATCAGTAATTTCATTACTATAATTCATACTTGATTAATATTATTTATTCCTTATTTGCTACTGATGATAAGATTTTAAGTCAGTAAAAATAGGCTAGCCATAATTTGATTATCATTTTCATGATTCAATATAGTGTTTTAAGCCGAGAGGAGTCATTAGCCTTGATCGAATATTTAATTATGTAGGCTAGCATTTTAATAGCACAAAAATTGGCAGCAATGATATATAAGCAGCTCGTAACATTCAGAGCCTCAATTTAAGGTTTTTTGGCCTTTAGGAGCTAAGTAAGATGGAATTGTAATGAAAGCCCAAACAATACCTAGGTGCGCAGCTAGGTTTATCAGGCAATTATTCAATTTTTGCTGGCAATCCAAATTTGAATTTGCCTCTTAAAAATAACTATTCGAAATTGTGATTAATTATATAATAAAATAAGCACTCCAGGCTAGGATTAAATATCCTTCATATTTTAACGCCTTACTTAATATGAGGTATGAATCATTCAGACACGATCAAATTTCTCTAGGTTCCTCAGCTTTTAATAGAGATAACTCTATGGTTTTAGTATTTTTCTTTATACTGCTTCGGGTCTTTGAGTAAACAGACAAGGATATGATAATACTCCTTTAAGTCTGAGCTTTAGGTAATTCTTTAAAAGCAAAAACCTTTTTTCTTAAACATAAATGTCTATTTTCAAGCTCTGCTAGCTCAGTTTAACTTTAAGCTACAAAAGCCCTTCACATGCAGAAGAGGGCAGGCCTTCACCGTTTTATTTTGTGTATAATTATTCCAGAAATATTATAAAATTTGAAATTGTACATTCTGATTTACAAATATTGAGAAACATGGCACCGCATTTACTGATGCTAGGCAGAAAAAAATAAAGTAAAAGCACTTAAGAAGACTTTCAGAAAATTATTTATCAAAATTATTTTAACAAAATCAATAACTGACAGAACAGATTTTGCATTGGAACAAAAAAACAAATTCATTAATTTATCAAGATATAAAATTATAACAGAATCCTATGCATTCTATTATTTTTTATTAACTGTTAGCTTTCTTATCACTTTTTGGTGAAATACTAGCATTTATTTAAAGAAATTCGCCATTCCAGCTTACAAAAAATAATTTATGAAATTTCAGCCAGCCCTCTTCCAGCTTTTAATTTAAATTATTTTTCTTGTTGTTTCTCATAGTTATCATTTTCAAATAAAATAATAACCTGTTTAGTTTTTTTTTCTAAAATATGTTAATAATCCTATTTTATCGCTATTTCTGAAATTTATTGCCCTTTTAATAAAAATGTACTGTAAAAATGAGTTATGACTGAACGAAGAAGTAGAGACAGTATTCAAGCTTTTAAATATGATGGCTATTATATCTGCATTCTACGGATTCATAAAATTGATATACGAGATACTAAACCCAAGTTCCGTTCACTGGACCTTTTTTATCCCCATTTGTGCTTTCAATATGCTTGCTTTAATATTAGTCTTGGTTTTTCGCCGTATAAGTTATAAGCATAAGCTTGCTCTTTTAGTTATTATTGCAGAATATTACAACTTTTTATTTTTGGCAATTTCCAAAAATTCACAAGGCGAGACCATATATGAGGTAATGGCTTTTATAATAAAAATCAAATTTGAGTTTTCAACAATAAGCAGCGTATGATTATTTAATGTAGTCTTATTATTTCACGAATATATCTGGCACATCCACCCTTGTTTTTTTGACTCAAAATACGAAATTCCGGTCCCTTATTTCGATATTTTTGTTCTTTTTTTATTATGCAATTGTGGCAGATATCGGCTTATGAAAACTTCATATGAGCGTTTTCTCTACCAAAAAGAGCTTGAAAGTACCTCAAATCGCTTGAAAATTATTACACAATATTTATTCGAAGGAATCATTATTTTTTCACAAGTAGGAAATATAGAGTTTTGCAATCAAAAATCAATGGAATTCATGAATGCAAGCCAGGATCATTTAAAAGTAAAGCTTATTGGTACACATTATATCCCTGGGAAAAAAATTGCCCATATATCTTCAACTAACGCTTTAATTGACGATATAAATTATTTGCTTCAAAATCCCAGTGATGAAGAAGTAACCTTGGGAATTTCCCTATCTGGAAGTCTTGACCTTGAGTGAAAAGCTAAAAATATTATATGAGAAGGAATTCCTTCTATATTTCTGTCAATCAGAAGTGCAAATCAAATTATTGATTTAGAAAAAAATATCGCGAAAGAGAGCATAAAATCTTTGATTTTACATTCAGCTTCTCACGAGCTTAGAACCCCATTAAATTCCATTATTTATTTCGCTAATGAGATTTTACAAAACCAAAAATTTCTTACAGAGGAGTCCAAAAAATCACTTTCAATTATTTTAAATTCTGGCAAACTCATGCTGTCCATGATCAGTGACCTTCTTGACTACTCAAAAATCCTTACAGGAAACTTAAAAATGCATAAGCGAAACTGCAATATTAGAGAACTCATTAAAAACGCTTTAAACCTCATCCATTTCCAAGCTGAGAAAAAAAGGATTTCTCTTATCTGCAGAGTCGACCCATTGATGCCAAAAGAAGTCTTTACAGACCGTGACAGATTTAACCAAATTTTATTAGATTTATTAGCAAATGCTATAAGACACACAATTCAAGGAAAAATCGAGCTTATTTGCACGGTTAATGCAAAAAATAAGCTAAAATGCTGCATTGAAGATTCAGGGATTGAGTTTGAAAAAAGAAAAATTAAAGCTCCATTAGAAGAAGAAAATTCTTCAACGATCCCTATTATTGACAATAAAGGAAGTGGCTTAGGGCTGTATATATCTAATCTGCTAGCGAAAAAATTAGGTGGGAAAATAATTAAAGGAAAATCAGCACCAGGAAAAGGCTCAGCGTTTTATTTTACAATAGATTTATTGAATCAAGCTCAAAAATATAAGACTGATTTGTCAATTAATAAAAGAGAGTATGATGAAGACGCGTGTCCAGAAACTTCACTATCATTTAGAGAATTTATGGATAGCCAAAACCAATCAGTGCTGATTGTAGATGATATGGAGTTTAATTTAGAAATTGTAGGCAGAATTTTAAAGACTAGTGGGATATCATACTCAAAGGCACAAAATGGGAAGATTGCAGTTGACAAAGTGATTTTCCAAGACGTGAAAAATCAGCCATATCGGCTAATTTTTATGGATTCCAGTATGCCAGAAATGGACGGGTGGGAAGCTACAACTCTGATTACCCAGCTTTATAAAGAAGGAAAACTCAATCACTTACCCATTATAGTTGGATATTCTGCCTATAACTCAGAGGATGACATAAAACTTTGTTATGATAGTGGAATGATTGATTTCCTACCGAAGCCTTGTTCTTCTGAAGAAATAATCAGAATTGCAGCTAAGTATTTATAACAGATACTTAAGATATACATAGTAATAGCTTATACTTTGTATAATACAAATAGGTGTCTAGAAAAAAATGCTTATGCTAACTAATCACCAATTAAAAATACTAAATTCTGGCTTTCTCTGCTTTTTGTTCTTTTTGCAGCCCAATTTATTTCTTGATTAATCTTACAGAACTCTTCAGCCGATTTATCTCTATTTCCAAAATCCCCGATTTGATGGAATCCTCTTGCTTGCATATATAAAACTTCTCTAATTTCGTAATAGCTATTTATTTCCTTAAAATGATCCAGTGCTTTGAGACAATGGTCAATCCCGCTTTTCATTAAATTCATTGACAAATTTGAATTCAAGCTCATCCCAAGGGCAAATAAGCATTTTGCTTTAACTGAATGATATTTCCCACATATCAGAGGAAAATTCACCCTATCCAGAATTTTATCTAAAGGAGTCAGTATTTGTAACGACGGGATAGAATTAGGAGCAATATCAAGATAAATTTCAGCGAGTCTAGTTTTAGTTATGATTTCTAATATTGAAAAATCATCGATATACGGAAGTGTTTTATTTACCTCTGAAAGAGCTTTATAATGCTGGTTTGACATAGAATATATATAAGATAGTAAAATCCTTGTTTCCACGATACGGATTTTATTACCACGGTCATGCGATGTAGAAATCAACTCATTTGCTAGCTCATAAGCTTCTCTTAGCTGATAATGGTGAATAAGTCTACGAAGTTTATTTAATTTTATATCAAGGAAAAGATCAACGTCATTTGTTTCGTTTAAAGTTTCAATTGCTTTTTCTTCGAAGTAAAGAGCTTCTAATAGTTCTCCTTTATTAATGCTTCATATGTGTCCAATATAATAAATAGAAAAATCCCATTTTATGCAGGTTTTAATGGGGCAATAAGAATCAACGTATTTTAAGATATCCATAACTGTATCTTTCTGATACTGTGCCAAAAATCGAGCAATCTGCAAATAAAAATCAGCATCAATCGCAGATTTCAGAGGATTTTCCTTAATGGCATTAAGAAAGCTATGAGAAATTCAGTAGCATCCTTGATTCATCCAATTCAAAACATTCATTCTCATTTGGTTGCTTCTCAAATCTGCATGCTCATGCTTGACTAATCCTTCGATAAAAGCATAATCAGCTAAATTTACCCATGTTTTCACATTTGTATCAACATTTAGATATCTTGGCACAATCATAGGAATTTTCTTTTTAGTATCAATTTTTGGCTTTATTTCTGTTAATATATTGGATGATTCACATTTTGAATATAGCAAATCAGCTTGTGAAAAAAATAATGATGACTTTATCAGTGCAATTAAATTCCCCAGCTTAATTGATTGTAAAACAGCTCTTTCTGCAATTCTTTTTTCTTTTTTATAGTTTCCCATCAACCCAGCAATTTTCATAAATAATAGTGTAGATTCTAAAATAACTGGATTATCATTTTCGCTTAGTGCTCGCTTTATGGTTTCTACTAATAAATGCAATGCAGGCTCTAAATGACCTAGCTGAAGCTCAATTTTTACTCTATGCAAAGAAGCATAATGCGTTGATGATTGAACGACTACTAGCCCTTTTTCACGAGTCGTTTTTGTAGGCATTTTCGAGTCCAAAATCATATCAAAATACCTATGAATGTTGTCAATTGCTTGATTGTTTTTATAATAAGTATCTAAATGGCCTTGGCAAATGAAGTTAGTTGGTGGGTTTATTTTGGTTATTTCTTCAGAAAGCTCTTGATAGGTTTTCTTTAGCACTAAATTGTCTAGATTTGTGGCGACTGAAACTGCGTGCTGGGCATCAGATTTTTCTTGAATTTTGCCGCTTTTGTATTCTTGAAGCTTTTTATCAAGCTTTGTGATGTCTTCAAATCCCATCCTCGCAAAAACCAAAAAGCATTTACGCAAAAACAAATATAAAGTGCCTCCTTGCTCCAAATACCCCATGCTCATTTCGCCTTCATTTTTAAGTTCATTCAATTTTGCGATGAAAAAGGTAAGAATATCGCTGAAATGCTGCAAAGAGTTGATAGCGTTTAAAAAATGGGTTTTTATTGGCTGAATAGAATTGATTCCTTCTTCAAGGGTTTGCAGATAATTTACTAAATCTTGAAAGCTCATTTCTTCAGATCCTTCATCTTTGATTTTACTTACAAGAAAGCTTAGGGTTTTTTGACGCTGCTGAGGTAATAATTTTGGGTTCATAAATGATTCGTGGAGAAGGATGCAAAGCGAGATGCGATAAGGCGAGAGTTCTTGATGCTGCTCTAAAATGTCCATTCCCGCTTATTATTTAAGATAATATTTAAATGTCAAACCACTATAAAGAGAATTAAAATTAATTTTTAATAGCAAAGACAAATATACGCTTATCAAATTTCTAACTATCTAAGAAGATAGCCTATCAATTTGATTTAATATTAAAATTATCAGATTTGCATAGTTTATTTTAATTTTAACCCTACTGTAGGAAAAGTTTTGAGATGTTTAATTTAATTTTTAATCTAAAATTCAAATTAAACAATGATTAATCTGGCCATAATAATATTGGAAATTTTAATGATGGCACTTAAAAAGGCAATAATTTTTTTACAAAATACAAAATAGTTCTATGATTATTTAAACTTATTGGATCATTAAGATAAGATATAAAAATAAATGACGAACATTGCAGATTTATGGTGGCAAGAAGAAATTCAATATAAATATAAGCTACTGCTTTATTTCAGTTATGGATTTGCTACTATTTCAGCCTTATCACGCATTCCGCTCCTTCTTTTATCGCCTAATTTGATTTATAGAGAATTTTGCAAGAGATTTCTTCAGCACTTAATTGCTATAATTATACTAAATATAGCTAAAAAGACATCTTCTAAAACGAAAAACATATTAGGAGTTATTGTTATAGAATATTATCATTTAATACTTGCTTTATCTACATCATATATAGATCCATACGTGCTAGAACTATTTTCATATACCTTGACTATTAGACTAGAGCTTCCTTTTATACAAAAAAAAATTATTGCTAATTTAATTTTATTAAAACATTTTTATGTATGGACTTTTCACGATATGATTTTTGGAGAAAGCCAATTAAAATTTAATTTAGCATTTATGAGGGCATTGCTATTTGTATTTTTAATATGCAACTTTGGAGAATTTTACTTGGACAAAGTTTCATATGAGAAATTTTTTTTTAGTAAAGAGCTCGAAATATCTAAGAAAAGATTGAAAATAATTACAGATGCATTTCCTGATGGCATTGCGATAATTTCAAGAAGTCATATAATTGAATTTGTAAATGAAAATATGTTAGGCCTATTGAGCTGTAACAGCACTAATCTTTTTTCTGAAATATCACGCTATGAATATTGCCCTAACCGAAAAGTATCAAATTTAAACACATCTCATTTACTTATTGATGATATTTGCCAAGCTTTTGAAATATTGGAAACTAGAGAAATTACTTTGGGTGTTACAAATTTAAACTCAGTTTTCTTAGAATGAAAAGTCCAGAAAATTATTTGAGAAAATAGTCCAATGTTATTTCTGACTGTGAGAAATGTAAATCAGATAATTGAGCTTGAAAAAAGCATTGCAAATGACAATATGAAGACAGTTTTGTTGAGATCAGTATCTCATGAACTCAGAACTCCTTTAAATTCTATTGAGTATTTCATTAATGAAATTAATGATAATAATCAATTTCAACGAACTGAAGAAGAAAAACAAAAATTAAAAATAATTTGCATATCTTCAAAGTTAATGTTATCACTTATAGATGATTTGCTAGATTATTCTAAAATTCTTGCAGGGGTCTTTACAGTCAAAAAATCTCAATGTGACCCAATCAGTATTATCAGAAATGCTTGTGGACTTATTAGTTTACAAGCTCAAAAAAAGAATTTAGATTTAAGTATAAGAATCGATAAAAGTGTGCCAAGTTTAATTGTTACCGATCCATTGAGATTTAGTCAAATTTTATTGAATTTGCTTAGCAACGCTTTAAAATTCACATTGAAAGGCTGAATAGAGGTTTGCTGCATTTATACTTGAAAAAACAAATTAAAGTGCTACATAGAAGATACTGGTATTGGGATGAATGAAGAAATGAGAAAACGGCTTTTCACAGAATTCAGCACTTCTTATATTCCAAGTATCAATCCAAGAGGTTCAGGACTTGGACTTTGCATCTCAAATTTTCTCGTAAAGCAGCTTGGTGGAAAGTCAATCAAAGTAAAATCCTCTCCAGGCAAAGGCTCAATTTTTTGATTTTCCATTGACGTTACCCAAGCTAACCCATCGAATTTATTAACACTAAAGCAGTTTCCTCTAGAAAATGAAGAAAAATTTTATATTGATATGGAAAAATATAAATCCTTAAAAAATTCCTTGGTTTCTGATATTCTGATTGTAGACGATAACGAATTTAATAGGCTTGTTCTTCAGTCAATTCTGAGCCAGCAGCACTGATTTATTGATGAAGCTTGCAATGGAAAAGATGCTATAAATAAAGTCATTTCCTGCAATGAAAGAAAACACATGTATAAAGTAATTATTATGGATTGTAGCATGCCTGAAATGTCGGGATTTGAAGCCACAATTGAAATAGTAAATTATTATAAAAGTAAGAAGATATTTAAAATGCCTTCAATTATAGGATACTCAGCTTTTAACACAGATGAAGATAGGAATAACTGTTTTGAATGTGGAATGGTTGATTACCTGACAAAGCCATGTCTACCAGAGAAAATAATATCTACTATTAAAAAATATTTATAATAAAAAATAAATTTCGGTTTTAAAGGAAATCGGAAACTATTAGCATTAAAGGTTAAGCTATCCTTATATGAGATTATTTGTGTTAAATTTTAATTAGCTAGTTGTGCATAGCAAAATTAATTTTTATTTCTCAATAGGAGAACTTGGAATAATTTTTCTAGTTAAAAATAAAAATAAATAATAATATTACGCAAAATTACATTTCTAAATCAATCCATTGGTAAAATTTATACCTTTTTTAAGTTGCCATATTTCACATAACAAATCCTTACCTATTACAGCAAAATTAATTTTTTTTAGTAATTATAGCTTTGCTTTTAATTTTCTTCAATAAAGATACTTTAGTAGACAAACTAGAAGGTATTGATGGAACTCGGTTCAATTTTAAAGCCAAAATATCAATATTTGCTGGCTTTTTATTAGCATCCATAATCTTTCTTTTTCCATATACAGATTGAACTCTTTCATAAACAGATTTCCGCTCTGTTGAAGACCCATTGGCATGTATTTGCGATAAATTTTTAATTGGCCCACTCGAATTTCTTAGAATTATTTTTTGTTTTTTCGGCTTGAGAAAATTATTTTTTAAAAAATTTCCATCATACAAGTATCTAGCCCTATCGCTCTTTATTTCTGTAGGGGCAGCTAAAATTGATTCTAATCCCACTAAATTTGGAACTTTATTTGTCGAAGTTTTTTTGCTTTGTTGATTAGATGATTCTTGTAAATTTTGCAATGCAAGAAGTCTTGCACATAAATCATGATATTCAAAATGGACGCCATAGCTATCTATAACTGTAGGCTCTCTTTGGCAATTTGCTAATAGCTGTTTATGCAAATGATCACTCAGCATATTTTTATATCAAGAAATTCAAAATTATGGATAATGAAAAAATGCTGATATGATTAGCTAATTTTTATCTATTGGATAAAAAATGAATAAGGTAAATTTATTAAGGGCATTTTCTTTCTACTATATTAGCTCCATTCTCGTCATAGTCTTGCTTTGTTATCCACATTTGATTGAAACTTCCTAAGGATGCTAAAATGGAGCCTCCGATCCAAGCACTGAATTTTCGGTCATTAGGGTTTTGAGAGGCAATTAATCTGATTTTCATACTCTGAGCATTAATTTCTGAAATTTTCTTGAATAATCTATCAGGAAACCCTCCAATAAGAGAATTTCCTCCAGCGATCACTATATTTCCAAATAGTTCTCTTCGAATTTCTACATCACATTTATTAATTGCATCGCAAACCATTTGGTGGACCCCTGAAAATCCTGCTACTCCTTCAATTCCTTGTGCAAAAAACATTTCAGGGATTCTATATCTTTCAGTCCCTATCTGAATTTGTGTGCCATCAGGCATATCATAGTTCTGGGGCTGAATACCATTGTAAGAAGTATCAGAAATAGGAATATCACTTACTTTAAATGTAGCTTCTTTTATATTTCTTACTACTTCTTTTATAGAATGCTCTTGATACGAAGGGTTCACATCAATATTTAAGACATCTTCAATAAGAAATTCAGCCGCTCCTATTTCTCCATCTTCAATACCCTTAATATCTTTATTAAACGAATAATGAGGACGTATGTAAACCCCATTATTCTTCAAGGTGGTCAATAGTATATCAGTAAACATTTCTCCTCCAATATTACATTTTACTATTGATTTCTGTAAAACATATCCATCCTGTATTGGGACTGCACTCGTCGTATAAGCCCCGGAATCAAAAACTAAGCTTGTAGTCCTTCCTGATGCAAAAGAAGAAAGTGCTGCATTTTTTACTATAAAAATAGCTGGAACTTGTAATTTTTCGAACATCATTTCGGCTAAAGCGAGACGAAATTCTTTGTCATGGATACTTGGCTCTGATAATAAAATTGGATGCATATTTTGTACAATTTTCAGCCCTTTTTCAAGAGCTTCTTTGCAGATTTGTTCAATTTTTTCAGATTTGTCTCGGCCTTCAGCGAAAAGTTGCTCAATTTTCATATAGTCCTGGTATTTATTGATCCTGTCTCCCGTTAGAATGTCTTTGGATTCAAGATCCATTTGGTTCGGGTTTTCTATGATGCCAACATACTAATTATGATTTACTGAAGGGACGATTGCTTTAGGTATGATATCTCCTGCGTAGCCAGCTTTTGTGGTATGATTACCTATGTCAAGTACAATTCCTAAATTTTCTTCTAAATAAAAATTGCCTGCTCTAAACATCTTGGATTCTTAAATTAATTTATTAATCTATCAATTAATCTCTTTAAAGTTGTAGTTAACTTATCTAGAGTTCATGAGGAACACCCAAGTTGTATGCCAATGGGTTGTAGCGATATCTTTTATACTTGGTTTCCAAATAGAAAAGCACAATAAATTCAAAAGGCAATAAAAGAATAAAAGCGAAGGTAATCCAGCCTGTCCCAGCGTCAAATTGTTGGTTTCTATATCTGGGAGTCCAAGCATGTTCTTGTCTTTCAGAGAATTTTTTAAATGGATCATATCTCTTTTTGTATCCAGGTCTCTGAGCATGGGAGAGCTGCCCATAAAACAAGTTTCTTTCATAATCTTTTACTACGTAGAAATCGTGAGGGATTTCATCAGCTACTTCAGTATCTGCAGCAGGTCTTCCTCTTGTAGCTAGCTGGGATATCCCTGAGCGTCTAAACACTCTTGCTAATCTTAAGGCCATTTAGAATTATTATAATAGAAAAATAATAACCAAATTTAATTTCTCTTATCAACTATTCTCTGCGGTGGAATATTTTCTTTATCAATCTCCAATGGACAAAAGCTCTTCGCCCTTGCATTTAATTTTTCAGGTCTTCTTACAAATAAATTAATCGTTGATACAACTTCATCGAAAAATTCTGTCTTAATTTCATCGCAAAGCTTAACTTCCTGCTTACATTCAGCGATTTCTTTTTCTACTTCCTTTTCTAAATTTAAGTTTTCAAATAATGTAGCAAGTTTTAAAGAAACCGAATTCTTGTGGGGATGTTTAAATAAATAAGAGTGAAGACGGCTTTCTAAAGGTGCAATTTGTGGAGATGGAGGAAATGAGGATTTTGATTCAGAGGAAGCGAATGACTGGACTGAGGTGGAATTTGTATGGAAGCTAGGGGGGGATATGCTATGGCTTTGGTATCCTAAAGCGTCTTCGATCAGCTTTTGGGGAAGCAACAGGCTGAGCTGGTCGGTTGGTATATCAATCATTTTTAAATTTAAATTGGTTTGGATACCCCCTTTATGCAAGGATAGACTTGCATGTAGATTTCAAGACTTAAATAAATATTGGAAGGATCTTTAGCAAATTATCTTGATAAATTTAAATCTAGGAGATTGAGAGGGTTATCTTAATTAAAATTTGCTTAAATAAAAGAAGTTTTGATTAGCGACTAAACTGCCATTTTATAAACACTATTTTTTAATACATCAATGGGTCTTTATTTAATATAATTTTATCAATATGGGCTGCATAACGTTTCAAAAATTACTAAAATATATAAAAATTATATTTTTTCTCGCAATGCAATGATTAAGTATAATCACTTTATATCTATAATTTCTTCTTATTTTTAATTAATTTTAACGCCACTTATTACTTGTCATATTCCTATATGACAATTCTTAATAATTTAAAAATGGATTTAGGAAAGAGACTATTAACTCCAGAACTCGTTGAAGAAAGAGAATACAGAAAAGCTTTACTATTAAAAGTAAAACCCATCTAGGCAGAACTGGAAACTTCACTCGCTGAAAAAGATTTAGCTAGCTGAAAAAGAAACCAAAGCTACCAAATAGAGCGGCCAAATACATATAGTCCAATCTTCATGTATAAGCGAAATGATATCTACAAGCCTTCCTCAAATCTCTCACAAAGTATAGAAAAGTCTGACAACTCCCAAAAAAATTCTTATATTGAGCATGAAAACAGTGGTAAAAAAATAGAAAATCATAGAGAAGAAGGCTTTAAGAAAAAATATGAAGAAATTTGTGAAATTTATAAAAATGAGACAGCAATGTATAGAGATGAAATTGATAGGCTCAACCAAATCATAGATGTAGGAAATAAAGGGGTAGCTGATAGCAGAAAAAGTGATGAAAAATTGTATGAAAAATTAAAAACAAAAAAAGAAGAGGTAAAGCAGCTGAAACAGAAGCTTAAAGAAAAACAAGACATCAAAGATAAAGAATTTAAAGAGCTAGAAATGCAAACTGAAAGGATAAAAAATTATGCGAGAACTGAAATGGAGACTGAAAATAAAAAAAATGATGGGAATGGATTAAAAGCGAAAAGAAAACTGTCACAAGGAAATGCAAACCTAAGACCCAGGAGCAGTGAACCTTCTAGAATAAACCCACAAAACAGGACCTTAAAGGCCAAAAATAACACACAAAGCCAGCCAAATATAAAACAAATTGCAGCAGCTAAAGAAGAATTGCTTGGGCTTGAAGGAAAGAAAAAAGAAATTTTAGAAGAAATTAAAAGCCTCGAAAAAGAAAGAAATAAATTAAATAAGCCTTGAAAAGATGTAAAAGCGTATTATGAAGAAAGAGTCAAATTTTTAGAAAATGAATTGGGTAATTGAAGAGCAAAAGCTATTGATTTATCAACAAAATATTTTTCTGCTTTAAAAGCATTGAAAATTGAAATGAGAGAAACCAAAATTCAATGCTCAAACCACAAGCGGACCTCTAAAAAGCAGTTTGACGACACTGTAAACCAATTAAAAGACCATTACGAGTCTGTTATTTCAAGGCTTCAAAAATATTGTGAAAGCCTCGAAAATAAATCAAAGAAGAAAAAGAAAGCCAAAATAATTTAATTTTTAAACAATTAAGACATAAATCGTTATTTAAGATCAGACAATCTTATGTGTATTGCTGGGATTAGCCTTAACCTTGAATCATCTTCACAATTTTCAGAAGGATCAAGCTCATCGACAACTGCAACAGAAGATGTCTGAATTTCAAAAGAATTATAAAATCTTCCTAAATTATTAGCCACATCTAATGCTCTTGGGATTGCCATTCCACTCCCATGGATTATCAGTTCTTTAATTTCTCGTTCCATAAGCTTTTCTGCTCTTTTTATGTATGCTTGAATAGGTTTTTTACGAGTAATATAGATTTCGTTTGTTGCTGCATGAGGACGTGGGATGCTGGTTTTATTTATTTTCATACTCTATTAATTCATAAATTAATTTAAATAATTTAATACAAATATTTGGCAGATTTTATATTAATGTGATATAGTTATGATTTATTTTGAAAATAAATGTAAGTTTTGCTTATGCTTCTATTTAAGGTAAGCAAAAATAAGGATAGACAAGACATTTTTAATTGTGAGTTAATTTCTAAATAAAATGCTTCTTGGAAGATCCCTTTTACAAGTCAAACCAATTCAGCCACTTTTCACAGTTATGGCTTGAAACACTCTTTCAGATCAGCTGTCAGGGTTTTTTCCATTAGTGGCTGACGAGTATTTAGCATGAAATCACAGATCACAGAGGATTCTGCACGAGCTGGATTCAATTGGAGCTGATCTGTATTGTCTGAGTGAAATTGACCACTATGAAGACTTCATAGTTCCATGAATGAACGAAAAAGGATTTGCTGGAATTTACCAAAAGAAGCGCGGGTGGCATCGAGATGGAATTTGCTTGCTTTATAACAAAAAGTTTTCAGTTTCCTCACAAGAAGCCTGATATTTTCCTAATTCAAATCAATTTGCATTGGTAGTGAAACTAAATTTCGCTAATATAGAATTTATTGTAGTTGCGACACATCTAAAATCTATGCACGAATGCGAAGAAGAAAGAGCAATACAGATGGAATATTTATTACAAAAACTTGATCTATGTGCAGGAAATCTTCCATTAATTATGTGTGGCGATTTTAACACAGAGCCAGGGAGCAAAACATATACTATATTAAGTGAGCATAGGTTGAGTTTTAAAAGTGTATACAATAAAGAAGGAACTGAGCCAATTTTCACAACTTTTAAATTCAGAGATGAATTTGAGAGAAAAACAGTTGATTATATATGGATTAAAGGGTTTGACGTGGCATGCGTATTAAGCATGCCAAGTGAAGAAATTATTGGTGAGAAAGGATTACCTTCACAAGTTTACCCTAGTGATCATCTATCTTTGGCTTGCCAACTGAATCTTCAAATAAATCCATCACTTTAGCTATAAATAAAATTTATTTAAAATTCATAGTTAAAAATTTCATCACTGCTTTCTTGGCTTCTAGGAGTTAATACATCTTGAGGTGTTGCATAGCTCCCATTCATGATAGTTTGACTTTTATCATAGTTATCTTGTTTTGATTCATTTAGAGCTGCTTTTTTTGGTTTTATTTCACTGTTTTCATTAAAAGAAGCTTCTCTTATCATCATAACTTTTTCAAGTGTTTTTTTCCTCCCCGCAAGCATTTCTTCTTGATATGAAATATTTTGAGCTTTATATTTCAATTTTTCATTTTTCAGCTTAATTCTTATAGCTTTATCTTTTAATAAAGATTTTTCTGTTTTTAATTCTTCCCATTGGATTTTTAATTGATTTTTTTCATACTCAATTTCAAGGCTAACTTCTTTGAGATGTCTATCAATATCTTCAAACATTTCAGAAGTTTTTTCAATATCAAACCTTTTTTCTTCAATTTCTTCTTCTAGCTCTAATAAAGCATTTTCTTTTATTAATAATTTCCCTTCATATTCCACTAGTCTATCTTCGCATCCATTAATGTCTTCTATCATCATTTGGAATTTTTCATTATTTTTCCAGTAATTACCCTCATTTTCCAATATTTTTTTTTCTCTTTCTGCAAGTTGGCTGGTTTTTTCTTTTATGTCGGATTGAATTTTCTGTAATTTTTCTCCTATTTGTTTAGACCTTTCAAGCTCTTTATCAAGGTCATTTTGGTCACTTTCTAGGTTTTTTTCTCGATTTATGATATCTTTTAGCTTTGCAGCTATATGAGTTTCCCATTGTTGTTTTTCTTCTTCAAAAAGAAGTCTTTCTTTTGCCAACTCTTTTTCTTTTCTAAATATTTCATCTTCTTTTGCTCTGAGGTTTTCGTTTTTTTTAGCATTAGACATATCAAGCTTCTCCTTGAGATTTTGCATTTCTGTCAATTTCTTATCAATGATATTCAGCTGTTTTTCTACTACTAATTGGTCTTTTTTTAATTTTTCTTGAGCTTTATTTAGTTCTCTTTTGTCTTCTTCATATTTCAATATTTTAAAATTCAAGTCTCTATCCTGCATCGGAATAACCCTAGGATGATGTGAGTTCATCTGACTTAAACTGGTATTTCTATACGATTTTTCTATTTTTTGCTTCTTCAGCTCATCGATGCAGAGATCTGATTTATTATGATCATGAAAACTGATGCTGGATTTATTTTGAAAATCTTTCAAATTTTCTTTTTGTGAAAATTCAACAACAGGAATTTCTGAAAAATTCCCTCTCGAAGTGCTTTGGATTTTTTCTTTAAATTGGCTTAAAATTGCAGGTTTATAGTCTAAGTTTATCATTGATCTTGATTTTTCTGCTCTATTTGGGGTCTCGCAATTTCTTTGAGATTTTATTTCAGAAATCATATTAATGATTATACACTAATTTTAATTAATAAATTCTCTAGTCATAATTTGTGTAGGTTTCTGAGCATATGCAAGTGTCTCCCCTTAGGCCTGCTTGAATTGCTTTTAGCTCACAAGGGCCAGCGTATTTGTCAAGCCTGGAAATGGTTAAAATCTAGATAAAGATTACTCGAATTTTGATAGGAGCTCCTCTAAATGAGTCAGTTTCAACGTTATATTTCATAGGGTCGTAGTCTAGCCTGTCAGAATTTTCTGAGCTTACTAATATACTTGATTGGAATTTCACAGTTGGGTGGTTTTTCACAGAAATTTCTAATTTAAAAAATTCTTCGACATTGGAAATTTGAAAATTATAAACTTTTTCTATTTCATTAACCTCAATTTTTTGGCAAATATTTCCTTTTTTATGCTTGGCTGATGCATATGCTTCAGAATTTATCGTAAATTGCAACAAATCAGCCATTCTTTCAATTAGCCCTTTCAGCTCATTATCCGGCTTTTTAATAATTTTCATTTCAGTACATGAGCAATCCCAAGGATTAATCCCAGCATCATTGCATGTCCTTTCCTTTGGGGCGACTTCTTTTAGTAGGTTAATTCCATGCTTTGTGTTTTCATGGATTCCTGCAATATAAAGAAGGGTCTTTCTCAGATCCATTTTAGACGTCAATCTTTCTGTATTTAATGTAAGAACTTGGAATGCTTTATCATGTTTATCTATAAATTCACGTCTTGCAATAAAAAATAAAGAAGGGAGCTTATTTTCTTGATATGCTGGGAGATCCTTGAACCAGTTTCCATATCTCATTCCATGATCCGCATGCAAAAATAAAATAATTTCGTTATCTTTGCTATATTTAGAAAAAAAATTTTTAAGAAAATCAGTGATGTCTTCGTCCATTGTTTCTGCATGCAGTCCTGTAGCTTCATGACCACCGTTTAAATGGAGATAAAGCCATTGGCTGACTCCTTGGTTCATCTTAACAAGATTATCTGTGTAATTTAAAAGATAATAATGAGTCATATAAGGACCTAAACATCGCTGCTTTAATACTGCATCTTTATCAAACTTATAATCTGTGTACTTATAAATTGCACAGAAAAAAGGGTTTACTGTGTAATCAAAATTCGGCATTCTTCCTAATGACCTAGGAAAATAATTATCACAATTTTCAAGCCCAAATAAGCTGATATAGCCTTTTTCTCTTAAAATATTCCATAGAGCTGTATCACCAAGGTAGTCTATATTTTGGTCTCCATCGAAAAATTCCACGAATTTTTCGATTCCTCCAAAAATAGGTACTTGGTTGCCTACAGAATTTGGCCGTAAAATATTATGAAGTTTAAAATCAAAAGCCCAATATTGAGAATCTTCCTGATTTAATGAGTTCAAAAAATCAACTGTTTTAGGCAATTTTCTGAAAAAATGCCTTCTTGATAATGAGTCTAAAGTCAGCATCAAAATTATTTTTGGTTTTTCTTTGGTTTTGGATTTTGCATAATTATAAGCAGTCTCATTAAATCTTGGAGTCATATGGGCTTCTTTATACCAATTATTAGGGTTTTCGTCACAAGATCCTAGTGCAAATTCTGTTTTTTGATCTAAAAGAAGTGGCTCTTCATACTTAATTGGTTCCCAGAGACTCTCAACTTCTCCTCTGAGCACTAATTTTTTATCGTTAATTGGCCCAATAATAAGCCTCCCTTTGAATTTTTCAGGACAATTCATATAAATTTTACTATCTTCTGTGCTTAAATAAACCCTGCTTTCTGTTTGGTTATTCAGATCAGAGCATTTAGGATATCCATGATAAGGAAAAACATGATTGCCTTGCTGTTTTGAATAGCCATAACTCTCAGGCTGGCATGCCAAACCTAGGCTTCTTAAATTCTCTGTATCATCAATATTAAAAATCCCAGGAGGCTTTATAGGGACTTTGGCAATCTCTGAAAAAGCGTCAGAATGATTTGATAAAGGGACGAATTTTCGAGGAGGATAAGAAACAGTGCTGATTTCCTGATTATTTGATGAATATTTAGAGGGAGTAGTATCCTCAATAAAAGCAGCAATTTTCTGTCTGTTTGTGATAACAGTGTTCCTTATATAAAGAATGCATAAGCACCCAAGAATTATCAATAAAATTTTCTTCAGCATTTATAAATATACGGACTAAAGAGATTTAAGAGATTATGATGAAAATGGCCTTGGATTTATATTTACAGCTATAAATTTCATAAACAATTTTTTTCGTGATTATAATTAGATATGAACATGAGGAATATTAATTTATTAATAACCATATTGACTGATATAGAGAAATTGAATTAATAATTTATTTAAATTAAAAGAATTTGTGAAAAAATTTAAAATAAATAAATATCAGCGAATAAGAATATATTATTTTACTTTGCCATATTATCTTATATAAAAATAATGATTGATAAATTAAATTAAATTAGTTACAAAGCCTTAAGAAATTGCCTTTCAAATAGCTGGATAGATTTTGAAAAAATAATCTGCTTAAATGAGTAATGTTTTGGCACATTTAAAAGAAGTTTATATATGCAATGCTCTATTAAGCAAAATAAATTGATATTTATTTTATCCTTCTTTTTTATACCCCTCTTTACAAATGCAAGTATCACCTCTAAGCCCTGCCTGAATAGCTTTAAGTTCGCAAGGACCTGCATATTTATCAAGCCTTGATATATTCAAAATCTAAATAATTTTTACTCTAATCATTATTGGTGCCTTTCTAAATGCGTCATGCTCTACGTTATATTTCACGTCATTATAATTAAATCTGTCTGAGTACTGAGAACTCACCAATATATTTGCTTGGAATTTTACTTTTGGGTAGTGCTTAACGGTCATTTCCAGCTTGAAAAACTCTTCCACATTAGAAATTTGGAAATTATAAGCTTTTTCTACATCCTTAATTTCGATTTTTTCACAAATAATATTTTTGTCATGCTTTTCCGAAGCATAACTTTCTGTATTTATTGTAGCTTGAACTTGATCTGCAAGTCTGAATATAAAATCTTCTAATTCTTGGTCGGGCTCTTCTATAAGTTTCATTTCCCTACATGAACAGTCCCATGGCTCAATTCCTGCCTTCTCACAAGTTCTGCCTTTATGGGCGACGTCTTCAAATAAATTAACACCATATTTTGTATTTTCCTTAATTCCAGCAAGATAAAGTACGGTCTTCCTTAAGTCCATTTTTGAGGTCAATCTTTGAGTATTTAATGTAAGCGCAGAATAGGTTTTAACATTTTGTTCTATAAACTCTCTTCCAGCTATTACAAACAGTCCCGGAAGTTTGTTTTCTTGATATGCTGGGAGATCTTTATATCAGTTTCCATATCTCATTCCATGATCTGCGTGCAAAAACATAATGATATCATTGTCTTTTCCAAAATCGGTAAGGAATTTTTTGACAAAGTCCATCACATCGTCATCCATTGTTTCTGCATGTAAGCCTGTAGCTTCATGGGCGCCATTTAGATGAAGATAAAGCCACATGTTAACACCTTGGTTCATTTTGGCAAGATTATAGGTATAATTAAGAGGGTAATAATGAGTCATATATGCTCCAAGGCATCTCTGTTTTAGAACAGCTTCTTTATCGAATTTGTAGTCTGTGTATTTGTAGACTGCACAAAAAAATTGGTTTATTGCGTAGTCGACATTTGGCTTTCTGCCTAGGGATTTTGGAAAATAATTATCGCAGTTTTCAAGACCAAAGAGACTTATGTATCCTTTTTCTCTTAGAATATTTCAAAGAGCTTTATCCCCTAAGTAATCCACATTTTGGTCTCCTTCAAAAGTCTCAACAAACCTATCTTTTCCACCAAAAATAGGAACCTGATTTCCAACAGAATTCGGGCCCAGAATATTGTGTAATTTAAAATCAAAAGCCCAATAATCTGACTCATTGTGGTTCAAAGAGTTCAAAAAGTCAATAGTTTTTGGCATTTTTCTGAAAAAATGTCTGCGAGACATCGAATCTAGCGTCAGCATAAAAATAATTTTGGGCTTTCCTTCAGTCCTATTTTTAGCATAATCATATGCTGTTTTATTAAACTGCGGATTCATGTTCGCTTGTATAAGGTAAGCTGATTTGCTGCTATCGCACGATCCTAATGCAAATTCTACTTCCTTGTCTATAGGCTCTGGCTCCTCATAGTCTCAGACCTCCCAAAAGTCTTCAATTTCATCTCTCAAAACTAATTTTTTATCATTTGTTGGTCCAAATAAAAATCTACCCTTATAGTTTCCTGGGCAGTTCATATATAATTTATCTTCCTCGGTGTCTACATAAATATAGCTCTCAGTCAAATTTGTTACAACAGGACATTTTGGGTATCCATGGTGGGGAAATATTTTGTCTCCTTGGTCAATGGTATATCCATAGATTTCTGGCTGGCAGGCAAGATTTAAGCTTCTTAATGATTCTGTATCATCGATTTTAAAAATTGGTGGAGGTCTATCATCAGTGAAATAACTAGAAGAATTGAATTCTTCAGTGTCATTATCTGAAATAGTCGGTCCATGATAGGGATACGAAACAGTGCTAATTTTCGGATTATTAGAGGAATATTTCGGAGGGGTGACTTCATTAATGAAGTCTACGATTTGTCTTCGGTTCTCAATAACAAAACTTCTGATGTAAAAAAGACAAATTCCTAAGAGAGTTATTATCAAAACCTTTTTAATCATTATTATGCCATTCTAGAATTAAGATAATAATTAGCTCAACAAGAAAAAATTTGACTGGCTTATTTTTATCATTATTAGATAATAGGATTATAGAACTTACTAAAATGAGAAAATAAAATCTAAAAATTATCTATATAATGCCTTTTTAAGAAAATTCAAACCGATCTATTCTATTGGTGAATTAATATGAATTTTACATTTTTGTATACTTCAAATAAATTATTTTTCTTCTAAATAGAACTAAAATTATTAAATTTAAATTAACATTTTCTTACTGTCCTAAAATGCTTTACGATTGAGATGGTGCAACTCCATGCAAATTTCAAGGAGGAAAAAAAATTACAGGTCCAATTTCGCTGCCAGAAGTCAGAATTAAAGGATTAATAGAAGAAACAAGCAAAGGAATCGAAACATTAAAAGGTAGAAGGCATTTTGATATAGCTGAATGTACTAATGTCTTGGAATGGAAGCCTTGTTTTAAAAAAGTTAACGGAAATTTCATTAGCACTTGAGAAAAGAAAAGCGAATTTGATATAAAGCCAGCAAAACCAAGACCTGATAAAAAGCGTATAAGATTTTTCCCTCTTTATGACAAACTTCAACATGAAGCGACTTTTAACAGCAAAGCTGCTTCCATAGGAAATGACAGAAAAGACTCCTCAAATAATGAGAATGACATATACGAAAAATTTATTGGGAAAAATAAATTATTTCCTGAAATAGATAATAAAACATATAGGTTTTCAATCGGAGCAGTAAATGAAAAATCAAGGAGAATTAATAAAAATTTTCATAATATTGGAGGAATAGTTGTTGGTAGCACAATATCTAATAAAAGCAAAAGTATAACTCCAAGCTCTATCCAGTCAACTAGTCCGTACAGAACAAAATGGAACGATAAGGTGAAAATTATGAAAGCAGAAGAAGAAAACCGTGCAGTGAGTTCTCTAATTGAATGAGAAAAAACGACCTTAAAAGAGCTAAACCCTAAATACATAGACCCTGATATCTCAGACGAAGACTAAAATTCGCATAATTACAATAATTTTATATTAATTTAGGCTTCACATATGATCTAGAGTTTTTAACTTTTTGATAAATATCACCCCAACTTATTTTTTTCGGCAAATTTGCTAATGGTGGCTGCTTGGGTGGACTCTTACTGACTCCAGCCCTTTTTTCAATCCCCATGCTAGATTTGGACCTCATTAAATTTGCACTTTTCAGCCTAGCAGTTTGCAATCTCGCTGTAATTTCTTCATTTTTCTTTTCATTCTCCAGTTCTGCTGTAAACTCTTTTACCCTCAGAGTGCTTAAATTTTTTCTTGAAGTACTTTTAACTCTCGAAAGATTTTTAACTTTTTTATAAAAGCTTGTTTTTGACATTCCCAATCTCAAACTTTCATTGGCATCATCCACATTTTTGATTTTTTTTAGCCTTTCTACGAGTTCGTTATAATCAAAACTCACTCCATATACGTTCTTACCATTCTCCGAATTTCTTTGAAGTAATAAATTTTTAATCATTATAAATAATCTAATTTTATTTAAAGGTCTTCTCTTCCTTCAAAGTCGTGCTCTTCAGGCTCTTCTGGCTTAGGTCTTTTAGCTTCTTCAGCGTCGTCGTAGGCTTTCTTTGCATCAGGTTCTCCAGCTTTTCTATAAGCGAAAGTTTTTTCTGAAAATGCTTTGGCTTCTTCGACGCTGTCGGTAACAATGATATTGTCGAAAATCATCCCTGAAGTGACCTGCCAGAGCTCAATACCGATGCCTCCATAAGTTCCGAAAGCATGTAAGTTAGGCTCTTCAACATAGTCAGGGTTAGGGATCAGTGGAGCAGTCCATGGACCTTTGTAGCCTGGGTTTGGTATCATTTTAGGCCTCCATTCACCTTTGTAGTCAGGGTTAGGGATCATTGGAGCTTTCCATTCACCGTCTTTTTCTTCCCAGTCTTCAGGCTTAGATGCGTTAGGGTCTGGAATAAGTTCAGGAATATCGTCCCAACCTTCTGGCTTCTTGTCCTCTGGGTCTGGTAAAGTTGGCTCATCTACCCAATCATCTGGCTTCTTAGCGCTTGGATCTTTGATTTCTTTTTTAGGCAAAATGTCCCAATGCTCTTCCAGTTTTCCTTTGGAGACTTCTTGGTTGTCAATTAAAAATTCATAGGTGTTATCTGGGTGGAAAATCGCTGTGTATTGGTGTGTGAAGCTGTCTATTTCACATCTGAATCTTTTTGTGTTGAGGAAATTCTTTCCTTTGTAGGCAACAATGAGGTGGGTCTTTTTTTCGCTTCCACAGATATCAGGACCGAACATGATTAAATATGGAGTGTCTCCACCAAAAGTGCTTTGATCGAATCCATCTGGAAGGATCTTAATGTAGCCTCCACCACAGTCCACGTTTCTTTCCATCTTTACTGTGTATTGCACAACAAGAGGCTTTCCTTGGTTTGAGAAGCTTGGGAATTTGGTTGAGATCCCATAGAATCTGTAGTCTTCAGTGGTCTGGAGACCTTGATCCTTTTCAGCATCTACATGCCAATCTCCTGCTGATCTTCTGAATTTGGCTTGAGACCCGTCAGTTTTCCAGTTAGAATTCACCCATCTGGACTCCCAATTAGCGTCAAACTCTTCTTGGAAGTAGACTGTTGCTGATACGAGAGATGCTAAAAATAAGGGTACTGCCCACTTCATTTTTATATACGTGGAACTTTATTATGTATCATTTTGAAAATTCATGGAGAATTTATTATTTTATATGGAATAATAGAGAAAAACAGACTTAGAAGGTTATGCATTGTTATATGATGTTAAAGTCCAAAATAAAATTTTGATCTTCGAGAAACTCTCTTTCTAGACTGAACGATTTGATAAAAACAAAGGATTAAAAATCATAAATTTGACAATAAGGATGTAAATGAAATAATTGTAAAATAGCACAATCAATATGCTTAAGCGAAAAAATCAAAAATTGCTTACACAGGCCAACTTCTGTATTAAAATTTGATTTTCTCAGTAATTTACATCTTTAACCTCCTAAAGCAATTATACATCTTTTTCTTAGTTGTGTAATCCAAAGTTTGATTAACAGAAAATTCTCAATGCGTAACAATTTCAGTGTTAATAGACTTCAAAATAATAAATTATATCATTGTAAAGAATGAGTTACTTAAATTTTACCCAAAATAAGACAATAATAGTAATAAATTTAATATAAAAAGAGTTGCTTTATGATGCTTATTTGAGATAAAAAGCTTTAAAAGCCAAGCCAAGCCTTAACATTTCTTGGTAAGCTTATTCTATTTGCAATTTTTCAAAAATCTTTTTAAATATGTCTCAAATTCAAAGTTTGTAAATTGCAAATTTTGAAAAATTATGCAAGTTTATTTTTGTTTTCCATTTTTATGCAAAGCTTCCAATAAAAAACTGATTTTACTTTTTCTTTCATATTAATTATCCAAAATAAATTCATTAAACCTTAAATTTTATGATTTATTTACATAGAGAGTTTAATTCAAATAATTCGCCTTCACTGATCAAAATTATCATTAACTTTACAATCAGAATGTGGGATAAAAAATATGACTATTAAAGCAAATCCATTTATAGTAATACAAAACCATGCAAAAAACACTCATCAATACACCAATAAACTTGAAGTTCAAGGATGGAGATCTCCAACTTCAGTCGCTCCAGCAGATAACCTCTGTTCCCTATATTTCAGAATTATATTACGAGAGATTAACTTTAATAGATGAGTTTCCTTACTTGATTTTCCTTTTCAATGAGTCAATGGTGACTCACATTTGTGCATTATTCAGCGAAGTCACAGATTCTGATCAGACTAAAGCTTCACTACACTTTATTGAAAGAATGCTTTCACAAGGAATAGACTCAAGCGGCCATATAATGATGGCTGAATTTATTAACCCTTCAAATGATTTTATCTATTTGATGGCTCATGTGTCAGATCGTCCCGGACTTGGATCATTTTTTGACGGCTATAAGTTTGCATTATTTAAATTTACTATCAGCGAGTTATTTGGAGAACATGCTGCTCAGTACATGAATTACATTAAATGGCTCAGAATTGAAAATCAAATGCAAATAAACGCATTCCGAGGGCTAAAGGACGAATTTGCTGAAAAAGTAAATGAGCAAAACAGCTATTTTCAAAGCGGTCTCAACCTGTGCAAAGAAATCAAAGAAAGAGACGAAAATATCTTAAAGACACAAGAAGTAATAAGAAACCTAAATATAGAGCTAGAAGAGCAGCATACACAAATAAAGGCAGAAGAACTTAAAATAGAGTGCTATTTTTGTGGACAGTCCTTAAAAAAAGTAATTTTCCTTCCATGCAACCATATTGTAACCTGCAAAGACTGCTGTGAAAGAAAAATGAATTTAAAAATCAATTCAAAAGTTAACCGGAGAATTACATCTATTTTATGTCCAATATGCAAAGCAAAAATCCGTGAAGCACACGAAATATATTTTTAGAAAATTTCATAAAAATTAACTTTAAAGTTAAAAATATACTTAATGATATATGGTTTTAATTCATTATAGAACTTCTAAAGTAAGGGCATTTTTGAGGTTCAGGGATAATGAAGAAACCATAGTGCTACAAATGTCAGAGGATCCTCAATATAGAAACTGAAAATTTGTGTCGAGCAATTGTTTGGGGTGCTTTGAGATTATTGATGAAGAAAATCAAGAAGCTTCAAGCTTTGAAATAAATAATGATGGAGAATTTGCTGTTTATGACGGAAAACTAATAGAAATCGAAAGAAATAGCCAGAAAATAATGCTTTTATCAGATCTTGATAACACCCTTGTAGGATACAATGAAATAGCAAGATCTGCATTGAGAAGATTTAATGAATATTGAATAAGAAAACACTTATTTTCTGGCTCTAAATTAGTGTATAACACAGGCAGAGATTTTTGTCGATATATAAGCTTACTTAATGATGGCTTTGAACTATTAGAACCAGATTTGCTAATTACAGGTGCAGGAGTTGAAGCTTATACAATCAATTATTTTACAGGTGAGTATATTATTCATGAAAATATTTCTGATCTTTATGATCTTGAGCATTGGGATTCATCAACGGTCCAAAAAATAATTGCGAGAGAATTTCCGTGGCTTTATACACCTGCTGAAAATAATGTTCACAAACTGAAAATCTGAATGAAAGCTAGTATGCAGGATTTTCTGCTGCATTCTTCAGCTTTAAAATTATATTTTAAAAATCAAGAAAATTTGATAAGGTATGGGAAAATAATAAAGGCAAAAATTATTACAGCTGGAGATAATCCTGAGTGAAAAAATTTTCACTTCACAGCCCAAAATGGAGGAAAAAATTCTGGAGTAGCCTTTGCAAAGGCATTTTTCAATTTTGACGAAAAGTTGATGATTGCTGCTGGCGATTCTGGAAATGATACTGATATGTTTAAAGGAGAAATCTGAGGAATTATAGTCGGAAACTATGATGAAGATTTGAGGGCATGGCTTAATAAGAAGCCAAGAATAAACAAAGTAATTTCAAATTACAGTTTCGCTGATGGCATTATTGATGGAATAGAAAAAATAACAAAAATTATGTCTAATAGCCAATAAAAGGTTAAAATTATTCTTGCTCTTTTTCTCTTTCTCTTTCAGCTGCTTCTTCAGCTAATCTTTCTGCTTCTTTTCTTGCATTTTCAGCAGCAATAAATCTTTCTTGAGCTTCATTATATGCCTCTTCTCGATCGTCTTGGGTGATTTCTTCTTTATTCACAAAATCAATTTTAGGAAGGACTATTAAAATTTCTTTTTTAGCATTTCCACTAGGCTCTGCATTTAATGGGCAATCAATTAAGTTGAGTTTTTTCAATTTTTCTAATTTTTTTAATAATCCTAGTTGTTTGATATCAGTTACTTCATTTTCCCTCAAATTAAGATATTCTAGCTCGGGCAAATCAGAGACTTTTTCTTCTTCTAATACCTGGATTTTATTTTTCCTTAAATGCAGCTTTTTCAGCGATGGCAAGTCTTCTAACCCTTCTAACGAATTTATGTTATTCTGGGCTAAATACAGCTCTTGTAAATTTGGCATGCCCTTTAGCCCAATAAGTGAACTTATTTTATTTCCTCTCAGTTCTAGCACCTTTAGATTTGCATGTCCTTGAAAATCGCTGACGTTAGAAATTTCATTTTTACAAAGATTTAGGCTGAGGAGTTTTGGTACTTTAATAGAGGATAAATTTTTGATATTGTTATTGCTGAGATCCAAGAACTGTAAATAATGGAACGTTTCCTCGTTATTGAAAACTTCTAAATTATTGACTCGGTTCCCTTTAAGATCTAATCTTAGCACATTCGGTATCTTGCTGATCACATCAATATTTTGTAAGCGGTTACCTGAGAGCTTGATATATCTCAAATGCTGATATTGACTTAAATCTTCTGAAATGGTTTCAATTTCTCTGTTCTCAAGCTCTAGCTTTAAAAAGGCATAAGAAGTCCCATCAAAAGTTCTGCCGACTTGCAAAAGTCCTCTTTTAATGACTTCAAAGTTCAGGACTTTTGATGTTGGCTCATCTTCACTATCACTCATATTTAAATAATATGGAAGGAAATAATAGTCACGCAGAAAGCTGCATAAAAGCAATTGCGACTAATGCTGCTATTGGCGGTTTAGTAGGACTTGGCTTAGGATTGATTTTGGTGAAAACTAAAAGATTGCCATTTGTGCTGTATGGAGCAGGGTTCGGGACTGGGATAACTACACCAAAGTGCGAGCCTCTGATGGAGAGAATGAAAGCTAAGGTTAGTAACTAATTATATTTACGTAAATAAGCAATTTGATAGAAGATATAGAATATGGAAGAACTTATAGTGT
This sequence comes from Blepharisma japonicum, assembly GCA_949751835.1. Lineage (NCBI taxonomy): Eukaryota > Ciliophora > Heterotrichea > Heterotrichida > Blepharismidae > Blepharisma > Blepharisma japonicum. Next base: position 147,563 of record CATKHK010000013.1, read on the forward strand.
GTGGAGTTTGTCTTGAAAGATTCGATATGTCTAATAAGGCTCCACTCATGCTGCTATGTGGGCATACATTTTGCAAGACTTGTCTTACGATGATGAATAAGAATGGCTTAGGAATTTTATGCCCAAATGATAGAACAAAAGATTTGCGATCACTAAATAGTTTGCCAAAAAATTTCTCATTAATATCTATCATTGAAGAACTAGATAATCGAAAAACAAAAAGCTTAAAAGTAGTAATCCCAGCTAAAAGAGAAAATTTAAACAAGGCCAACACAGAAATAGAAGGATTAAAAGGGCTTAAAAAAGTCCTCACTGAAGAACAAGAAAGAAGCCTAAAAGAGCTTAAAGCAGGGTTTAAAAAAGTAAGAGAAGTTGTTGATAAAAAAGAAGTAGAACTCAGCAACTTAATAACACAAACTCATGGAAATTTAGACCAAAAAATATCAAAATTAGAAACAAGCTTGCAAAATTATATAAAAAATGAAGAAACGGAATTAAAAAAACTTGAAGAAATTAAAGCGAAAAGTGGAGAAGACTTTGAATTAGACTCTTCGAAATCCAAAATAATTGAACCTCCTTTATCAGAATGCGAAGAAGTCAAAGAAATGGTAAGCAAGCTTCCAGTAAAGGTACTTTTAGCACCAAGCAATATTGAAAATGCTATAAATAAGTCTGCAAGAATTTTAGATGAAACATTGGCTCGGGTCTCCCCACTAAGTGCCGTTTTTGTAAGAGATGTGAGAGTAATGGATGGGGATAGATTTGTAGCTGGAGCTTCATTCGTTAAAACTTGGAGACTGAGAAATGATGGCGAAGAAGCTTGAAATGAAGGATGCTGGTGCATGTTCTCTCATGGAGATTTTTCTGGTGAAGCTGTAGTTGTTGACTCTGCATGGGCTGGAGAAGAAGTAGATGTTTCAGTAATTTGTGTTGCTCCGAATAATCCAGGAAGGTTTAGGAGCTATTGAAAATTAGTTGATTGCGATGGATTAGTTTTTGGGCCTGTGCTGTGGACAGAAATTGTTGTATTTTCTGTATCTTAAGAATTAGATGTCTATTCTAACTAAATAATTTAAATAATAGCAATAGCTTTAAAAAGTTTTAAGGAGAGCTAATAATAATTTTTTTTAAAAAAATTTTATTTTTGTTATTAAAATTATTATAATAATTTTCATAAATCTTTATATTGATATTAATTCTTTTTCCCACGCTTCTACAATATCATGGCTTGCTTTCTGTTTGATTAATTGACTTATTTCTTCTTTTTGAGATTGTTGTGCTTCTTTCATTAAATATGATAAAAATGAAGTCCACTTTAAGAACCCTCTTTGCTCATTATCATAAGTATTAACTAATCCGATTATTTCCCCATACGATTTTAATCTCCATTTTTCAGGAAGACTATCGACGTTGTCTAGTAAAGCGCTTAGCTTCTTTCTTCTGAAAATTATATTTGCCATTACATTTACGTTAATAAGTAAAGGATACTGTAAAAATTCTTCAACTATTGATCGAAGCTGAGGTGTTGAAAATTTTGTCGGAGAAATTGGCTCTTTTGGAGGTATAACACGAGAAGGGACTGCTTTAAAAGTTATTATATCTTCGTGGGTTATTGCATCTAAAGTCTTCAGCTCTAAAAGTGGCTGGATTTTTATCTGTTTTTCTATAGAGTTTCTGATTATGTTAGAAATTTCTTCCATTGCTTTATTTTCTGCCAAAATAGCTGAATATATCCACTTTTCCATTCTTTCATAAATTTTGATGGTTTCTTGTTCTATCTCTTTTATCCTTAATTTACCCCAATTTTTAGCTCTATCCACTCTATATATCAAAATTTCATGCTCTTTTTTAATCACTGCTTCCATTTCTAGCTGAATTTCAGTCCTTTCAATCTTTTCTTCTTCCTTCTTACCTTTAGGCACGGCTTTTTTCGCTTTCGGATCTTTCACCTCTTTTTCTTCTTCAGCAGTTGGCATATATGGAGGAGTTTGTAAAATTCTATCACACAATTTATCAATATTTTCATTTGGATTTAGCCCTTCCAATACTAAATCAATCTGAGGAATTTCACATTTCGGAAGTTTTCTTTTTTCTAAAGCTGCATAATAATCATTCAAAATTTGTATGGAAGCTCCATATCGCTGGTATTCAGCTTGAAGAACTGCTTGGACTTGTCTTATAATTAAATCAGACTGCCCTTCAAGCCAGCCACAACTTTTTAGGTCTTTTAGCTCTTCTTCTGCTTCCAGTTGTCTTTTTTCAATGATGTCCCAGATTTGGTTGCATAAATCTTCAGTTCTTTGATGAAGTTCAGCTATTGTAACTTGGTCTTCTCTCATATCTAGATTTTCATCTGAAAACTGATTGAAGTCCATTTGGAACTTGATTAAAAAGTCTTGCTTTTCAGAAGGTCTATATAAAAACTCTAAAAATTCTTCTTGAATTTGCTTTAAGTACTGAGTTGAGACAGTTCGCTGATGTCTTTCAAGCTCGAAAACTTGTAGCAGAGCTGTTACATAAATGTCTTGCTGTACTTCCCAAAATTCCCATATCCCATCAGGCTTTTCTTGGACATCTGGGAAAGTTTTATCTTGATAAGGCTCTTCATATAGAGTGGTTTCTTTTTGGTCTTCTTTAAGCATTTCTAAATTTTCCCTTTTTCTATCTAAAGCTTCTTGCGCTTCAAGTGCTGCTGCATCTTCTTCCTCCTTCTTTTCTTGTTCTTCACGTTGTAATTTTTCATTTAATTTTCTTCTTTTTTGAATGAGGTCTTCAACAAGCTCTTCAATTTCTTTGCCGCTTTCCATTATTGGCTTATTTGTATCAATGTTTACTAAAATTGATCTTTGGTCTTTTCCAAACTGCCAAAGTCACTCTGTTAACTCATGTGCATGCTTATCTAATGCAGCCATTCGGTCTACAATAGCACCTCTATGCTCATTTATTTTATCATCAGGCTGCAAATTTTCTATCAATGGAGATTCGTTTAGGGTAGGGACATCATCTTCAATATGATAAAGAAGATTTGTCTTAGGGTCAATTCTCCTACCAAATGACCGTCTTAGGCACTCTTTTTTATCAGCCCAAAGTCATATCAAATAGTCTAATCCTGATTTATGCAAACCTTTATTTTCCAGAGGCTTGTGCTCTAATGGGGAAATTTTTAGCACTTTTTCAATATTTATTTCTTTTTGTGATTTTTCTTTTTCAAGAGGATCTTTGAAATTAGTTAAAGCTTCTTCTAATAGCTTAGCTTGGCTTGAAGTTGTTGGGAAATCTACTATTATCCATCCAGCTTCATTAGAGAACTTTATTTTTTCAACAATTAAATTTGCAATGTCTTCATCCTTTAAGGTTTTGCCTTCATACAAAGAATCAGCATTGGCTTTTGAAATTATATCTTTTACTTCTATGATGTCTATATTATATCTTGCTTTTAAGCGGCCTGCATGAGTACTTTTTCCACTATAAGGATACCCTATCATAGCTAGTTTGATTGGAGGGCATGGCAAAAGATTGCCTTTATTTGGAGCCTTTGATTCAAAATTCCAGTCAATCAGCTTCAATAGAACATCAGTAAATTTAAAATTAAAAATTGAGGTGTTATAATTCCACTGTCCTTTTCCTAAGATATAGTCATCAAGCTCTCTTATATTGAGTGTTTCATTGTTTCCTAAAATTACATTTGAGCCATCTTTAAATAGCTGAACCCATTCATTCCAGTATCTTTTATCAAGCTCTTCTGAGTTTTTATTCTGCTGGAATGCATAAACTTCTTCAGTTATTCCAAGCAGCAGCTCAATCATGCTTTCTATGTCTTTTCCTTTCTCATTTCTCTGCTCAACTTGTAGATCAATTTCTAGCCTATGAGCTCTAGCTTCTTCAAGCCCTACTTCAGTTCACATGCTATCAGTCCACCTCTCTAGCATCTTTTTCTCTTTTAGCTGGGCAATATCTGAGTCATATTCACGTCTTCTTTCATATCTGACTTCTCTTAGTTTCCTATGAGCGACCATAAGTTCTGTATTGTGAGTAACTTTTCATATGCTATTAACTGCATCTTCTTCTATATTAGACAGAATATCTAGCTTTTTTAAAGCTAGGTCTTGTCGGTGATTGACTTCTTCTGATACTTCAAGTTGATTTATCCTAGCTGCCATCGTTCTTCGCTTGACATCTCTTTCCTGTGTAGTTATTGTAGCTGGGGTTGAGCCCCTAAAATAAGATGCAGTTTGGGCCATCATTTGTTCTGCTTTATAAGGCTTGATCGATATCCCATGTTCCTTCATAGTTTTTGCTTCAAATTCATTGATTCCATTAATTTCTTCGTTAACTTCCTTGTTATACATAGTATCTGCAGCATTTTTAGCATACTGAAACTGCTTTAATTTATATGTCAGCTCCATATTCTCTCTTTTTTTCTTGATTTCCATATTATGATTCCAATCTTGTACCCCTTTTTGTTCCCAATCTAACATAAAACCTGCAACTCTTTGCATCTTATTAATCTCGGCATTTCTTTTGTCTTCCTTTAATTTTATTTCTCTTTCAGCTTCATTGATTTTATCTTTCTGAGCTCGTTTTTCATTTCTTATTTGAAATTGAGCAAATTTATCCATCTTTTTTTCAAGATTGACTTCTTTTTGAGCTCGGTTCATCCTTTGAAGCCTCGTCAGTATACTTTTCTTTTCCATCTCGTCAAATTGAGTACGTTCTGGTCGTATTCTTTTGACTGGGGGCTGCTCCTTTATTTTTCCTTTCTTTAATAAACTTACATCTGTAGGAGGAGAGGTTTTTTCTAAAGCCATTTTCAGCTGATAAAGCAGCTTGATGGCAGCCCCTTTTTCTTTTTTGATGATGCTGTTAATGATGTTGGTGTCAAATTTCACCCCAAGAGACTGGAAGACTTCTATCATATGAATGAAGTTGAATAATACATTGTCTCGTGTATGCATATCTTTAAAAGAATCAAAATCAGACTGCTGATTGAATTTGTAGAGAAGCTCACCAAGAAGGTAGCCATTTGAAAAATCTTCTTCAAAGTTGCTTATTTTCTTTGAAAGTTCAACTTCGCTATTTAGCCAAGTTTCGAGGAGTTGTGCCATAACTGTTTATCAAAAAATTAGATTATTTGTTTTATATAGACAAAAAATTAAATCCTTTTAATTATTAAGTTTATAGAGAAGATTAAGAGAGTTAATTTGGGCAATGTCCATTTCATATTGATTTAATTGATTGCTCTTTTATGAAAAAATATTCATCACAAACGGTATTTCAAGGAAGCTTTAAAGGTGGCCAAACATGTGAAAAACTCTTAAATACCTTAGACTCAATATACACGAATTTTCATAATCCTTATATTACTTTTCCATTTGATTTTTCGCCCTTTTTAGGAAAATCATTTAAGTCCTCAAACCTAGACGTATCAAGTGCCGTGCCCAAGAACAATTTTTCTTATGGAGTTTTCGAGAATTTCCAAAAAGAAAAATGAAATAAGCCAAATCGTCAATTAATTTTGCATTCCAGAGCAAGGCAAGGTTATCATCAGTCTTCAAAAAACTTAACAAGTGAATTTGCTTTATCATCTGTAGTAAATGGAGAGTTTGCAACTTGTCCAAATTCTCCTGAGAATTTTTCTAATAAAGCTACCAGGCCAAAAACTGCTACAAAAATGAATGGAACAAGACCTGGGAAATTTTATAGAGATTTTGGGAAAAGTTTTACAAGAACTAATTCGAATGTTATAGGAAAGTAATTTAAAATTAGGCTGGAAATAGAAGGAAAAAAAGGAAAAATTGATAAAATGCGAATCAAGAGAATCATTAAAACTTCCAGTAAAAATGATAAAAGGAAGCTTTCAGACTCTAAACTGAATAAAAGTATCACTTGCAACCTAGAAAATGCAAATGATCTTAAAGTGGAAATGCCTATAATTAGAGTAACATCCAAGAAGAATATAAAGGATAAAAATATTCAAAAAGAGATCACTATCGGAAATCTAGAACCTTGATAAATTATTATCGAAAATGTTGATACTTATTAATTATAATTTTTTAAAATATTCAAAAATTTATTAATTATTAAATGCATAAAAGATGTTTCAAAGAAGATTGCAAAAACAAGCCAATTCTGACCTGTTCCTGTGTTCCTAATCGATTTTATATGTGTAGTGAGCATTATACAGAACATATTGAATCAGGCAATCTCAGTGATCACAAAATTGTTGAAATTTATACTGCTCCAAATTTTGAAACAAAACAAATTGCAATTGAAAAACTTTCTAATATACAAGAAGAAGCAGCCAAAACGATAACAGAAATTTTAAAAAAGTCTTCTGAACTTATCCAAAATATAGAAAATTGTGTTGAAAAATCATGTGAAATCTTACTTAAGTTAGACTCAAGATGTATGGAAATAATTGAAGAGATTAATTCTATCAAAGAAATCTCGAATTTTAGCCAGCTAAATTATGTTGAAAATTTATTGAATTTAAAGATTGAAGATGCAGAAAATATTTTAAGCGACTGGAAGTTCCCTAACCTAAATTTCAATATGACTAAATCTTTAGATTTTGTTAAAGATCTTTTCAATATCAATTTTTTATCAAATTTTTTATCTTTTGACCAAAATGTTGAGTCTGAGGAAAATGAATTGCTATTTTTTAAATGCTTCTCAAAAGAGCTAATATCTGTCAATGTTTCAAGTCTCAAAACTAGGTCACTTCATTTACAATTAAATGAAAAAATAAACAGCAGCACTTGTTTATGCTTACTTCCTGATAAAAGCATATTTTGTTATGGAAATTTAACTAATGAATACTCAGGGGCCACGTTTATTATTGAAAATTCTTTAAAGGTTGCTCAGCTGCCTAGTGGCACTCCATGCACAGGTTCAGGAGCAGTTTATATGAAAGGATGTGTTTATACTTTTGGAGGGAAAAATAATGAAGGAACCATGAAACGAGCTGAAAAATTTAATTTTATACAAAATTCTTGGGAATCTTTACCATCACTTCCTCAATCTGCTGATTTCTGCTCATGTGTTGTGTTTAACGAACAAATTTTAATATCAGGCCGAGGCAACAACAAAATATTTTCCTATAATCCAGTCACAAATAAATATACAAAAATTTATACTTTCAGCTCTGAAGATCAAAAACTTTTATGCCTAGGTAATGAAAGGGTGTATGCAATTTTATCTGGAAACGTTATATATGAAAGCAAAGCAAATGACATAACAAAATGGCATGTTGTCTGTGAAGAAGTTCTGAATTTAGGCTACTTGATTTCCTATCAGCATTATCATTCAAATTCAGTTTTTTTTATAAATCACGACTATAAGCTATTTAGGTTTGATTTACAGTGTAAAGAAGTTTTTATGGTAGATGAGCTCAGTAATATGTAATAAATTGATAGTTTTATTAGATCTTAGTTATATTTTATAAATGGATAAAACAGTTAGACTATCCCCATTCAAAGTAATTCAAGATGACGCAGATCAAGGCTCAGATACTTATAGAGCCTTTCGGCTTAGTTCCTCTAAGCCAAGCCCAGTACCGAAACTTAGGCTTTCGCTGCCTTCTTTGACAACAGGATCCGTCTATATTTCACCCCGAGAAAGAAGGAAGCAGTCTTTAACTTCAAGATATACAGATCAATTTTCCTTTGTTCATAGTGAGTTTTGTACACCAAAAGTAGTAAAGGCTTCCCATGATATTTCTATTCCAAGTCCTAGGAGAAATTTCAAAACAGCTTGTTTGACTACTAAACCTGAAACAATTTTGCTTAATAATAGAAAAGTTTCAAGAAATTTAATTATGGATTACTTTCCAAGTTGTAATTAAACAATTTTTCAGAATAATTTTATACACGAATTAATAAAAATACTTTAAAATATTGTGAAACAGCTTGAAATACAAATTGCGGATAGAAAATATGGCTTAAAATTAGAAATTTAGCTTATCATTTAATGTTAAAGAGCCTATCTCTCGTATTTTTGAATAGTTTTATAATTCATTGAATGCTCAAATTTAAGTGCTTGCATATAAGTACCTTTTAAAACACTTAAATCTGATTTTTCATTTCACACCAGATAATCTGAAGTAAAATGATAAGAAATTCAATGGTGATTGTCATATAGATATAGAAAAAGACGAAATTAAATTTAATTCACCTTTATTTCTTTGAAAGTTATGATTATAGTGAAATGATAGGCTTTTCATTCATATTAATTTTCTGTATTGATTCTATGCATATATTTCTCTATTTGCAGGTGGCAAATTTCATTGATGAAATATGAAACTGATTTTATTGAGTTGAAAATTAAGAAAGTTAGCTTAATATTAAATAGTTTCGCTTAAAAATCATTTCCTAGAATTAACAGAATAAAATTAATTTAAAAGACAATACACGTAAGGCATGTGCCTTCTTGCTTTTCTTCAAGATTATATTGTTTATATGATTCTACTTCATGAATGTCTGCTATTGAACTTGTCTCAGAATTAGAGTTATCTCTGAATGATACTCTCTTTTTATATTTCACATCCAGTTCTAATTTTTTGCTTTTCAAAATAGGTCTGCTGTTATTTAGGTCCATTTCATATATATTATATTAAAATCATTACCAAATATAATGGGTAAATTAGTAAATTATCTCCAAATTGCCATACTTTTAATTAAAACCCCACTCCATTTGTATAAAGCTAAAAATATAATAAGAATTTTTTATTATTGATAATTCAAGCTCTAGATTAAAATTAAAAAATTAATTTAATTTCACTAATATACAAAACTCATAAATGGATATTCGCCAGACTGAAAGCTTCAAAGAAAAGCAAAGGATGATGCTTCGAGAGCAAGCAAAAAGAGAGCTTTCAGCAGTCCATATTTTAACACAATTTTATAGAGCTGAAGAACTTAGAGCTAAAGTATACGAAAACAATCCTATTGGCAATCAAGGAATTATGGCTTTTTTCATGCTATCTGCTCTTGGGTTATCGCTGATCTCATATTCAGGGAAATTCAAAAAAAATTATCCAAGGTTTTCATCAATTTTTGGTGAATCAGTTCTGACTAGAGGAATTATTATTTATATGAGTGCATATATTGGCAGACTTGCAGAACAGCTTAATGTTGAGTATAATCTTCAAAAAGATGCTTTTAAGGAGTACATGTCTGCATATGATTATTACGAAAAGATAAAAAATAGAAAGCTGCAAACATTAGGTTATGTTAAAAGACTTGAGCTACTAACAGGAATCAAACTGAGTTCTTCAGTAAATGAAGAAGATTCTAAGAAAGAGCAAGAAGGAAGTTAAATTAATAAATATTAGTTACACTCTTTTGAAAAACAGAATTTTATGAATATTTAATCTTTTATAATGAATAATATTTAATATTCTTATTATCTTTGCTTGTTTAGTGCTTCATTAAAAATACAGATCAGAGATCATAATAAATGAATAATAAATCTAATCAAGACAAAGACAATGAAAAGCCTTTAAAGATTTTAAAGCTAAACAGGAGAGAAAATAAATGCATTGAGCAGACTGCAGTAAGTTTTAACCTTGATAAACCCAAAAAAACCAAAAAATTTCTATCTCAATATAAATCTGATTTAAAAGTGCAATTAAAAAGCTGAGAATTAACTCCCTCAAAACAATTGCCTAATAAAAGGCCTGTAGAAAAGTCCATAAATGCAAAATCTTTAGATCAAAAATCAAATTTTCCAAAGCCAAAAGATTTAATAGCTTCATTATCCCAAAACACCTATTTCACAGAAGAAGAAAATCTAATTACTGATGATTTAAAAGAAGTCAAAACTGGGGAAGATGTGATCTCTTTCTTTAAAAAACATGGAAACTACACCCCAGCTAAATTTTTTTATTGCAAAAATATATCAAATAATCCAAGGCGCTTCCGGCCTTATGACCTAATTGTTATTAATAAAAATGAAATATCAGGCGACCATTTTGTTCTATCATCTCATGGAGTTGTTAATGTTTCTTTAGAAAATATAGACAATTTTCAAACAGAATGCTGTGCCCTTGACGAATGGATGATGCAGAGCAGAAATTTTGATTTAATTAGAGAAATCAAGCTTTTTAAGCATTATTTAGCAGGGAAAATATTTTTTTTATGAAGGGAAAAAAACAAAAAACGTAAATATTTGGCTAATAGAGAAATTTTGAGAAATAATTCATTATTTGGGCAAACTGTATTTGTGAGAAATATAACTAAAATTAATGAATTTATATATGAAATGGATAAATCTAATTGATTAGCTATGAATGATGTGAAAATAATTGAAATAGAAAATTTTAAAAATAGCCAAAGAGATGCAAGAATTCATTCACAAAAGGCTCTTGGGATAATAATTAATAGTATCATGAAAGAATTATGGACTGTTTGGAAATCTGTAAAAAACCGGGAAGTTCTGCTACAAGAAGATATAGATATATATCGAAGAAAAAAGAATAAATCATTATTCCAACAGAAAAAGGAAGAGGAGGAAGTTAAATATAATATCATGCTTAAAGAAAGGCATATATGAATGTCAGGCAGTTATATCAGATTAATTTATTACATTATCATTGAAAATCTTGTTACTCAGCTGCAAACCAAAATTAAAGATTTTTTTGAAGAGTTATTGACAAAAAAGTCAAAGAAGTTTTTTGTTAGTATAAAATATGAAGAAAACTCATTTTATTTGTCGCCAAATAATCAGGAATTAATAACTAATATAGAAACCATTATTGAAGAAACTCTATCTGATTTAGATAAACTTTACAAACTCAATTCTCATTTTAATGAGATTGTAGATCTTCATCATATTTCAGATTTTCCACAACCTAAAAAAATTATAAAAAACATGAAATTTTTTGTCAAAATTGTAAAAATATTTAAAAATAAAATAGGCGAAGACTTTAAAGAAGCAGAATGTAGTATAGAAGGTTATTTTGAAAAAATACGATTAATTTATCAATATTTTATATCCTGAAATTTTGACCAATGAAAGTTGGAAAATCATTCTCTTAAAGAAATAAATCAAGAAATAGAGAAAATAAAAGGATGAATTGCATCTGAAATTCCAAGTTTCATGCCTTTTCAGCTTCCATTGAATGAAAATAGCATTCTTTGTATAGACAGTAAAGCGATTCGACAAAAGATTGTTGATACTTTTGTAATAATTCAAAAAGAATTAAAAGAATATTTATATGAAATGATAATGGAAAAAGTATCCCAAACAATTTATTCACTAAAATTAATTCAAAATAAATTGAAGCAGGATAATCAGAAGTTAAGCGAATTTGTAAATAATATTCAATTCCTTCAAGAAAGTTTAGTTCAAGTAGAGCAAGCAGAAGGCTTAAAAATTGAAATAAATAAAGCAGCTGTAGTTTTTTATAAAGAAAGAGGTGCAGAAAGTGCTTTAATTAACGAGAAAATATATGAACTTGAAAAAGAAACAATTTCTACAAAATCTTTCTTACAGTTAACAAATCAAGCTCTCTCCAAAAATAAAAAACCTATTGAAAAGAAGCTGCTAATAAAACTCAAAGCTTTACAAAGAAAAGTAAACCAAGAATTAGTTGAAAAACTTAGCCAAGGAAAACTTACAAAACCTAGTACAAGTCCTAGCGAAGCTTTATTTGAACTAAATAATATAGAAGAAAATCTAACAAAACTTACCAAGAAATTTGAAAAATACAAAAATTACGAAATAGTTTTAGAAATAACATTACCTGAAATTACTGAGCTGGATTTAATTTGGAAACAATTAAAATCATGGCATCAATTCTGGAATTTAAGAAAAGAATGAGACACATTTTTTAGAGAATTAATGTATGACAACTTTTTAGAGCTAAAAAAAGATATAGGCTTTGTTGTCAACCAATTTAAAAAAGAGCTCGAAATGGTCAAAATGAACCAAAAAAATCTTGAAATTTCAACCGATGCATTAACACAAGATTTCGGTGAAAAAATATCAAAAGTAAACAAAATAGTCCCTATAGTAGAAACTCTAAGTGTAAAATCACTGCAGCCAAGACACTGAGAAAAAATATTTAAATCTTTGCCTACAGAAGTCGAATATATTGAAGGAAAACAATACTGTTTATATGAGCTCCTAGAATGAGAAATTGTTGCTATTACAGATAAACTTGAACAAGTTGCTTATGATGCAAACTCAGAACTAGACATAGAAACAGTGATTAACGAAATTAAAAGCAAATGGGAACAAACAGTTTTTACTATAATAAAATATAGAGAACAAAAAGATAGATATTGTATTGGTGGCATTGAAGAAGTTTATAATCAGCTTGAAGACCATCAATCAACTATTCATTTATTGTGGGGGAATAGATACTGTTATGAATTTCAAGAAAAACTTGAATTTTGAGAAATTAAATTAAAAAATATTAAAGAAATAATAGAAGAGTGAATAGCTTGCCAAGAGCTCTGAAGCTATTTTGAAAGCATCTTTAGTAATCGTGAAATGCAAAAACAGCTGCCTATGGAAACTGCGAAGTTTAATGTAGTTAATTATTTTTGGATAGATATAATGATTGCGACCTTTAAAAATCCCAGTGTTCTTGACGCATGTGAAATTTCTGGTATTTTAGAAAAATTGTTATGAAATAAAAAAATACTTGAAGAAGTCCAAAAATCATTAGATGGGTATTTAGAGACAAAAAAACTGACTTTTCCACGATTTTATTTCTTATCGAACCAAGAAATATTAGAAATTTTAAGTAAAGTGGAAAGTCCAGTCCAATTAAATCAGTATATCTCAAAATGTTTTAGCTCAATAAAAGAAATTATATTTGAAAAAGAAGCAGAAAAAATACAGGCTTTATCAATGATAAGCCAAGAAGACGAAAAAGTGGAATTTGTGTCTCCGTTGATTATTGAAGGAAATATTGAGCATTGATTAAAAAGTATTGAAGAAATTATCATAAAAACAATACATGATTATATTAAGAAAGCTCAAGAGACTTATCCATCTGAAAATATAGCCTGAAAAGAATGAATTTTAAATTGCAAAATTCCTGCACAATGTATTTTAATAGGAAATCAAATTATATTTACATCTATCATAACTAGAGCTTTCGGCCATATTGATACCAATATTAATGATAATGCTTTGCAAGATTTTTATAATTCTACAGATATTAAAATCGCAGATTTAATTTCCATAATTAATGGCAAACTTACAGAAATGCAACGGATTTTTGTTGAAAACTTAATTATTTTTGAGATTTATAATAGAGATATTATAGGAAGTTTAATTGAAAATTGTGTTAAAAAAGTGGAGGATTTTAATTGAGAAAAACAGTTTAAATATTACTGAGATTTTTACTCTGATAATTGCATAATAAAACAATTAGCAGCTCGTTTTTCTTATTCAAATGAATATTTGGGAAATACGCCTTGACTAGTTATTACCCCTCTCACTGATAAATGCTATTTAGCTTTAACCCAAGCTCTTAGTACCTATAATGGAGGAGCGATTGAAGGCATTCAATGCTCCGGAAAGACAGAAACAATTAAAAATCTATCGAAAAGTTTAGGAATTTATTGTTTATTTGTAAATTACACAAAAAATTGCAATATTTTTTTGCTGGAACAAATATTATCAGGATGTGCTGTTGGAGGATTATGAGCATGCTTTGATGAATTTAATAAATTTTCTATTGAAGCTCTTTCTATTATGGCAGAACATCTTTCTGCACTTCATTTTTCCATGAGAAATAATAAAGAAAATTTTTTATTAAGCGGAAGACAATTGAAAATAAATCCAAAATGCGGGATTTTTGTAACAGTGAATGGAGTGAATAATTTCGATTTGAAAATAAAATCTAAAATAAATCCATTGCAAAGTAGAAATGAACTCCGAAAGAGTCTGAAACTTTATTTTCGGCCATGCGCTATAGTAGAGTTGGATTATTTTTTAATTTGTGAAACAATTTTAAAATGCAAAGGATTTAACAACACAAAAGAATTAGCTCAGAAATTGATAGAAATTTACGAATCAGCTTCAAAAACGCTTTCTAAGCAATCTCATTATCATTTTGGAATCTCATCAATAAAATCTGTCCTAAATGCTGCTGGAAAACTGAAACATTCGCATCACTATTTGTCAGAAGAGACTATTCTTGCTAGAACAATCAAAGATTTTAATATTTCTAAAATTGCTGAAGAAGATTTAGAACTATTCAAAACAATTATTTACAGCCATTTCCCACAAATAATTCCTCCAAAGAACTATGCTTATTTAGAAAATACAATAAGACATCGAATTGAGATGAAAAATTTTGGAAATTCAGAAAATTTTATTCATAAAATAATTCAATTGCATGAATGTATCAAATCAAGACAGGGTGTTATTATAATTGGAGAAGCAGGTTGTGGAAAAACAACGATGTATAAGATTCTTGCTGAAGCCTTAAATGAGCTAAATGAAGGTGATAACATATCATATATTTCAATAAATCCAAAATCAGTTAATATACAAGTCTTATATGGAAATAATAATACAGATGGGCTTATTGCTAGCTTGATTAAAAATTACCTACATGAGGAAAATGATAATAGCAAAAAATGAATAGTTTTTGATGCACTTCTTGAAAGCTCATGATCAGATCAATTAAATTCTGTACTAGATGATAATAAAGTTCTTTGCTTAAATAGTGGGGAACGAATTGCTATTAAAGACTCAAATTCTTTTATTTTTGAAACAGATTTTCTTTATAATGCTTCTCCATCAATTATTAGTAGATGCAGTGTAGTTTATGTTAACGCAAATAATATTAAATGGGGATCACTTATAGATTGTTGAGAGAGATGACTTAGGGGAGAAGTTTCACATATAACCGATTATATAATAGAAACGACGAGAAGTTATATTAGTGGTCTAATTGATTTGGAATTTAAAAGAACGTTTTTTGTATCAAAAAATCATATGGTAACCTCATTTTTGAATTTATTTAAGTCAATACTCAGCAAAGAAAAAATCTTAAAAATGAGGATTGATGATGCTAAAAAATTAGTAAAATTATATGTAATTTTTTCAATTGTATGATCATTTGGAGGAAGCCTTATTGAAGAAGATAAAAGAAAATTTGACAAAATATTAAAAGAAAAAATTAGATCTACAAATGAAAAAGAATACTTGTTTGACTATAAAATCGACGAAAATATGTGTGAATTTGTTTTATGAGATGAAAAAACAAATGAAATAGCATGTAATAGCTCTCAGCCATTCCATTCAATTTTCATTCATACATCTGACTATGCTAGATACTATTATTTAAAAGAAAATCTTTTGAAATCAAATATAAATGTTTTAATTTTAGGAGAATCAGGGATTGGAAAAACAAAATATGCTAAAGATTTTTTAAAAGGAAAAGAAAGTTTTATTTCAGCAGTTTTCAACTGTAACCGAAATTTTTCTACTCAACCCATTATAAATGCTATTGAAAATAAATTAAGAAAGCCAAACCAATGTATAAGAAAACCTCCAGCAGGCAGAAAAATGGTCATATTTGTTGATGACGTTAATTTATTACCAACTGAAGATTTTAATTCTCAATCAATATTTGAATTTATTCGCCAAACTATAGAAGGAAGCTACTATGATATAAATAAATATTATTTTCAAAGTATAGAAGATGTTTATTTTATTGCAAACTATACTTTATCGAAGTCCAAACAAAATGAGCTTACTAAAAGATTTATTCGGCATTTTTATATTATTTTGCAAAATAGTCCAAGTCAAAAAAATATTGAAATTATATTTTCTTTGATTTTGTATGGATTTTTAGATGAATACTCAAACAAAAACCTATCTAACCTTATAAGTGTTATAATAAAAGCCACAATTGAACTTTTTTATAAAATTTCTAGCAGTTTTAAAGCGACTCCAGGAAAGAATCATTATCAATTTAATTTTAGAAATTTATGTAAAGTGATACAAGGAATTATTATGGTGGATTATGATAAATTTATAGATAATAAATCCATAGCTATTCTTTGGGCTTATGAGTGCTGCAGGGAATTTAAAGATAGACTAAATAATAACGAGGATAAGAGCGTATTTGATAAAGAAATTGAAAAGCATATTCATAACGATTTTGGCTACGAGATTGGAAAAGAGCAATGGTCAGATATAATTTTTAGTAATTTTATGGGTCAAGACGAAAAAGATTATATAATTTCTAAAATTGATGAGAATTTGACAGAAAAACTTAAAATGGCTTTAGACAAATACAATGAAATTACATCCAGCGCATTAAATATTATTTTTTTTAAACATGCTGTCGAGCACTTATTCAGAATCAATAGAGTTTTACTACGCTCGAAAGGCCATTCTCTACAAATTGGGCTTGAAGGAAGTGGCAAAAAAACATTTTCAAAACTTGCTGCATTTATTTCTGGCTATAAATTTCAATTAATTCACCCATCAGTTTCACAATTTAAAGAACAATTTAAGCTATGCTTAAGAAATGCTGGATGCAAAAATGAGGGATTTGTATTATTATATAATGATAATGACACTATTAGCGAAACAATTCTTGAAGATATTACCAGCATTCTTAACGATGGTGAAATTTATAATTTATTTAACTATGTAGAAACCAAAGAAATTATCAATGAGATAAGACAAATTTTTGGGAAATCAAATAGCCGCTATTCAAATGATTATATTTTAGATTATTTTTTTCAAAGATGTAGGGAAAACCTGCACATAATCCTAACATTTAGCCCAGCTGGAGATAATTGAATAAGAAAGATGAAACAGTATCCTTCAATTATAAACTGCTGCACAATTGATTGATACGAAAATTGGTCTTTTGCATCTATGGCATATATTGCAAAATTCATTTTTAATGAAAATAAAACTCTATTTGATTTCGAAAAAATCCCAGCTGAAATTTTTCCAAAAATTCATTTCTCTGCTTTAGAATCTTTGAATAATCCAAATAAAAAATATTATATCCCACCATCTTCATACCTAGAGTTTATATCTTTTTTTATCTCTTATTCTAGTATTCTGAAAAATAGATCGATGGATAAGCTTTTCAGATATAAAAATGGGCTTAAAAAAATTGAGCATCTCAATGATATTGTGAGAAATTTACAAAAAATTAATAATGAATTGGATGAAAATTTTGATTGACAGCAAAAAGAAATTGAAGAGCTTGAATCAGAAATAAATAAAAAAAAAGAAGAATTAAAACCAAAAGAAGAAATTTGGAGAAAAGCTGATGAGCAATACAATGAAATGATAGAAATTATTAAAAAAGAAAGAGAAGCTTTAGAAAATGAGCGTGAGCCAGCATTAAATATACTACGAGCTGCAATAGAATCATTGCTTAATCTAAGCAAAAGCAAAATTCACGAAATAGTGTGATTTAGTAGGCCTTCTCAATTAGTTGATCAAACTTTGAGGGCAATATGCTTGATATTTGGTGCAAAAGAAAGCTATGAAAGTAGCAAGATTTTGATAAAGCAAAACAATTTTATTGGAAACTGTGTAAACTATGATCTAGATAATATTTCAGAAAATATATTAAATCGTCTTGAAAAATACTTAAGCGACCCATTAATGAATATAGAAAGTATTAGAGCTATATCAAATGCAGTAGCTGCTCTTTATGAGTGATTAATTGCAATACGTTCTTATGCAAAAATAAATTTACACTTAAAGCCTAAGAAAAAAAGCTTGGCTAATCACGAAGACAATTTATTAATAATGCAGTCCGAACTCCAGCAAAAACAATCTTCTTGGTGGGCAATACAAGATGAAATTATAAACTTGGAAAATGAATATAAACAAAAAATTGATGAAAATGAAGAAATTAAAGAGAATATTGAATTAAATGATTTAAAAATTAAAAAAATCCAGAAGCTATATGTTGATTTAGGGAATGAAAAAATAAGGTGAAGGGATTCACAAAATTGGATTGAAAAAGATATTGAAAGTGTAGCTGGGAACTCAGTCTTATGCTCTGGATATGTGATATATTTAGGTCAATTCAATGCTTTATATAGACAAAAACTTATAAATGAGTGGCTAAAATATTTCCAAGATTTAGAAATCCCTTATACTGCGGATTTTTCTATTGAAAGATTTCTTTCAAATACTACCGAGACAAGAAAGATGATTGCTTTTGGATTGCCAAATGACAGTAATTGTATAGTCAATTCCATAATAATAAATAAGTGCAGAAAATGACCACTTATAATAGATCCGCAAAATATAGTTTCAAATTGGATTAAAAATATGCATGGTGAAACACTTAAAGTAATGAAAAACTCTGAACCAGATTTTCTGAAAACAATAAAATGCTGCATAAGATATGGAAACTCTATATTACTTGAAAATATCAGTGAAAATCTGGATTATTCAATTGGTCCTCTGCTTGACAAAGAAATTATAAACAAAAATGGCCAAATTTTATTAAAATTTGATGATGAAGAAATTTCTTATTACGATGGCTTTAGATTTTATATCATCTATGCTAAAAAAAATCCTAATATTTTACCAGAACTTTGTGTGAAGATGACACTAATTGATTTTTCTCTAAAATCAAAAATAATCGAAAATCAGATTCTAAATGAAATAGCAAAATTAGAAATTCGAGGCTACGAAAAAAATAAAGCAAAAATGTCAGATGAAATTTTTACAAACAAAAATTTCCTAGAAGAAATTGAAGAACAAATTTTAACAACGATATGTGAAATTGATGAAGAAATTCTGGATAATGATAATAATAATTTGGTAGAGATTTTGAGTGAAAGTAAAGCAAGCTCTAAAGAGATAGGCCTGAAGGTTAAGAAATTAGAAGATAATTTGAAAAACTTTGAAATTGAAAAAGAGAGGTATAGAAGTTTAGCAAAAAGATTGACAATACTTTATTATATTTTTTTGAATTTTCAATCCCTCAATCCTATATATCAAAAATCATTTGAGTTATATCAGGACATACTCAGTTTTGTGTCTAGTAACATAGAGAAAAATGAAAAAATGAGACAAAGAGCTAAAGATATAACTAAAACCTTTTTAGTGCTAGTTTCAAGAGAGCCCTTTATGAAAAATCAATTTATTATCTTACTTTTTATATTTTCTCGAGTATTTGGAAAACAAAAATTAGAAAATCATTATAAACTTAAACGTAACTAAGAATGCTATTTAAACTTATTATATATTTAGTTATCTTTGATAAGCCTATTTTTGGGGTGTAAAATAATTCAATAAGAAAAATAAACGCTATTTTGGCTTAGCCAAGCCATCATTTGGTTTGGCCACATAGGGATCTCACAGTCAAAAAATCATTCTATTAGTAGTAGTTATCAAAGCAATTTTCAAGTATAAATTTTATATAATGAATTGCCTTTTTTGCATATTGGCAAAGTTATGCCAATTTGGCTTTGAAATGTCAAAATTTATTTGGCTTAGTACTTTCCTATAAACTTAACTTTCTTTTTGAGCAATTTAAATTGTCATCATGAGATATAATTTTTATATTTTGGCATGATTTCGAGGAGAGCAGCAAGGGTTCTTGAAATTCACTTAAAGAGGAGATTGAAGAATCATTAGTATCATCAGACACATTTGAGTTCGTAGAATTTTCATGCTCAAATTTTTGTAAATATTCTATGAGAGGAGTTCCATTAATATCCAATTCTTCTAAATGATTGTTTAACTCTTGTAATAATGGTAAAGATAATTCTGTAACGTTATTTTGACAAAGACCTAAATATTTTAAATTTACTCCAAAACGTAAACATCTTATTTCTGAATCGTCTAGATAACATCCACATAATTCCAAATACTCTATATTTTTACCACAGGTCAACATTAAATAATTTAAACTATACCCAGAAATCGAACCATCAATGAAATCGAATGCTTTGATGATATATTTACGCTCAATAATATAACCTACTAAGTCAATTAATTCTGTTTCGATAATATAATGAGTCCAAAGACATTCGATTTGATGAGTTCCCGCTTGATCTGCATTTTCCTTTAAATATTTTGGAATCATTATTTATAAATCTCTAGATTTGAATAAAATCGTATTATTGTTCTAATTTTGGTAATCCTTCCCAATAATGACAGTTAATTCTCGCTGATGATTATCCGCCCTCTAGGAGCAGGGTTACCATATTATAATAGCTTAAAGCTAATATTACAGAATACTTTGATAAATCCTCTATTCATTTTCTTTATTCATTAGCCACACTTTTTGCGTCTTTTTCATTCATGCTGCTAATTGAAGAATGAAAAATCAAAACTTTGGAAATTACCTTGTTCATTGGGGTCTAGGGTTATCAGGTTTGATAAACTTATCGACGATATCTTTGACTCACCTTTGGGAAACAACTCACATTCTGCTAAAAACTCATAAATTGCCTAGGCTATGCAAAGCTAGGTGGTTGGCTAGAATGAATGCCAGACCATCTTCAATATACTGAGGCACCAGATAGACGCGCTCAACCTTACCGCCATAGGGATTAGGATTAAAGCCAATTGAGCTGCGAGCAAAGTTTTTAAACACTCACATAAATGCGAGTTAGTTAAATTAATAAAAGAATCCAAATCTTTAACATAAAAATTTTTATTATAGTCTAATCTTAATATACTAAATTTCCACTATTTTCATACAATACACAATAAAAAATTAATATAAAATCTGTTAAATGCAAAGCACAGATCTCTTACAAACAGAAGACGGCAAAACTTCTTCCTCTCCAGTCCTAAACACTCTCGTCCAATCTCTCACCAGCGCTCTCAAATCATCTCCCACAAAAACTCGCTCAATTGTTTCAAAAAACACTCAGCTTCTCAATAAAGAAATAAGTGACTTAAAATCCTTAATAGCAGATCTTACCAATGAAAATATGCAGCTCAATCAAAAAATTCAATTTTTAACGTCTGAAAACGCGATGATCAAAAAAATGAACGCAGAAGCAGTTTTGCATTTCCAAGAAAATACATCAACACTAATGAAAAAAATGCGTGAAGATAAACGAAAAACCCCAAATACATATCAGATTGAAGAACAGGTGGATGATAAAATTAGATATTTGGATGATCTTAATGAAAAAGTAAAAACTAGCGTTAAAGACTTAGAAGATGCTAATCAAAAAAGATTAAAATGTCATGAAAGTGATTTATTAAGAATTTTTAACGCTAGGCTTGATAAAGCTTATCAAGAATTTGAACAAGTTAAACAGTCAAAAGATAAAGATATTGAACTCCTTTCAAAATCTGGCCCTTGAAGACAAATAGAAGAGCTTCAAGGGACGGTAGGAAGAATAGAAGATTTTAATCGGCAGTTGATTGATGAAAACAAAGAACTTAAATCAAAGATAAAAGACTTGACTTCTGACCTAGAAACAGCTAATGTTCAAATAAGAAAGTTAAAAATCACTATAATGAAATATCAAAAAAAACATACTGAAAGTTTAGACAGCAGCCCAAATTCAATGCTAACTAAATCTCAATTAACAATCAATACAGCAAGATTAAGGTCAAACTCTTCAGTAATCACAGACCCACTAATCCAAACCATCCATTCTGAATTAAAATCTGCACAAAGTCAAGTAATTCTCCTCAAATCAGAGCTGGAAAAAATTAATTCAAGAAGAACTGAGCTCGAACAGATTCTTGAAGAATGCCTCAATGACGTTGCAAAAGATGTAGAAAATTTGCAAGCCCGAAAAGGAAAATGGCCTGTTTTGACACAGCCAGAAAGAGAGCAGCTTATAAGTATGCTAATTTCAAAATCCAGGGTGATTGAGCTGATTCGAGAAAAATCATTCCCAAAGATGAGTTTAGGACTTACCCCTCAAAAGTGAAATTCAAATCCTAAAAGTGGAAGCCAGTCAAGCAGAGACTTTTATAAAGAGGTGCTGCCAAATTTAGATAGAAAGGTTCATGATCTAGGCTCAAAGATGATGTCAACCTAAATTATTGCTATTCTTTTAAAATTATTTTATAGTTATAGAAAGATATGATTAAATGAATTTACAATATTTAAAACCCAGAATCCCAATTTCTTGGAATTGACAGTTTAAACTCTTCAAGCTCGGTATCAATCAGCTCAGGCATTGAGCTATCGCTATCCTCACTTTCCTGATCTAATATTTGATCCCAAGGCTCTCTCTGCTCTGTATCATCTTCTTCAATGTCTTCAAAGTTATCCCCCACATCAGGAGTATAAGGAGGAACAACAGTTTGGTGCATTAGCCCTTCCCAGTCAAATCCTGCAAATCATTCGTGCTTTTTCAAGTTTTCTATAGATCCTCCACTTCTATGCTCTCCTAATTTGCTTAGCAGCTGGCTTATGAGAGACTTAGCAGAATCACTTGGACCTTCAATTTCTGCTGGATACTCTAAATTCATGTCAAGAATGGCTTCGTAAATCTTATAAGGGTCTTCTTCGTCTTCTCCAAAAGGAACTCTTCCACATAAGAATTCATATAAGCATATGCCTAAGCTCCACAAATCAGCATTTTTATTATAGCCTTTTCCTACAATAGCTTCAGGTGACATATAATGATAAGTCCCTACCAGCGTATAAGTCCTCCCTTGGACCTGTTTTGCAGTTCCAAAGTCTATTAGTTTCATAAAGCCTGAAGAATCAACCATAACATTATCAGGTTTCACGTCTCGATATATGATATCTCGTTCGTGAAGATATTGCAAAACAAGTATTAATGAGCCTATGTAAAACTGAGAATCACTGTTACTGAGAAGCCCCACATGCCTTAATATCATGCTGAGCTCAAGACCATGGACATATTCTAATAAAAAATAAATTCGCTTGTCATCTTTATAGGTACGCACCATTTTCACTATAAACGGATGATCTATCAAAAGCAAAATATGCTTTTCCAGCAACAAGTGCTCTTGGATTGCATAAATATCGATTTTTCGCCTAGAAATCGCTTTAAGCGCATATAGCTGAAATGCACTAGCAGGTCTAACTAAATATACCTTTCCAAACATCCCTTTTCCCAGCAGTTTAATTACGATCAAATCTTTGAGCTCCACTCTTTCATCTTCCATTTTTATTCTTTTTAAGAGCTGTTTTCTCATATTTTCATTGACAAGCTGTATAAAATCATTATTTTGTATAACCCACACTGTTACACCCCCATTAGCTATTGCAGACACCGTTGAAATATTATCAATCAAAAATCCTCTTTCTCCAAAATAATCATGTTTCATAACTGTCCTTATCAATTCCCCATTTTTTCTTAGGTCAACTTTTCCTCGTTTTACTATATAAACAGCATCAATAGGTGTCCCTTCTTTTATGATAATGTCTCCTTCTCCATATTTTACACTTCTAATAATCCCAAATAACTCTTTCATTTTTGTGCTGTCTAAGGTGTTAAATAGATAGACTTTTCTTAAGACATTGGTGGCGGCATTTTCTTTGACGACATCTTCATATCGGCCACCTATACTTACTTCGAATCGGTATTTTGTAAGTTCGCCGACTTTCATATCAGCTGAAGCAATCATGTCATCTTCATACTTCTGCTCTTCTGAATGATTTTGAGCTACATAAACGTCGCCTACAGCAGTGCCTTTATCTGCAAAAAGTTGGGTGGTCTTTGCAAATTGAAGCCTGCCAGTGATAATTATATAGAGTTTTGAGTTGCAAGAAGTCCCTGCTTGGATTACAACGTCGCCTCCTTTGTAGCTTTTTATATGAAGTTCTCGGATAATTGAATCTTTTTGGTCTTTGTTTAAGTATCCTAAAGTTTCTGATTTATTTATAGCCTCCATTATAGTATTTTTTTCTATGATATCTTGTAGTTGGTTTCCTAATGTTTTTTGAAGGGTTTCTCTTGACAAAGATACACATTTGACTGGACCTTCAATAGCGACACAAGTAGCTGATCTCGGCGCATTAGTAAGTAAGGCCATTTCTCCGAAGTAGCCCCCAGCATGAAATCTAGCGATTTCTTGTGACCCTTTTTGTACAGAAACGGTTCCTTCTTTTATAATAAATAGCTGCTGCCCACTTTCGCCTTCTGAAATTATTTTTTGACCAGATGTATACTTGCAAGCTACAAGAGAGGCTGCTAAAGAGTCTTTTTGCCGTGAGCTCAATGGCTGTAACAAGGCAACTTTTTCGAGAAACTCCCTGTTCTGTTCATATATTTGTGTGTTCATTTCTTCAATAACTTTTCTAAAAGTCTGCCTTTCAATACCCCAGAGTAAAGCTCTTTCTAGACATCTGACGGTAGCTGATCGTGGGTTATCGTGAAGTAAAGCAAGCTCTCCAAAGCCTTCACCTGGGTGAATTCGGTTGACTCTTTTACCATTTACAATGACTTCAAGGACGCCACTTTTAACTACATAATACGATCTTGATGGCTTTTCTTGTTCAAAAACTGTACTTCCCAGCTGGAAAATATAAAGCTGCATTGACTCTGCGACCATTTCTTTGTCTTCATCAGTTAAACTTGTAAAGATAAAATGATTATTGAGTGCTGTTATAATAAGTTTTTTATCGTCTTGGCTTTTTTGGGCTTGGGGGTCAATTTCAGCGTCCTGGGCTTCTATATAAGTCATGACTTGTCTTAAGGTCCCAGGCTTGGATTTTTTCTTTTTTTCGGCTAATTCTCGTAAAGCTGCATCTTCGTCATGAACTGCGCTTTTTTTATGGTCTGGCTTAGGAATTCTATTTAAATGAGTTCTTTCTTCGCCAGTTATATCGTTATTTTTATCCTCACCTTCAATATAGCGGTTTGGTTTAAATTTCATGCAAATCTGTCCCATTACTTATTCCTAGATATATTATAATTTTGATAAGTTCGAATTCACCATAGTAAATTCGCAAAAAAAAGTAATTATTAGTATTTATCGGCCCGAATATATTTAACCTTAACATTTAGAGGTGCTAATTATTTAATTTTTTATGTATCTCTTAAGGAAAATAATGCTTTACTCTATGAAACTAAGTAAAATAAATTATTATATTGAGGAGATAAAATTCATAAACAAAATTTTAAGGCATAAAATGCAATATAAAAATTACTATTGACATAATTAAGTTTTATAAATTTCAAACATGTGTTGGAATACCTTAATCAATTGCCTGAAAGAATTCTGCAGCACACCTATAAGGCAAGTAGATTAGAATTCAGTGTCACAATTCTAAAGACCCTATAAAGCAATAAAATATTATTAATCTAAAATGTGCATCCAAATATTCATAATAAAAATCTAATTTGAAATCATATTGATTTAAAATGCAAGAATTCTATTTATAAATGTCCAAGCCTCAAATGAAGATGATTGGAGTTTATGTAAAAATAACTTAGCAAGTAGGCGAAATAATTGGTAAAGGAGCTAGTGGAAAAGTATATAAAGGTTTAAACACAGAAAATGCCAAAATAGTGGCAATAAAGCAAATCAGCCTCAGCAACATATCAGACGATCAACTAAATTCAATTCAGATGGAAATTCACCTGCTAAAAAAGCTCAATCATGAAAACATTGTTAAATATATAGGTACAAAATAAGTAGATGTCATCTCAACAGACAAATATCTAAACATTATTTTAGAATACGTTGAAATTGGCTCCTTAGCAGCTATAAATAAAAAACATGGCCCATTTCACGAAAGCTTAGTCTCAATCTATATCAAACAAGTCCTTTTAGGCTTAGTTTATTTGCATTCTCAAGGCATCGTGCATAGAGACATTAAAGGGGCAAACATCCTTGCAACAAAAGACGGGATCGTAAAACTGACCGATTTTGGAGTCGCTACCAAGCTAAGTGAAACCACAAAATCAATGAGTGTCGTCGGAACGCCTTATTGGATGGCTCCTGAAATTGCTTACCCTACTGGCCCAACGACCCCTGCCTGTGATATTTGAAGTTTAGGCTGTACCGTAATAGAACTTGTCACAGGAAGTCCTCCTTATTACGACTTAGAGCCTATGCAAGCTTTATATCGAGTTGTCCAAGACCCAGCTCCACCTTTGCCTACAAATATCAGTGAAGAGCTTAAAGACTTTTTGACCAAATGTTTCCAAAAAGAGCCATTAATTCGTGTAGACGCCAAAGCTTTATTAAAACATTCCTGAATAACTCAAAAATCAGTTGAGCCAGAAACTGAAACCCCTGAAGAAGTAAACACAATAAGAAGTCACATAGGCAGCATCATTGAAATAGAAAAATTAGAAATAAATGACTCAACAACTGATGAAAGATGCTCAAGTCCTTTAGGACATAGAAGAAATATAGCAAGAGGGAGCTTCCACATGCAAGACACAGAGGAGGAAGAAGACGGAATTTTAGAAATCAATGTCCAAGTCCCTGAGCCTCAAAAAATGCTAAAGCATTTACCAACTACAAGAACAGCTAGCAAGTCAACAAAAATTGAAAGCGACGACTACGGGTCATTTGATTCTTGTCTGCAGAAGCTGAGGGAGAGCAGAGCACTTAGCATTGTGTCAGAAGGGATTAGCTTTATTAGTGCGGATGATAAAGTTACTACAAAAGAGACGAGAGAGTTTAATAATTTGTTGGAAGCGTTTAATTCGAGGAGTCATAATTTGTTTACTATTGAGCTACAGCTGATTGAAATGATAAAAGTGCACCCGAAGCTGAAGGAAAATGCAGGGGATATGATTTTGAATATTAAAGAAATATTGGAAGAGGTAGAAGAAAATAATAAAATTCAATTAGCACTCCAGCTACTAAGCCAGATATGTGAAGGAGATGAAATACTACAGGAAAGAGTTTGTGTGATTGGACTACTTCCTTTAGCTTTAAGATACACAGGCGAAGAATATATAAAAGAAATCCGAATAGAAGCTGCTTATGTTTTAGGACAATTTTCCCACTCCTCCGCAGATGTAAAAAAGTTATTCCTTGCAAGTGGAGGTATAGAAGCGATCCCAAAAGTAATTGATTTAGATTACAAAAATAACAGTGACTTAGTAACTCTTGGCATCCGATGTATGCTCGACCTCGCTGAATCCGAAAATGATGATTTTTTACGTATTTGAGCCAGCTATGGGGCTATTGAAAGACTTGTCATCACCCTTGATAACATAAACCAAGCCAAAGACTCTGAGATTAACCTTACGTATGTATGCGACTTACTCCTTCTTTTTGCAAAAGTAACTTATAAATAGGGACCAAGAATTGTCCAACAGAAATTTTGCGAGGAGGATAATTTGCAATACCTTGTTAACTGTATATATGAGATCGCAGGAGAAGCCCAAATTAAGTTGGTTAATATTATCAGACTTTTATCAAGGGAAAGGTCAATTCAGCATGTAATTTCTATATAGATTTTGGAAAACTCAGGGATTGTGCTAGATTTAGCCTGCATTTTGAGGAGAGAGCACGAATTTGATGACGCTGTCAAAAAATACGCGTTACGAGCGTTAAATTATTTGTTGAAATTAAGCCCAGCTAGACAAGAGCAGCTTGTTCTTGCAAATGGAGTAGAAATATTAAAAAAATTCGTAGAAAAAGGAGGGGAGAATGGAGATTTAGCCTTCCAGCTACTACTAAATATCCCAACCGCATCTATTTATTGTAGCAAAATTTTATGCTCTCGTTCAATATTATCTTTATTTATCAAAAATGTAGCGAAATATTCTCGAGCTATAGATGGGATAGCTAATTGGGTCACATATGATCCATCAAGGTGCTCTTCAGAGCTCGTCCTCCCTGAAAACTTAAGCATCCTTGTAAAATATTTTATTTCTTCTACCTATTTCGACCACATTTTGCAGTGTTTTATCAAGATTCTCCGGTCCTCCAAGCTCTGTGTCAGAGAATTTTCCAAGATTTCGTCAATTTTCATCAAAATAGTATCAGAAATATCTCAGAGGCCTCAGCCAGGACTTGTTAAAAACTGTTTAGATTTTTTATACCT
Source organism: Blepharisma japonicum (assembly GCA_949751835.1). Classification (NCBI taxonomy): domain Eukaryota; phylum Ciliophora; class Heterotrichea; order Heterotrichida; family Blepharismidae; genus Blepharisma; species Blepharisma japonicum. Next base: position 175,494 of record CATKHK010000013.1, read on the forward strand.
CCTATGCTCAAAATACCAAAAACCAAGAGAGCTGCTTGACCAATACAATTTATACCCTGTCATTGTAAAAATCCTGCACCAAAGCCAAGATGAAGACCTTGTAATTGTTGAAGAAATCGCGACCATGATCCTCGAAGTTTATTCGCGCAATACCTCATTGGAGTAATTTTTGTATATGTAAACTGTTCTAAAAATATTTTTAATTAAATTCTATTTTTTAAATATTTTTATATTATTGGGTCAGAATCAATACTTGAGCCTTCTTGGCTATCTTCAGGCTCATCTTTACTGGGATTTAAGGTGAACCTGTTTTTTTCTTTAAGTCTGGCTTGGTAGTCATCTTCTTTATTTGTAAAATCTACAGGAGGAGGGGTTGGCAATTTTTGTTCTTCAGTTTCGTTATATTCATAGCCGCTATCAAAAATATGCCCACTTTCTTCGATGTCTTCTGAAGGCTCATGCTCTATATAGGGAGCTTGAGGGCGGCTATTTGTAGATGGTAATGGATTTTGCTGGTTTTTTACTTCGTAAGCCATTTGGTATCTGGGAGGAGTCATTTGTTCAGGAGTTTTTTGGCGTTGATTATATGGAGGAGGAGATTGATGCTCAGGAGTACGTTGTCTGGCTGGAGGTGGGGAATGGCTGGATTTGGTCTCTTCTTCACGCCTAGAACTGACTTCTGGGATCTCGTCTTGGCGGTTCGGAGAAGTCCTGGGGGAATAGTGGCTATATGAAGGAAGAGTAGCTCTGGTTGGGATTTTTATAGACGAAAAAGGGTCAGAAAACCTCATCATAGGAGCTGGTCTGAGGAGTTCTGTTGCTGTCCGTCCTAGCTCGACAGTTTCTCTTGAAAGCGCTTCAAAGGCTTGTTTTCTTTCTGCTAAATATTCATCGCCTGGATCAAGTTCATTTAAATACTCATTCCCCAAGCTTCTTACATTATTTACCTCCTTCGTCAATTTTTTTACTATTTCTTGCTGGTAATTTTCATATTTCTTAACTGTTTCTCTCTGCTCCAAAAACAAATTTTTATAAGTCTCACAGTCAGCTCTTGCTGATTTTAATTCTTCTTCTTTTAATACCAACAAATCCATATTTCTTCTGCCAGTCTCATTCATAATTCTCAGTTCTTCTCTAGTTTGAGCCAGCTCTTTTTCAAATTTTTTCCTTTCTTCTTTGAATAATGTTTTAAGCCTTAAAGCTTCTGATAAATCATTTTCTAGTTTTATGCATTTTTCTTCATTATTTTTAGACCTGCTGGTGTCCATATCTAGGCTTCTTCTCATCGCTTCTATCTCCATTCTTTCATTGATAAGCCTTCTTCTTTCTTCTTCATGCTCTCGCTCATATTCTCGTTTATAGTGGAAGAAGTCTTCTTCAGCTTTATTTATCATGGTGGTCCTTAATGTTTCCATTTCTTTAAGTTTGGCTTCACTTTCGTTCTTCTTGTGCTCCCAAGATTGTTTTTGGAGTCTTGCACTTTCTAGCTCAAGCTCGACTGAGCGTTTTAAGTCGTTTTCTTTTTGTTTTAGAGCTTCCATATCTTTTAGCAGCTGCTGCCGCTGGGAGTATTCTTTAGCTTCAATTTCTTTTTCCCTTATCATAAGTCGTTCTCTGGCTTCTCTTTCGCGTTCTTTTAAGCCTTCTAGCTGTTGTCTCCAGTAGTCTTCTTGCTCAGTTCTGATTTTTTGAAGCTGCTGCCTGTATTTATTGGCTTCTTCTATTCTTAAAGCACTGATTTCGATTTCTCTAACCCTAGCAATTTCTTGGGCAAGGTCATTTCTCATGCGGGTGTCGCATTCTCTTTGATACCTCAACATTCTTTCTTCAAGTGTCTGAGGGTCATCTGAAACTTTGGTTTTTTGGATGTATTCTATATCTAACTTCCTCAATCTTTCTTCCAAATTGCTTACAGCAGCATCATCTTCTGTCTGTGCTGCACTTTCAAACATATGAGGTCTCGTCACTGATTTTTTAAACTGTTCAATAATATATTCAAGAAATGACCCGGCATCAGGAAGAGGCACACCAAGAGCCTGAGCGATTTCAGCTTGTGAAAGCATCCTGTCTGAGTTTCCACATTCTGGGACAAAAACTGACGTGGTGTATTGGAACCCTTGACTTTTTAAGAAGTCGAGAAAAAGGCTTGATAATATGCGTGTATTCAAATCATCAGGCTTCACTTGGTGCTGACCTTTTATCTTTGTGAGAAGCTTGGCTCGCATAATGGCTTTAAGGTCGTTGTCCATACCTTGCTGCTTGAAAAGCTGGAAAAGGTCAGCTTTGTATGAAGACAGATTTTCTTTTTGGTTCATTTTAAATGTAATTATGAACTCTTATAAGTGAAATAGGATATAATGGGCAAAAAGAATAAAGGGAAGAAAAGCAATCCTAATAAAAAGCAAAGAGAAAAAAAGAAAGGGAGAAGAAATCTTGACCAAATTGCTTGGAAAACTGAGTTTTTTAAGCTGTCACAGCAGCTTAGGCCGTTCAATCTACATATCAGAGAAATTACAGGAGATGGGAATTGCTTGTTCAGAGCAATAAGCGATCAACTGACTGGAGAAGAGAGTGCTCATGAAATTTATCGAAATTTGGCTGTGGAATTTATGATTGAGAATCGTCCTGACTTTGAGCCTTTTATAGAAGATGATAAAAAATTTGATGACTATATTGCAAATATGAGACAAATTTCTGTTTGGGGTGGAAATTTAGAAATTCAAGCATTATCACTAGCTCTTATAGTGAATATAAAAATCCACATGCTTGGACAGCCGATTTGGGAAGTCCGAAATCATGATGATTCTGTGAAAACTATTCATTTGTCATATCATGACGGAGACCATTATAATAGCGTCAGACTTATAGGTGATGACACTCATGAGCCTGCTAGATCAATACCAGACGTATTAAGAACAGTCAAAAGCCTTGAACAAGCTACAGACGAAACGTGAAATGATGCAGTTGAGTATGCATCCTTGATTTTATATGAAGAAAATAAAAATTTAATCAAAAGAGTCCTCATCGAGAGATTTCATGAAGCACCCAGCATTGATGCTATTAATGAATTTCATGGAAGCTTAATCAATGATGTGGCTCAAGCTAAAAAGTTTGGATTCACCAGAGAAGAAACAAAAGAAGAGGTAAAAGAGCCCGAGCCTCCAAAGGTACAAGAAAAAAAATCAAAAAAAACTATGGCTTTAGGGATGAAGCCAGCTAAGTTGCCCTCAAATAACGAAAAATGCTGATGTGGGTCAAATAAAAAATACAAAGTCTGTTGCAAAGCAACAGACAGCTTTAGAGAGTCCGAGCCAGAAAAAATCATAGAAAAGCTCGAAACCTTACAAATATAATCATATATATTTCTTTCTATCCCCTAAACCGCTATTTTTTATATAAATTCTGGTTAATTTCATATAAATTCATGGCCCGCCTAATATTAAGAAATGAATAAGCAAAGTGTCCTTGAGATTTTTGAACAAATAAGTGACAGTGTCATCTCTTTCTTAGAAAACCACCCAGGGGTTACTGAAGTTGAATTTAATGAACGACAAGGTGTCGCTGAAGTTTTACTTTCAAATTGAGAAGAAGAAAACTCTCCCTATACATTGCCAGATGATATAAAAAGTTTTTTACAGATCTCAGATGGGCTACTATTACAATGGAAAATCAGAATGAACTCTCAAACTCAACCACTAGGACAAATGCATGTAAATAAACTGCATGATATCAAGCCATTCCCTATGAAACAATATATTCTACGTAGTCTTGGAGACGATCCTCCTTTCCCCGATCAAAATGACCTCTCTGATATAAAGGTTTTTGATTTAGATAAAAATGTAAAAGACGGCAGACTGGGGCTTGTGTATAAAGACAATGTTTTTAACCCTCAAATTTATTTTCAAGATTTATCTGGGGATTGGTTTTTTATTGCAAATTCTTTTACGGATTATTTTAGACTTATGGTCATGCACCTGGGACTTCCTCATTGGCAATATGCGTTTACGGAAGTAGGGCTTGATAATATTTCTCAGCAGTGGTTTAGATTTTTGTCACCTGAAAGGCTGGCAATTGATATAAAATCAAGAAAAAAGCAAGTGAAAAAACAAAAAAAGCAGAAAAAAGAAGTTAAGAAGGACAGGGTCGGTATGCATAATATTAAAAGAAGAAGGAATGCAAGTGGATTTTATTCACAGCTGCCAGAAGAAGGCAGAAGTGGCAAGAAAAAAGACCATAAAAGCAAAAAGCACCGCACAAAGGCAAAGAAAAAAGCAAATGAGTCTATTTCGAAAGAGCAATAACTATTTTAATAACTATTTAATAATTCTGATTTGTGTTAAATTTAAAAAAACAAACCTTTTATTGATAAATTTGCTTAGAATTACATATAAGTTACCTTGTAAGTAAGCAATAATTATAAACAATCCTAGCCTAGAGACTTGGAGGAGGAACTGTAGCTTGATTTTTCTTTATTCTGATAATGCGTGAATTTTTCATCGAGCCAATGTTGTTATCCTTTAAATGTCTAACAGTTATAGTGTTGTTGCATAAATTATAAGCTTTTGGCCGCTTTCTTTGAATATATTCGTAATTTTTAGTATCGTCTGCACTTGGGGCATCCACAACAATATTGCATTTTTGATTTAATAAAGTAGAAGAGCCCATAGATTTTTCGTGGGAGCTTTTAATTGATAAAATTGAGTAGCTGTTTGAGAGGTTTTGATATTCGTTGTTAATAGGCTCTTTACTCTCTTCTTTCTTTTTGGGAAACTTAATACAACATAAAAATACTTTCATTATTAGCCTATAGTTTGATAATTTGCGCTTTATTAAGATTTCGCCTTTGAAAGAATAATAGGTGATTCTTAGGTTTGGACAGTTTTTTATTGATAAATGTGTATTTTAAATAAAGGAAAATCCCAATGGCTTCCGTTGGCTTTAAATAATTGGTATTTTCCCTTAAGAAGAAAATAATTATAAATTAAGTGAAATTTATTGACCATAACAAATAAAGATTTTTTAAATCTAGATGCTATTGGTAAAGATATTTTCATTATAAAAATCGAATGGTTTGTAATATCTTTACTTCAATCTATATTTTAAAGATAATTTCATATTGAGCATCTAATTTCTTAGTAATAAAGCATATTCCCAAACTAATAGGAATTAATATGTCAGTCCAAGAACTAGCTCACAGTCTTCAACGAAAGCTTCGCTCTGAATTTCCTCTTCACCTGTTATCTGAATCCAACCTAAATATCGATGATTTCCTCTGTTCTTGCTTCGCAGGCAGAACTCACAATTTATTTAACTCAGCAAGTCTACTTAAACAAGACCTCAAAGCTTATTTAGATTCAACTCAAAAATCCCTTACCCATCACATACAAATGGATTTCGACAAGCTCATAAAAATCCCTGACCTCCTGCTTGAATTCGAAGAAGAAATCCAAACTTTGCACAAATCAGCCTCAGAATTTTGTGAAGAAACTAATCTTATTTATCAAAGAGCCCGTGATGCTGCTTCTAAAGCATCTGAAGCTATAAAACTTGACAATGAAGAACAGGCGAATTTAAAGAAAAAAAGAGAATCTGAAAAAATTGAAATGAATTTATCTGAGGTTGAAGCCAAGCTGCCTGCTTTAAGACAAGTTTCGAATGAATGTATGAATAATGATATTAGCTTGAACCATGGAGCTTTATTTGAAAGGATTAGTAGAGCGCTTGCAGGTGTTGGGGAAATTTTGAAAGGGGGTTATAACACTTTATATTCACAGTTAAGGTCTGATTTTTTATTACTACTTTCAAGAGAATTAGTAGCCTGGAGCACCTCTAAAAAAGCAGAGCGGCATTTTAAATGTCTACTTAGGTGTTATAAGCATCTTAATCTTGAATCAGAAGCTCAGGTCCTTTTAAGAGACAAATCAGTGCTCCCTATTTTGAATGATTTAATTTCAGGTGCCAAAGTCCAAGATACAATAGATTTAAGCCTTTATTTCAAGCTAATCCAAGAAGAGCTCTCAAATGGAAGATTAATCCTCTACATTAGTGCTGCCCCCATATGCAATATTTTACTAAAATCTCTATGAAGTGCAGTTTTTAAATCCATTTCAAGCATCCCAACAGTCTACTTGCCAACTTTTCAGCAGGAATACCTACAATCTATCTCAGTTACAATGAAATTTATTGACTATCTTTCTTCATATCTCCCAAACCCAACCCAATTTAAAGATTCCCAAGAATACCAAGAATTCAAAGACAGGTTAAACCTCCCCACATTTTTCGAATTAAAAAAAAAAGAAATCACTGGCCCTTTATGCAAACTCTTAAAATCTGAGTCTTTAGAAATCCTTTTATCACAAAACCCTAGTGAAGCTTATATTGCAGCTTTAAAAGTATGCTGGGACAAAAATCTTCAAATTGAGCACTTAAAAGCAAGATTTTTAAAGCTTTCTTTTCAAATAGTTTCTACTTTTGTGAATTTTATTACAAGAAATTTGAATTTTCAAAGCAAAAATCAAGGGGTTGGGATTGATATTTTGGTTTTATTAGTAAAAGAAGTAAAAACTTTAAAGGAAAGGATTAGTGAAATTGAGATGGGTGCTGAAGTTTTATTAGAAAAAGAAAACCTTTTGCAGAATCTTTTAGATCCTTGCACGAGATGTCTAGCTGAAGCCTTGACTCGACAATGTTTATCTAATTTAGAAGCAATAAGGTCAATTCCAGCATCATATAGAATGACTAATAGGCCATCTCCTATTAACCCATCTCCTTTTGTAGGGAGCTTTTTGCAGCCTTTAAAACAAATTAATCTTGAATCTGGGTCAAAACAAAGAGTCGTTGAAAAAATTTTAATTAGGTATTTAGAGCTAGTTAATGAGACTTATCAACAAATCAGAAAATCAGGTGAGCTGTTAAGCAAGTATACACCTAATGCAGCGGAATCTGACCAAGAAAAAATGATGAAACAGATTGAAATTGATACAAAATTTGTACTGGCTGACCTAGAAGGGCTTGGATTTACAGAAGAAAATAGCGAATTAATTGCGCAGCTGATAAAAGAAGTCATTAAAAGTAGCTAATTATTAATATAAAAATTAATTTACACAAAGCTGAAGGTTTATAATTTATTTTATTTTATTTTTTACAACATGCCTGAATTTTCAGCACTCTAATACTGATATGAGCACCGATTGGATTTATGGCCAAATTCAGAGCATCTATAACACCTCGCTCCTTTTACTTTCTGCTCACCTGGCTCTGTACACTTTGCAGGGATATGGCCAAACTTCATACACCTAAAGCAAAGCTGAAAAGCCTGATGATAATTCACATCTGATGCGTCAGGGTGGTATTTATAAAAAGCATCCTCTAAATAAGACTCGTCTATATAATCAATGTGCTCTTTAGGGCAGGCGTTTCCTAATATGCAGGCTTGAGTATCAGCATACTGCAGACAGACTTCTCTCCTGATGTGCTTGAATTTGCAGAACTTGCCTTGCTCACAAAATCCCATTTTGTAGTAGATGCATTCTTTTTGCTCGCGTCTTTCAGCACTGTGTTTAAATTTACAGTCTGGGTTTTTGCATTCTCCGTCAATCATAAAGTTACGGCACTCAGGAATCTTGTCTTCAGTGATTTCATGAAGAAAAGGACACAGGGAGCCTTTTGAACAGTTTTTGTAGAGAAGATGATATTTGCAAACGACCTCACGGATGGGAAAAGTGTGTTTAAAAGTACATAACTTGCCAGCTTCACAGTTACCCGCAAAGAAGCTCTTGCAGACTCTGGGGTCGAGAATGTCAGTTCCTTCGGATAGAGTATCTGTGCTAGTGGTCTCTTCTTCCATTTTATAATTGAGATAAATAGTCGCGCATTTTATTTGACCAAGGCTGTGGCAACCTAAGAAAAGAATAGGCATCTGAAATTTTTTAGGATTGCCAAAAATTGCTGAAAAAATATTTGGAACTGTGATAAATAAAAATAAGAGCATTTTTCATTACCAAAGACAGTAATGGGAATCAATTAGGACGCTACGAAAAAATTATGTGCATAGAGTTTATCTTCTTCACATTAGAAATAGAATTGCGATTTTTTATTTATTCGTGTGTATTAAAATAGAAAGAAAGCTTAGAGCTTCTTATAATTTAATTTTAGGTGATTTTTAAAATCGTTAATAATTTGATTACGATTATGATTTTTTTTTCTTAGGATGCTTTTTCCCTTTAATATCAAGGTGTCTTTCATCTGCTTTTACCAAATCAAACTTCTCATCGAATTTTTCAGCTCTTGCTGCCATAACTTTTTCAATTTTCTTATCAATATCTTTAGTAACTTTCCAGCTCATGCCCTTATCTTTTTTCTTCATCTTTGGGGTGTTTTTAGCTTTTGTGTGGCCTTTTTTGAATTTTGGTTTATTCTTGAGATTTTTTTGCATCTTGGATAATATTAAATTATTACCTCAAAATCATTTTAATTAATTTCCTTCGAATTATCTTATTTGTGTCAGCTTCTTATAAGCTAAATTATTAGATTTATATTTCATGAATTATTTAAATCTAAAATCATATGGAACATTTTCACTGCTTATCGATCCTAGCAGCTCTGAATATAAAGATTCTAGCTTTATAAGTATATTTTTGATATGTATAGAGATATTATCCTCTTTTTTATAAAATTGGTCTAAAATGTGTATTGAATCATGGATATCCTGGATATCATCTTGAAGAATTTCGATAGGAACATGCTTAACTGCTTTTGCAATCAGCTTTAAAGCAGACGCTAGAAGTCCATCAATAGGCTGAGTTGACTGAAGCCTTGCAGAAGATATTTTCACTGAATTCAAAGCAGTTCTCATCACAAATGAAAAATTCCCACTTATCCCTCCTTTTGCATACTTTACAAGCTCAGCAATAACACTCATAATTCCATTTTTCAGCATTTCGTCTTCTTCTGTACTAAACAAGCTTATCATCCACACAAACAGGCTCGATTCCACCAAAATTGTTTTATCCTGCATCATTCTTATCAACTGATATATAATTTCCATAATTTTTTCCTTGGATAAAACTGAAGCTTGGCTATAAACAGTTTTAAGCCTCTGCAATGTGTATTCTCTTTTTACAATAAACAAGCTCATATAAGCTTTAACCAAATTTCCAAACACAAAAGTATCTTCATCTTCTATAGCATTTTCTATAGCACTCCATGGGATTTCAATTTCTTGGTTTTTTATTAGTGTGCTTATCCTGAATAACCCTAATGCTCTTTCATATGGCTTTTTTGAGCTTAAATCTTTAAATATATCAGCATATTTATCATCTTTTGTGACTTCTATAGTGCCTTGTGAAATTGCTTGAGAAATCATAGAATTTACAGCTCCAGCCAGCTGTTTTATTTCAAGATTATTATGATTTGTAAGCTCAATTACCTTCGGAGAAATTTGGATTAAAAAGGATTTATCTTCATTAGAAAAAGAGACACCAGCTAAGCTCATTGAGAGGATTGTCAATGTGATTTCAAGAATACTTAGGTCTTGTGAATCAAGCATTTTTGTCAAAAAGAAGCTCATATGGTAAGGATGCATAAGAAGCCTTTCTTGTCCTAAATTTTGGACCATATATACGATGAGATATACAGAATCTAAAGATGAAGACTCGTTAAAGCGCTGGAGAAGCATTGAAAATAGGTCAGCACAAGCTTTTTCAGATAAAGGAGAAGAAGAGAGAAGCTCGATCAAATTTGTGATTTTATTATAAAAATCAATTTTTTCCATTGGATCTGGAGCAGAATCTGTCGCAATGACTTGTCCGTTATCATTAATAGTAAATGATCATAAATGGTCAGGCTGTAATACATAATCATAAAGCTGCTGGGCTGCTTCTGGCCAATACTTGAAAAATTGCAGCATAATAGAATTTACTGTTGAATTCACCAATAGTGCTTTATAGCCTTGAAGATACTCATAAAGATTCATAAAAAACACAAAGTTATTAGAGACTTGATATAATATAAGTCTATGAGGAGGGTTATATTTCATTAAATATTCTAAACAAGTCATCTTGCTTTCAATTTCTCCTTTACTTATCAATATATGTTTCAAAAATAAGTTTAATACTTCATCTGGATATTTATTCAGCAATATATTAGCAGTTTCACTTAATATAGAGTCCACATATGCATCGCAATTATGGTTTATCATCAAATCTACAGCTTGATCACATATATTTCTTACATACTCATCTCTAGGTATTTCTGTTCATTTATTAGGTGGAGAGGTTAGTACTTTTACAGCGAGGTTTTTAAGCTTGTCTTTATTGTCACCTTTCCCGAAGGTATTGATCAATTCTTTTACTCCATCTTTCTTTATGATAGCTCTTGGTAGTAATTGAATTGCGATACTTGCATACTGAGTATAAGTGAGAATTCATAACAAAGGAGGGATAGAGTCACTAGCCAAAAGGACAGATAAAAATTCTAGGTTAAATTTTGGGATCAGTAAAGATATTGAAATAAGTGTGTCATTGTAAAGCAAAATTTTATAAGTTTCTGGCAAGTCTGGCTTTTTGTAGGTTTCTATCAGTTTGCTATATAATATGCAAGATAAGCTAGATGTGTCAGTGTCTAGTTGAGAGCATAGAGTTAATAAATCTTGGGGTAATGGAGGTGGATCGATTCTTGGAAGCAAAATTCAACAGAGGAGGTAAACTACTGATTTAGAGAATTGAGCTTCAAACTCTTCAGGGAGGGAGTCATAGTCTTGAAAGACACATTCTATTACTTTTTCTAGAAAATCGAGTTTATTACCTTTGTCTGAGCCTAGAACTTTTGATAATTTTTGATATGCTTTTTCCATTTTATATGATAATAAAGTCAAAGCTTATGATCCTTTTTCCCTTTCAGTAACTTCAGACACTTCTACCTTTTTCAAAGGCAAGAATACTTTAACTTTAGCCTTATTTAATCAAACTAAAAGAACTATCTGTCATTTATCAAAAAAAGCCAAAGCTCTTATGTGGATTGAGGAGTTTTAGTATAATTATTCTAGATCTCACCTAATTTTTACATCAGGTTCAAGAAGGCATCATTTATCATGGGGATAAAACAATATTACTAATTTAGGAAGATTAGAGGATTTAGAGCAAATAAGTTTGCCTAATACCTGATTCAAGATAGCTGTATTAATGATGAGGATAGAAATAGCCAATAAATTTAGAAGATTGTTGGATAAAGTGTCTTGAGAATTCAATCAAATTTAACACAGAATGAGTGAAAGAAATAAATTATCTTGATAAATAAAAAATTACTAATAAAAATTATTCTTATTGATATGCAATATTTTACTATATAGGCTTTTAAATAAACATTTAAGATATAATTATTAACCAAAATATTTATTTAATATTTGTTTACTCGTTTTCTTCTTCTGAAAATGGCATGTACTCATTTCCATGCTCACTTGAAGTCGATTCAGACGAGACCTCATCTTCAAGCTCAGCAGCCTGACCATTTTCAAATCCATTCACAATTTCTTGCTTTGTATGAAGTAATAGCTCAAGTTTGCCTTTGATTTCATACAATGTGTTAATATTCCCAGTTCTATAAGTTAGTTTATTAAGCCCTTCATAATTTTCTTTTGTTGATGGATTAGGGCTCTCCAAAAATTGATTAAGCCACTCAATTGGGCTTTTTGATGGTAAAGTGCTGACTTTTTGTGTTTCCATTATATGTGCTTTGATATAGCTCTATTTATTAGTCTCATTTATATCTAATTTCACAAAAATTCATGAGAAAATAATGAATGAAAATATTAGTTATTGGAAAATTCTAGAAGGAAATATCTGGAATTTTATATAGAATAATAAGCATTATTACTTCCTCTTAAACATTTTTAGAAATATTATTTTAAAAATTTAATAATATAAATTGTGATAAATAATACAATACTGATTATTAGCACACTATGTCTGAATCTCTCACACATATGTCTGGCTTCCATAAAAAGACCATCCAGGAGCGCCAAGAAATTATACGAGCTTTATTCCCACAGGTAAATGGATCTCTCTCTGACGGTGGCCTTGATTTAAAGACTGCAGACCTTATGATTGAAAATTGTATAGGTCGCCTTTCTCTCCCTTTAGGACTAGGATTATACTTTCAAGTAAACAACAAAAATTATATTGTCCCTATGTGCACAGAAGAGCCTTCTATAGTAGCTGCAGCTACGTCAGCTGCAAAATTAATCAAGCAGCACGGCGGGTTTAAATCAAATTCAACAGCTCCCATCATGACAGGCCAAATCCAGATTCTTGATATTGAGCCGACTGATGTTAAAGCAATCATTGAGTCACATAAGGAAAAACTTATAAAGAAAGCTAATCAAGAATATTGCCCAAGAATGGTTATTAGGGGTGGAGGAGTGATTGATATAGCATTTATTCAGCTTTCAGCTATAATGGGGATTGTTGAAATTTCTGTTAACGTCTGTGATGCGATGGGTGCAAACATTGTGAACTCATTATGTGAAAACTTAGCAAAAGACGTTGTAGCGCTAATCCCGAACTGTAGAATAGGTCTGAGAATTCTATCAAACTACTGCACACAAAGAAGAGTAATAACAGAGTTCAGAATCCCAATAGAAGACATGGCTTATAAAAGTTTACCAGGCTTAGACGTGTCAAAAAGAATGATAGAAGCTTTAGAGTTCGCAAGACTTAGCGTATATAGAGCTTGCACTCATAACAAAGGAATTTTAAATGGAATTGATGCAGTTGGCCTTGCTACAGGCCAAGATACTAGAGGAATAGAAGCAGCAGCCCATGCATGGTGTTGCAGAAATGGAAACTATCAGCCTCTGACCGAGTTTTGGACAGAAGGGAGCTTTTTTTATGGGAGGCTTGAAATCCCAATAGCAGTAGGCACACAAGGTGGAGCTTTAAAATCAAATTCTTTATATCAGACCACACAGTATATTCTTGGATTTCCTTCTGCCTTAGAACTAGCACAACTAATGGCAAGTGTAGGGCTTGCTTGCAATTTTTCTAGTCTTAGAGCAATGGTGACTGAAGGAATACAGAGAGGACATATGGGCTTACATGCAAAAAATATTGCAATAGCTGCAGGAGTTCCTAGTGAGCTTGTAGATGAAGTAGTAGAATATATGAAACAGAGGAAGTCAATAACCCACCAAACAGCGCTTGAATATTTAGCAGCTCATCAGTTGCATACATTGGCTAAAAAACAAAAAGGACAACAAAACGCACTAAATACCTTTTACGTGGACCTCCCAGATGGAATCCCTCCTTTTAAGCTGAGTATTGCGTTTGATTGTCCTTCTTTGCATGGAATTCATATTGTTATTGATAATAAAGCTCAGCCATTTTCTACAGGGTTAGTCAAGGATATTCAGGAAAAGCTATTTGGGAGACACAAATATGAATGGATTATCAATTTTCTAGCAATGCTGGAATTTGTCAGATTTGAGCCAAAATTACCTCGAGCTAATTTAGAGCTTAGAAACAAAATGAAATTCCTATGTATTTGGCTTGATTTGCTTTCTATTAGTCTTCTTAACTGCTGGGATATTCATAAAGTAGGCCAAACTTTCTTAGCAATTACACAGAGAGATGATCATTCTTTAGGCCGCTTAGTAAAAGGAGCTGACTCATATATAGAATTCGCTGTTTACCTTGTCAGAGAGCTCTGGAATATTTTTAACTACCACATTGATGGCTGGATCAGCCAAACTGTACAAAATTCCAATGTGCTAGCTGAAGAAATAAGAAGAGAAGCCAAAACTGTATTATTTTCAAATATTAGAGCTAAACAAGATGGCGACTTAAGCTTTGATGACTTTTTCGAATACAGAAAAAAACAAATGTGTGCGACCCTCATGTTTTTATGTGATTTATTAGGAGAAACCAAAATTGATGTAGAGCTGATCAGAAAAATAACAGAAGTAGGAGATATATTGGAAACGATGAGCACGTCGATTAGAGACCTGAATAAGGTAAAAAAGAATGATATGACGAGGCCGAATTCGTATCTTTATTGACTAAAGTATTTCAAAGAGGAAGAAAAAACTGGAGAAGATAAGTACATTATGTATATTCAACAAAAAATCGACTCCAGGCAAGAGCATATGAGTAAATCACAACAGAAGATATTGAAAGTAGCTAGGAAATTTTTAAGTGCTTATTATAATCCAATTCCTAAGTTATAAATTGTCTTAGTAAAAGGAGCTGACTCATATATAGAATTCGCTGTTTACCTCGTCAGAGAGCTCTGGCTGGATCAGCCAACTGTACAAAATTCCAATGTGCTAGCTGAAGAAATAAGAAGAGAAGCCAAAACTGTATTATTTTCAAATATTAGAGCTAAACAAGATGGCGACTTAAGCTTTGATGACTTTTTCGAATATAGAAAAAAACAAATATGCGCGACCCTCATGTTTTTATGTGATTTATTAGGAGAAACCAAAATTAATGTAGAGCTGATCAGAAAAATAACAGAAGTAGGAGATATATTGGAAACGATGAGCACGTCGATTAGAGACCTGAATAAGGTAAAAAGAATGATATGACGAGGCCGAATTCGTATCTTTATTGACTAAAGTATTTCAAAGAGGAAGAAAAAACTGGAGAAGATAAGTACATTATGTATATTCAACAAAAAATCGACTTCAGAAATAACAGAAGATATTGAAAGCAGCTAGGAAATTTTAAGTACTTATTATAACCCAATTTCTAAGTTATAAATTGTCTTATCTCGCATGCTTAATTTCATGAAAATTTTAATGATATTTCCTCAAATTTCTCATACAAGATTCTTTCAATATGCTTCTAAAATTTATCAAAGATATTTTAAGACCTTTATTCAGTATAATTAACCAGTTAAGCGTTAAAAAAAGCTATATTATATATTTATTTTCAAATGAGCATTATTCTGATAAACTAAATATGGACTATAAAGAAACCATAAATAACAAGAATGATATATTCACTCAAGTAAGTGAAATAGATTTGGATTTTTTACCAGACGTATCCATAACCCCCGAAACAGACAAAAATGATTTTTCAGTATCCTCAATAATACTATTTGACGCAAAAGATAGTGAAAATGATGACACAATTACTATAATAAAACTGCAGCAAGAAGTTGCTGATTTAAAATATGAGCTTGAGGAGCAAGAAAAAATGTTCCAACTGCAGAACGTCCAAATTAACTTTTTAAAAAATGAAGTTAAAAAAAATGAAATGGAGGAAGCTGTACGGAAGAAAATTTTAGAGGATAATGAAACTGTACAAATAATAGTGAAATTGATTACAATGATACCAAAGCTGAATTCTGAAGGGGAAGAAATTATTTCAAAGATATTGAAAACTGTCAATATTTCTGACGTTGATTTAATTAAAATATTAAAATTCAGAAAGCCAAAGCATAACAGATCGAGAACCAGCTTATTTTGTAGATTCGCTTAATGAGTTTTTTAATTCTAAATTATCATATATTTATAATTAAAAATCTATTCAAGTATAGTAACTCTATTATCTTAATATATTAGAGAAATTTTCAATAATAATTTCTTATTTTTCATAAGAAACCCTTCAGGGATATTCTTAAATTATTAAAGATTATTTCTTCCACTAATAGCTTATACATATATAATTTACTAAATATCAAGCAAAGTATTCTCAAAATGTGATTATTTAATGAGTAATAGCTGGCCTGTTAGGATAAAGCATTACTCTGACCAATTTTCCAATAGCTTGTGGTGGAAGATTATGGGCAAACTTTGCTCTGACCACACCATTAGTTCCGTGAGCAGCAATTACTTTTCCTTGGATGCTTCTATACTTGGTGAGCTTGTTCTTCTTGGTTTGTGCTTTATGTGCTCTGTAAACGTAAGCAGCTCTCTTTCCAATATACCATTTGGCGTCTTCTTTTGTCTTTACACCTTCAATTCTGAGGAGAGCTTGGTTTTCATTTTGGAGAGTAATTCCTCTTCTGAATCCAAGAAATACAGCTCTGCTATAAAGACGATCAAGCTTCTTTACCATATTTATAGCCATACACGAAACTAAATGTGATCTAACGATATAATCAGCCTAAAAAGCAAAAATCGGCAGTTTATCTCAGCTAAAAATAGCCTGGGATCTAAAAAGTTGCTAATTAAAATAATTTTTAAAATTAAACTTAAAATCAAACAAGGTGGAATAATTTGAAATAAGAATTAATGAATAAATATTCAGACATAGAATCTCGTTTATGCAGAAGCACAACTCCAGACTGTGGCAAAGAATCATCCAGACCTCATACTACTGCATCATTCTCTTCAAGACTATTTAACACTGAGCTTCGAAAACAGTTATCATGACGCTACATCCATTCAACTCCTATTGACAAGAAAAACACTAAATCTTCTTCACCGAGCAATAGCACTTATAAAATCAATTTGGCAGCCTTAGAAAAGTTAGCTCCAGGAGAAATCAGCTCTTTAACAGACAGAGAAAATTTTAGAGCAGGGAGTAGTTATCAAGATTTCAGTGCATCTACACAGAGATTACCTGAAAAACAGTCAATATTTAAAGGGATTCAGAGAAAAACAAATAATGATTATATAAGAATCATTGACAGGCTTGATAAAATTGTGTCAAATCAAGGGTTTTCTGGCAGAAGAATTTGTTTAACAGATGAAAAATCTATTGAAGGAATTTTGGACACTGGGGAAGCCCAGCATTTTTACGTCCCTGTTAGAGGAGAAAGATGCCCATTAAGGGTAAAAATATCTCAAAGAGGAAAAATTGCAGCTTATGTGTCAAGAACCACGCCTGAGCCATGTGCAGAGCTTTGTGAAAAAGAATTCAGGACAGAAGAATTCCAATTTGCAGAGCAAGGGATGAAATTTAATTGTGAAAATGTTTATATGTCTCTTTTTGCAGTCGTCAATACTAAGTATATAATTAGAGTAGCATTTGGACAGCAAAAAGAGTCCCCAATAAAAAGAAGGTCTATGAGTATAAAAAACATTGCAAAATCTCGGAGTGTTTTATCATTAGAGCAGATTAAAAATGATGTCGAATTAAGGCATGATTTTTTAAATAAAGTTAACACTTTACTAGAAAAAAGAAAACGAGAAATGTATGAAACTGGGCACAATAAAAATTTCGTAAAACTCAACCTAAAAGTCATAGATAATGAGGTTAGAGCAGACACCTTAAGGTCCAGTACTGAAAAACGAGATAGGAGGCATGAAGAAGCAACTGAAAGAAAACATAATTATGAAGCCTATAAAAAACAAAGAACAATTGACTCTATTAATAGACATATGACAAGAAAAGAAAAAGAAGAGCTGGAAAGGCAAATTTTAGAAAAGAAGTCCAGCATATTGAAATGCCATAAATTTTGGTTCAGCTTGATTGATCTATGCATAAGCATACAAACAATTACTGATCTCATTGCAAAAAGACGAGAGATGAAAGTGAAAAAATTAATGAGGAATTTTTCTGCATGAAAAATACAGAGGGCATATAGAAATTGAGTAGAAAGAAGGTTCAAAGGTATGCAAACCCAAAAGCTGAGAGCTAGAAATATCCTGCTTCTCACTGGTTTTGTAGGGAAATTATTTATAAAACCAAAAGCTGACAGTCAGCTGATTTTGTGCATGAAAGCGAGTAAAACAAATTATATGGTAAGAGACAGCTTTGGGGATTTTTTCAAAAAAATTGTATTAATACAGACAACTTGGAGAAATTACCAAGAAACTAAAAAAAATAGATATGGAGAGCTTGTGAAGCTATGGAATTCAGTTGTTGGGAAAATTATTAAGGATATTCAAAAGAAATCGAAGAGAAAAAGGAAAGTGACAAATGACACTGACAAATATTTTTCAATTAGTAAAGAAGTCCAATCTTTTGTAATAACTGAATATTTGACTGATAAGTATAATCAAGCTTGCGAAAGTTTAAAGAACACCACAGGAAGAATCATTGTAAACTTCATCCCATCTCTTAAAGAAATGAGGTGGCTTATAGACAGGGCTGCAAATATACAGCTAAGCTTGACATCTTAATTAAAATTTTACTATAAAATAAATATGACCGAAATCAGAGTCAAAGAAGGTGATGGCAAAATTTTACTCACAATGCCAACAGATAGAAACACCACAGTAAACGACATAGTTGTAGCGATCCACGAACAAAAACAAATTCCCCTTGACAAAATCTCATTGTTACTTCCTAATGATTTACCATTAGAGCTCAATAAAAAGCTTCATCACTATAATAACCCTACAGATATATTTCTTGCTACAGAAGTTTGGCTTTCTTATTACTCAGAAGAGCATCAGAAAACTTACTATTATGACCCTTATGAAAAAGAAACCAAATGAGAACTTCCAATCTGGGCCAAAGCTGCCCCAGGCCCAGAAGGAGAAAATGTAGAGCTTCTTGACCTTTTCCAGCCTAAAGACAAGCATGCTAAATATTCTCATTTAATTCGGCCTTCTGATTGGCTAGAGGGCAAAAACTATTTAAAAAGACCAGCAAGAAAACAAATAGAAAAGCCTTACAATAAAGATTATGCCTATAAACAAGGAGATGACGAATATAATATTTGGTACGACAAATATTTCAACGACAGAGGAGTCAAAGAAAGAGCGCCTGCATCTACCCGATGTGATCCTATTAAAGATATTGGCTACTGCAAAGCTGATATATACGAGCCAGAAACTGCTTATTTGTGTTTGCACTTTATTAGAGGCTGTTGCAGTGAAGGTGCAAACTGTCGGTTTTTCCACCATATGCCTAGCTTAGAAGAATGCAAAAAAATCCAGCCAATTAAAGACATTTTTGGGAGAACTAGACATGCAAATCACAGAGATGACATGCAAGGAATCGGCTGTTTTCAAAAGGAATCAAGAACTCTCTACGTGTCTGATATCAGGCTACCACCTGGAGATGACCCAGTTCAGCAGGTAAATGAGATGTTATGAAGGCATTTTTCTATATGAGGAAGAGTTGAAGACGTGACGTTTATTCCTCAAAAATGCATTGCTTTTATAAAATATTATCATAGATGTTATGCAGAAATTGCTAAAGAAGCCATGACAAATCAAGCTTTAGACTATGAGGAAATGCTAAGCATTAAATGGGCAAATGATGACCAAAATCCTGCAAGGGAAAGCCAGTATTCAGAGTTATGACATAAACAGCAGATTGAAAAGGAAAGGGAAGATAAGGGGAAAAAGAATAGTGAAAAGAAAAAGGGGAAAGAAAAGGTGGAAAAAGATAATAAGGTAGAATTTGATTTGCCGAAAAAACTACCACCGCCTGTAGATGTGACAGAGCTGGAAAGGCAGCTGAAGGAAGAAGATGAAGAAAAACAGAAAATTGATGAAAGGATGAAGAAGATGAATAATATTTTGGATAGGATTAAGGTAGAGCAGCCTGAAACACTTGCTGAAATTATTTTTCCAGCTGGAATTGACCCTACTCTTCCATAAATTAAGCATGTTTTAATTTAATTATAAAGCTTTTGCCATCTAGATACTTAATTATCTATTTATTTAAATAGCACAGATTTATTTGAATAATTATGTAACGCAAGTTAATAATTAACCTTTTAATATAAATTGGCAGATTTACCAAACATTTTTATTCCCTAACGTCCCTGGTGCTTGTATCATACTCTTCACCAGCTCAGCAGCTTCATTTGGCAGCATTATTTTTTGAGGCAATTTTGATATTTTACCAGCAAGATTTTCATGGCTTACAGACACTTTCATCCCAGGTTCAAAAGGGCTTGCTCTTTTTTTACTAGTGCTTGAAGCTCTTGAAGATAGAGGAGGGCGTTTAATAGTCCCTGATCCTTTAGAAAGTAAAATGCATTTTACCTCAGTGCTCGTTCTGGTTTCTTTTCTTTTGAATTCTTGGATAAAATTCTCTGACTTTGGAGTTGCTGAAGATGACCTTGACTTCATTAAGAGATCAGGTCGTGAAAACAGGTCACAAGAGCTTCTTTCTGGAAGATTCATCATTTGAGCATATTTTTTCTGAAATCGGGCTTCTCTATAGTCAGAAAAACTGGGGGTTGATGAACGGATTTCACTTATCCCAGATATATCTGAGCTATCAAAATTTTTAGCTATGATTGGCTTATTGCTTGGCGTTGACACATTAGACTGTATTTCTTTTGAAGCCAGATGCTCAATCAGCTGCCTTTTCATAAAATTAATTTCATTTTGCATTGACGCAATTATTTTGTCTTTATATTCACTCTCCACCTGCAATTCTTCAGCTTTTTCTTTATTTCTTAAATTTTCGTTATAAAGATCCATTTTTTCTCTTTTCAGCCCTCTTAAAGAAATTTGTAGCTTAATAATTTCCCTTTGTTTTTCATCTTTTATTGTATCCATTTCTTTCTGTAACGACTGCTTCTTTTTTAGATTATTTATAATTTCTTGCTTGATTTCAGTTTTTCTTTCTTTGCATTCTCTGATTTCTTGGCCTATTTCTAAAATTTCCTTTTCTATGTTTTCTTTGTCACATTGATCGAGTTCTATGTTTTCTTGTGTGAGCTCGTTGATAAGCTGCATTAATTTTTCTTTGCTTTGTTTTTTATCAGATTTGATTTCTTTGAGGTCATTTTGACACTCCCAATACTCTTTGAGATTGGCGTTTAATTGTTTTTGAAGAGAGTCGTAGAGTGACTCATCTACAGGCTCAATTGTGGGGGAGATTTTGGTTGGGGCATTTTTCAATTGATTTTTTAAATTTTCAATCTCAATATTGAGATTTTTTATGATATCTTTATAATCTCCTGTGCAAAGATCTTTCATAGTTTTTGTAAGCTTCGTTGTAATCATTGATGCCCTTTGGGCATATCTTAATGTGTTTAATGTTTCTTCATAAGCTGTAAATGATTTTGATATACAAGCGATCATAATTGTCCTTGTATTTCCTCCTAAAGAATCTTTAAGAAGTCTTGTAAGCTTTGAGTCTCTATAAGGCACATGGCATGCTCTCTTCTTTTCTCCACTCAATATATTAATGCAATTCCCTAATGCAAGCAAAGATCTATTTATATTGGCCCCTTCTACCATTCTTTGGCTATTATTTTCACTTGCAGAGCCTCTTTCGCTCCCTGCAAGATCAATTAAGCTTAATTTTGATGATAAAACTTCTCCAGAACTTATTTTTTGTTCTAAAGTAAACTGCAGTATAGCATGTGACCGAGTTGACAATTCATTAGCAGAGGTCGGTGCTTTTACTCGTTTTTGATTTCCTTCTATAACTAAATTATAAGCATCCTTTAAATTTACAATTTCAAACTCGCTCAGTCCTGGGACTTGGATTCCTTTTTGGAAATCTTCAATTATCATTAAATTTCTTGGGTCTCCAGCTGACAATAAGTCAGCAACTTTTTCATTATAAATTTCTAAATAACTCAGCTTTAGCTTGCTATTTTCGTTATTTTGTATAAGCTCCAAACATTCTTTTAGAGCATGAATGACATTTCCAGGTTCATTGTCTTTTGAATTCATATGTCCGAACATTGTATGTGTTTTTCCAGAACCTGTGCATCCATATGCAAAACAAGTAGAATTGTAGCCTTCTGTTATGAATTGGACTAATTTTTTTACTGTAAGTGTGTAGACTTGGAGATTTGTGATGTTTTCTGGGAATACGCCGTTAAATGTGTATTTTTTGAACTGGACAGTCCCAGGCTCTTTAAATAAGATTTCGTTTGAAGAAGGGTCTTGTTTCAGATATTGGCTTAGATCATTGGAGGAGTTATTGATTTCTTTGTCAGTTAAGGGTCTGATTCTTACATAAACTTCAAAAGGTGATACTAGCTGGTTCATAATATTTAAAAATGGATTTCGAATACCGCTATTAAAGAGAAACCTTTGCTCTTATATTATTAAATAGCTTTTCCTATTAAATTTGTTAATCATTACAATTTTTTTTTATTGATTGAGATTCATTGTAAATCAAACTCACAGTCCCCAAAGAAAAATTTATCATTATAAATTTAGCTTAGCTCATCTTATTTATTATATAAAATATACAATAAGGCATTATTGCAGGCTCAATAAAATATTATCCTTCTTTTAGTATTTTTTCGGGCCTAATCTTTAATTATGAAGATTAATTCCTATGAGATTTTTCAAAAAAATTATAGAATAAACTAAACAAAATTTTTAAAAAGAAAATGGCTCTTAATTAAATTGATAGTTAAGCTTCCTTAGCTGTTTATTATGATAAATCATTCACTTTTGAAATCTCCTCAAAGATGATCCAATGTAATAGCATTTTTTAATTCGAAGCCACAAATAATCTTTTGTATCTTTTTAATCCCAATAATTCTAAAAATATTAAAATGAAATAATATAAATGAAGAGTTTTGCTTTATTTATGCTTCTAACACTACTAATCAAGGTAAATGGGAGAATTTCTTCAAAATTCATTGTGGAAGAGCATCATTTAATTATTGTAAGTGATAAAACTACCTTGGTGAAGAAAGGGAGCACATGAGTCAATTCAGTCCCAATGGATTATTACAAAAATGTAGATTGGGTGTCTAAAGGATATGTAGTTTGGGATGGGAGTGATGGTGCTTCAGGCACAATTTTGTTCATAAAAACCTTTAATGTTCCAGGAAATCCTATTTCATGCTTAATTAAAGCTTGAGTTGATGATACAGCTAAATTATATCTAAATGACGTGCATTTTGGTGATTGTACAGCCAATACTTTTATATATCAGAATTTAGAGTTTGATTTTGATCTTTCTGCAAAGATTATCCCAGGGATGAATACTTTGAAAATTGAAGCAACAAGTAATATTCTACCTGCAGGAGTATTATTTTACATGGATATTAAATATAATTAAAGATATTAGAATTAAACGCCATTATGGGGATATATATTGATTTATTTCTGATTAATTTTAATTAAACATAGAGCTTTAAATTTAATTTTCATAAAATAAAAGCATTATAAAATTATTGAATAGCAATCAATTAGCATTATTTGCACTTTTATAATTTATTATGCTTTCTAATGCCATATAATCGCTAAAGTAATGCAACTTATTGCACCATTCATTATTATAGATCTACAGGCTTATAATGTTTGAAATGCAATAGCATATAAATGAAAGCAAAGTTTGATGCCAACACTTTTAAAATACGCTATGATGATTTCAACCGAAGCTATTTAATTGAAACCAAAACCAAAGAGAAAAAAAACGAAGCAAACTATTGTGTCTGCTCCATTCGAACTTATAGGATCTTGTCTAAACCTTTGATCAAACCAATAGAAGGCCCGTTGCCTAAGCTTTATCCGTGCTTTATAGGATCACCTCTTTATTACTCAATGCTTAGAGCTTATTATTCTTATGTTCCTAAATCGTATTGATTTAAAACTAAATCGTTTGCAGTTAAAATAAAGCCGCTGGTAAATATAGAAATATCAAAAGATGACAATGCAATTAGCTTAAATAACACTTCTAACATCACACCTGGCATTATGCCCACATGTGACAATACACTGACATCCAACAATATTGTTGTGGTTAAAACAGAATTTTTTCCCTTAATAAAGCCTCAAATTTCTTTAAATGTTGATCTTTCTTTTTATGCATCGCTAAAATTGACTATAAATTCTCAATTTTCTGATAAAAGTATTGAATGAATTACAGGAGAGTCATCAGGAAGAAAAATAATGAAAAAGTTTAAAGCAAAGACTGGCCATTCTAAGGCCAGAATTAGTCAAATAGATGATCATTTTATATGTTTTATTTGTAAAGAAATTGTAAAAAGACCTAAAGAATGTGCTAATTGTGAGCATTTATTTTGCGAATATTGTTCGACTAATATAAAAGAATGCCCATATGGGTGTAATGAATTGGTTTTTCGAGATCCTTCTGCTTATGTTTTAAGGATTTATAACAAATTTAAGCTTAAATGTTCACACTTTGAATCTGGATGCTCTTTTATAGGGTCTTTTAAAGAGCTGGATTTGCATAGAATTAATTGCTTATATAAAACTGTGAAATGCGATGCTGGACTTTGCAACAATTTTTTCATAAGAAAAAATAAATGACAAAACTCAGATACCTGCAGTGAGATATGCAGCTATACAAGTGAATTTAAAAATATGTTGGATGAAAGCTCGAGAAATAATATTTTAAAGTCCTTTTCAAATTTTATAGAAAAAGTTCATGAAAGCAGCAATAAGGCTTCCAAAGAACAAATAAAAAAACTTGAAATGGAAAAGCGTTCAAAAATAAGAAGACTTGAATTGATGAAAATGAGAAGAGAAGATCTTCTCTCTGAGCTAGAAATGACACAAAAGCTATACCACCCAGGAAAATGGAGAATCAACGCCAAGTGTTGGACTTGCTGCTATTCCACAAATAAGCAAGGCCATGGATGCAAAAGAATTAATTAATTTGTAAATGCAATTCTTTTTATTTTATAAGTGATTACACTAATTAACTTGACTTAAAACTTTGTTTAGTACCGCACATACTGCAGAAATTAGCACCTACAGATAAAAAAGAATTGCATTGTGCACAAAGAATGTGTTTTACTGTGTATCTTTTTTTAATGGAATCTTTTATTTTTTCTTCCATTGTCAATTTCTGAATCATAGATTTAAAATCTTCTGATTCAGGAGAAATCTTCCTTGTCTTGGGAGAGTTGAAGATAGAAATCTTGCTTGAACTGTTTAGAGACCCTGATTCATTGTCGTTATTTCTGTTATAAGAAAAGTAAATATTTGGGAGACTAATTTTATCCTTCAACACTATTCTCAAAGGTTTAGGCTTATTTATAATATCCTTGCATTTCGGAATATGCCTCTCAGCTGGAATAGGTGCAAACCTTCTTCCACAATGTGGGCATTGTGTATAGGCATCCTCCAAACTTGTTGGCGAATTAATTGCGAAATCCCTGACATTTTCTTCAACAATTGTGCTAATATCGAGAATTTTGATTTTATTAATAAAATCCTGATGCTTTTTATATCAATTTTTATCTTTATATTCTTTTAAAGGAGATCTCCTGCGTTTTTGCAGTTTTTCTTCTCTCCTTTCTATTTGAGGTAGGATTTTTTCTAGAATTTTAAATTTAGGTCTGCTTTTTTGGACCTGGAAGCAGGCTTGCTGGTGTTTGTCAATTCGGTCTGAAAAGAACTTTCTTCCACAGGACTGACATTTTACTCGCAAATCTTCATTAAAAAAGTCATTTGAAGAGACCCTGGACTTAATTTGTTCGGATTCTGATAGTGGGCTTAAATTGGAATTATCAAGCATTGTCATGTTTTTGTACTCATCTAGGCTATTGGAGGAGAAATAACTAGGCGATGAAGCCAATGAGAGACTCTGAGCTTTAGGAGTCATTTGTAAGCTTTGGTACATTATCTATTATGGTTGATTGATTAAAATTGTTTATGTTATTATTCATCGGTTTCGCGAATTATATTTAAATTCAAAACTAATTGTTTATTTATAGAAAGAGAGGACAGGGATTAAATGAAATATAATGTTAGTTTAGTGGCTATTAAAGTGACCAATTAGTAAAAGTTGAGAAAATTAACTGTTTTAAGGAGGATTATTTTCTATTAAAAATTTTATTAAAAAGTAGCTACAAAGGCAAAATTTGGCTCATTAAATTAATTTTGTTTTTTGATTTGTTTTATTAATTTTTCTTTTAGTTTAAATTTAAGGTCAAAGAGTATGATTCAGTTTTCTCTATATAAAATGAGTTTAAATTAATTTAAACTCAATTATCATACTCAGAGAGTTCAGCATTTCATTATAGCTATTTATACTAGCAATCAAATAGAAGCAATATCGAAATCGCTTCTTATGAGTCTAGCCTAAAATGTATATAATAAAAACCATTATGCTTTTATTTGAACTTTTATGTTTGCTGAGCATTGGAAGTGGAGAAAATTATATAAAAAGTGGCAATGACTGGGATGGACTCTGCAAGACTGGTCACATTCAGTCCCCAATAAACTTGAAATCTTCTGACGCAGATTTCATCGAAAAGGATTCAGCCATCTCATCCTCAATATCTCTAGAATTTCTCCTTGCAGCATCTACTGGCTTATTTACAAATACGTCTTATCAACTACTTGGAAACTTCGGTGGCATTATACTTGACACAGGTAAAAATGATGAAATCAAGCTATTTTCATCAAAAATTGAGCTCCATTCTCCTTCAGAGCACTACATTCAAGATAAGCAATTTGACTTGGAAATTCAAATTTTCTTAAGCGATGGTGAAACAGATGAATTTTCTTATATTTTATCAGTCTTCTACCAAGAATCAAATCAAACAAGTAAATTTCTTAAAGACGCAATTGATTCAGAAGGCAAAACACTGAAAATTGATGTAGGAACCGCCTTTGGAGGAATTGAAAAAATTTACAATTTTTATTTTTACGAAGGCTCATATACAGTACCACCATGCACTGAAGATATTGGTTGGATTATCTGGCCTCAAATCCAAAAAATGGACAAACCTCAGCATGAATTTTTTTTAAGTCAATGGCAAAATAATACAGATTTCGCCGAAGGAAAAGGGAATAACCGTGAAATTCAAGCACCTGGGAGTAGAATCATCATCTACTTTGATGGAATAGACAAATTATCATCATCCTCACTCTTTTTCCTGCTGCCTTCCAGTTTCTATTTCATACTATATTTTTAATAAATAAATCCTACCTAAATATGCAATCCGACTACATCGCCATCCCTACAAAAGTAAAGCGAAAATCGTGGAGGACTCATTATTCATTCCTCATTCTCTTTTATTTCAACGTATTTACAGCTGGCGTCTCTTTTGCATTGGTCCTTCCTTCAATATGGCTTTATATACAGGATAACGAAGGCGAGCACTCTTTCTTGGCTATTGTCTTGTCAATTTATTCAGTCGGAGAAGTTATTGGGTCTATGTTTTTTGGGATTTTATCTGATTATTTAGGAACAAAAGTTTCCTTGATATCGGCTTTGGCATTCGGACTGCTAGGAAGCATCATGTATTTTTCAGCTGATTATTTATCTGGAAATGTAGTTTTATATATCATTATGCTGGCAAGAATGATGCAGGGTATTTGAAGTGGAGGCCAGCAGGCTTCACAGCAAGCATATATATCAGAAGTAGTTTCTGCTACCTCAAAGCTAAAAGCTTTAAGCGAGCTCGGGATTGCAAATATTTGTGGGTATATACTAGGCCCAGTTTTTGGGATGATTGTGAATTTCATAGACATTTCGATTTTCTTTGACGTACAGGTGGATTCTTATACATATCCAGGATATTTCCAAGCATTTGTGTCACTGATTATGATTATCATAAATTATTTCCTTTTTGAAGAGCTTCCTTCTTCAGAAAGACCTGAGCGTGGGCAACTTCCGGCTACAAATTATTCAAAGCCAGATAGAGTTGGGGTGATTTACTGCTGTGTAGCTTGCTTTGTTATTTTTTATGGATTTACAGTACAAGAAACTATTACATCTCCACTAGTCACTGACCACAAAAATGTAAAAATTAAATAGAAATTCACTGAGTCCTTCGGCTGAAGTTTGTTTTTAACTTATTTATTATTTGCAGGGGCTGGGTTAATAAGCATTTTATCGCTCGCTTTGGTGAATTGGCTTGATAATAAGCTTAGTGACCGCGGAATATTTTTGCTGTCCTTAGTTTTAGGGATTCTTGGATGGGCTATGATGATTGATTTTAATGATAGGCATATCCCAATAGGGCTGTTTTTGATTGGGTTTGGGTTAATTTCTTGTCATTTTGCAATGGCGAGAAACGTTTTATTCAGCATTTATTCGAAAATTATAGGGCCACATCCAGCTGGGATGTATATGGGCATGACCTTAGCTTCAGGCTTGCTCTCTAGGACAATCAGCCCTTTTTCAGCTATTAAATCATTAGAAGTTTCTGTAAAGCTGGTCATGCTAATTAACGTAGGGCTGCTTTCAGCAATTTGTGTAGCACTTTTGGTGTATTGGGAGCATCTGTCTCCACATATAGACAACACGAAATCTGATTTAATACTGTTTATAGATAAGAAAAAGAAAAAGAGAAAAAATAAACTTTCATATATGGGCGTTAATATGCCTATCACATCTCTCTAGGATTTAAACAACAATTTAAATAGAATTAATTCTTGTGTAATAATGGTTTAATCTGTCCTAGGTCTTCTAAAAAATGACGTAATCTTGTCAAAGCTGATATTTCCAAGCGCAAAATTTTTAGTTGTAGATAAAACAGCATCAAGGATTAAAGCTCCACAACATAATGTGCCGATGTATCGATAAGATAAACTCTTAGATTCAGCAAAATTCAGCTTTCGAATATAGTCTAATTAGACTTTACATTGAAAAGCTCCAAATATTGGCATACAGATCCCAGCTGAAATTGTATGAGACATATAAAAATTGTCGATTCCAATATTCTTTAACTGAGTTGTGATTATTTCATTTGCACAAAAATAAATTGGAGATATTGCTAAAGCTCCAAATGAATATTTGCCTACATAAAATGCAGTCTCAGAATATGTAAGCTCACTAATCAAAGCTGTCATTAACGCAAAATTCCCTGAACAAAACACTATTTTACCATTACCACTCAGCGAAGTCCCAGCCATGATCCTCAGCTCTGCATTTTCCCTGCAAAAAATCCCTTTGCGATTTCTCTGGACTTCTTTCATCATTTTTATAAAAATTATTAGAAAACTTGTTCAATTTATTTATATTTTCACAAATGACTCATTAAACGGGCTTTTACTACCTCCTGTGCTTTCAATGTCGCTTGGCATACTTTTTAGAGTGCTATCATTATTTTCAAGAAGGTTTTTTAGATCAAGCTCTGCGCATTCGTGATTTTCATAGTCTTCTACCCTTATATGCCTTTCAAGTGAGCAGGCTCTTTCTAATTCTTCCTTTGTAACATTAATTCCTGCTTTTTTCAGCTGATTTTCTATATATTTTGATATAGGTCTGCTGTCTGTCAATAGCAAAGTTTCTTCATACTTATAGCTTAAATCTATCCCAACCTGTTCAACAAGATATGCAATACATTCATAATACGCTTTTAATGGCATCTTCTTGCTTGCAGCTGCACAAATTTGTATTGCGCCTTCATTCTTTTTATTCAGGGCTTTAAAATTCGCATCACATGTTTCATGCAAAAATTTGATCATCGCATAATGTCCGATTCTGCATGCAATTAAGGCACAATTTTCGCCTGTTTTTTCGTCTTGATGCTCAATATCAAGCTCTACTGGGTAGTTTTTCAAGTCTTTAAAATAGTTATAAATATAAGAAACTATACTTATATGGCCCTTTTCACAAGCAATATGTAGTGGGGTATATGTGGAGCCATCATTGAATTCTATTAATTGTGGCTTATCAAACTCGACTGTCAAGCTTTCTACTGTTTTTTGAGTCGGCTTGGTTTGGTAGTTTTTTAAATAAATAGGAAGATAATACTCTAATAGGTCTATTGTCCCATGTTTACATATAATCTCCATCCCACTTGTGTGTTGGCTTTCAAACAAATTTTCCATAATAACCACATCTGCTTTATGAATTTTGTGCAAAGCTATAAAGATCTCAGTTTTACCTAAATATAAGGCATAGCCTAAAGCATTCACAAAAATTCCTTTAATAATAGCAACCCGATCATTTAGAGTGCCTTTCTCTTTTAAAATTTTGGCGAGCTTATGAACGTTTTTTGTGTGATTTCTGTCGATATAGTCTTTCATTTTCATGTTATATTTGGAAAGACCCATGGATCTCTCATGAGCAGCACAGCAACCCATTTGCAGTTTTATTAAAATGACATCATTTAATATAAAAGTATTTTACATAAAGGATTTATTTGCAAAATTCGAGTCCTGCTTGCGTTTTCTACATCTTGTAGCAGGGAGTAATCTTATAGGTTTGGGGAAAGATTTTGTAGGGGATTGATCGTCGGTTAGGTATGTGTTTCTGAATTTCCCATGGGAAGTTTTGTAAGGACTGATAGAAATGTCTTCTGGGACCTCAGTTTCAAACATGGTATAGTATGAGCTATCTCCTGGATCGTAGTCCAAGTAATGTTTATGATATTTAGAAGGAGAATCGAATGAAATGTCAGCGGCAGGTTTTGGAGACTTCTGGTGAAAAATTCTTGGCAGAGGCTTAGCAGTAGAAATGCATGCTTCATAAGGCTTATAAGTCACCCTTGGTGTATGACTTCGCTTCGGAGACTCAGTATCAGGCCTTATTTTATTGTTCGGAGTAAAAGCCATTACATCTTTAAACCCTTCCATGTCATGCAGCTCATCAATCCTTCTTTCAGCCCAAGTCTTAAATATCTCACTACTTTCCTCCAAATATTTCATAGTTTCTGGGTGTGAAACCCTCTTACTAAAATCCTTTTCAGAAATGACGAATAATTCTCCATCATTTGAAATACATGTACATGTATATTCCCTTGTATCTTTATGCTGTAAAATTTCTTCAAATCCAAACATTTGGCCTCTTTGTTTTATTACAATTTGTAGTTCTTTGGTTCTGTATAAATGATTTTGTTTTCTAAGCTTATTAAAAGAATTGTTAGATCTTGAGGAGTTTATAGGAAGATCATAAGGGTTAAAAGCAGTAGATAAAGGAAGTTGGAATTTTTTTGTATATTTAAACTCGCCTTCTTTTATTATGTAAACTTCGTTTACAGGGCTGCCTTCTTTGTAAACTGCTTGTCCGCGCTTGAAATTTACTGTTTTGAAATAGTAGCAGAGCTTAAATAAAGAAACTTTTGTCCAGTTAGCGAATTGAGGCAAAGATCGTAATAAATCAATTTTTTCGTTCATAGTTTTTTCGTGGACTGAGCCAGCTATCTGATAATCTTCTTTACTAAGTGCAGCTAAAACTGTTTTTTCTAAACACTGGACTGTAGCGTTTCTCGGCTTGTCATTAATTAAAGCCATTTCTCCAAAGGACTGTCCAGCTCCAATCCTCTCAATTTCTATAAGTCCATCGTCTACCTCACTTTCTTCAGTTGATACTATATTTAATATATCTATGCTGTCCTTTCTGTCTTTAATTTTATTTGGTGTTATAGGAGAGTTCGGCTCTTTATTTACAATCCTTGTAGTTACAGCTCTTGGCCTAAATGGAATTATGTCTAGCTGGCTCTTTCTCGGTATATCAAGTTGGCTTCTTCTTGGTATATCAAGCTGGCTTTTTCTAGGCTGATCAATCAACTTTTTCTCACTTTCATTCCTAACAGGCTTTTTCCTATCTTTTGGAAGTAAAATCCTAACTTGGCCTTTCAAAATAAAATACAAACAGTCTCCAGGGTCCCCTTTTCTAAAAATATACTCATCAGCTTCATATTCTGCATATGTGAGGACCTTGCAGCAGGCCATGTGAACTTTATTTGACTGCTCTCTTTCTGTTATTTCTTGGAAAAATTTAATTCCTGACGTCGCTCTCATAAGAATTTCTATATCTTTTTGTGTTCGTTTGTGAGGAGGATTATGTAAAATTGTTCTCGGAGAATAAATAGTTTGGCTTTTCCTTCTTTCTGTACTCATTATTTAAAAGGAATTGTTATTAAAATATGTAATGGATTAATAATGCTATTTTTTCTCTCGTTTTAAAATCACCATAGTCTTATTTTTGGTAGTATTGATACCCCGGAGAGCCCCATTTGAGTTTGATCTGGGAAGAGTAGGAGAAGATGCGCCAAATTTTGGGGTTGGGACAGTTAGGAATGATTTTGTTTTTAATGTGGTGCGTAAAAATGGAGCTTTGGTTTCAGTGTTGAGGGACTGGATTTTCTTTGGTGGAGAGAATTCTTCTTCCTCTTCACTCATTTCGGGTTTAGGAGTGTGAGGCAAGTGCTGGAGTAGCTCTTTGTATTTTTCGGATATGTCAGGAGCCTGCTGCTGGAGGATTCCTGAGAGAATTAAGCATTCCATTATGATTGTTTTCATTTTCAGCTTATCGTGATAATTCCTGACGTCTTCTAAATGTGTTTTCGGTATAACTGAATTCTTTCGAGTAATTCAAGGATGGTTCAGCGCCAGTTCAGCTGTATAACGCTCATATGGGTTTATAGCAGTACAGCGCAAAAATAAATCCTTTGCTAAAGGTGGAAAATCATCAGGAAAATGCCATTCAATATTTTTCAGTTTTCAAGTATAAGAACTTATATCATCATCTGGCTCATAAAGAGGATGGTTTCCTACTATAAGCATGTATAATATCATTCCACAGCTCCAAATGTCAACTTGTTCACCGTAAAAGTTTGATAAAACTTGTTCAGGGGCCATATATATCATTGTTCCAGTTTTAGTATCTAAAAGAGAGTCGTAGCTGTAATTTGAGCTAAGGCCAAAGTCAGTAATTTTAAGTGAACTAATTACGTTTGGCTCTGCAAACAAAATATTCTCAGGCTTTAGATCCCTATGAACTATTTTTCTCTCATGAAAATAAGCTACCCCTTCAAACACTCCTTTCATAATTTCAGAAGCCTCCTGGTCAGTTAGCTTCCTGCTTCTAATTAAGCTCATAAGTGTCCCACCTCTCAATAATTCCATTTCCAGAAAAAAAGCGCTTTCACAATACTTGATCCCTTCAAACTTAACAATCTTAGGATGGTTCATGCTTTCCAAAATTTCAACTTCTTGAACAGACAAAGCGATTTCTTTTTCGCTCATTTGAGCCTTTGGCAATACTTTGACGGCAACCTCTTTTTTTGTTTTCAGAGAAGAACAGTGGTATACAGACGCATAAGCACCCTCGCCAAGCATGTTTATCACATTAAAATGCTCTGAAATATCCCGAGCAATACTTTCGTCCATTTATGATGTCTTTTGTAAATCATTGCAGCATTTTAATTAGCTTCAAATAATATGGTCTTCGAAAACTTTAGGAAAGAATTCGCTAAATACAAACTTATAAAAAGTGTCATTTTGACTTATCCAGGCACAAATCCAGACGAGCAAAGACTTATGAGGAACCTTAAAGACCAGTTTGAAGATCATACCAAAAGTATTGTGTCGCCAACAAAAATCTGCTGTGGACTTATTTTCTTTGCGGGAGCATTACCTTACTTGAGGAAAAAAAAGAATTATCTTGGAATAAAACATTTCATTGGAATGACCTTTATTCTCTTTACGCTACCTGCTATAGGTGGCAAAATGGCGGAGAGAGTGGCTGGCTTTACAAAAACAGATTATTTTTATGAAGAATTGGTGAAATCATCTCAGCCTATTTCAGAATTCATTAAAGATAAAATATAAAGCAAAATTGAACACAAAAGCTAATTAATATTACGTTTAGTAGCATTCTAAAGGAATAAAATGGCTATGTGTATTATGATGATTTTTTATTTTTTGTTTGGGTTTTAATTCCTTGGTGGATTTGACCTGATATTTTTATGCCCTTTATATTAGGCTGCTTATCTGTATTGGAACTTTCTTTCCTTTCAATAACCAAATTTCTATGCTTAGCCACCTGAACTTTTTGAACAGTTTTAACTGCTGGTTCTTCTTTATTTTTTATTTGACTCTGTTTAGATTCTTCTTTTTTTGAAATTTCATGCTTTGAATTTTCTTTTCTTTCAACATGTCTCCCTACCTGCGCTTTTATAGCAGTTTTAACAGCCGAGGGGCTTTTATTTCTTAATAGATTCTGCTTATGCTCTTCATTATTTTCTTTTTTAAACTATCATATAAGCTAGCCACTTCTTCTTGGAACAGAGAAACAGTTAAAGCATCATAGTTTGTCAGTCTGATATCTTTTAAACTAGTATTTGGGTTTTCTTCAATAAACTTCTTTGAACAATTCGCCATGATCTTGGCACATAACGGCTTTGGAAATCCAAGATCCCACTAGATATGGCAGGTATTGAAATACTTTTTAATCGGAGATCGGATGCTTTTTTCAATGAATTCATTACTGAAAGCTCTAGTAGTTTTGCTTCATTATGGTTTCCATCTTCATAAACTGGCCTTACAGCGTGAATAATGTATCTACAGTGAAGATTTCCTCCACCTGTAATAGTGACTTCTCCTGTTTCAACCGGACCATGCTGTTGGACTCATTGATCACTTTCTTCTTGGACTATATTACCTCCTTTTTCTAAAATAGCTCCTGCTACACCTCCTCCATGTAGCAGTTCATTGTTGGCTGCATTAACTAGGTAGAGTGTTACCTATTGCATCAGTTTGCTCTTCAGTTATATCAGCCTCCACAACCTTTATGGTTATATTTCGAAATACTCTGAAAAAATCGCCAGTAGGATGGATTAACATTTTTTTTTAATTTATAAAAACTATGCATTTTTAAAAGGATATTAAGATTCATACTTTAACTCGAATATTAGAAATTGAGTAAGACAGCTATTCTTTTTATAGAAGAGAGAGAATAAGATTAGGTTTTAAATGCTTGAGTACTTAATACCCTGAATTTCGTTTTCCGTTATTATCGAAAATCTCAGACAGCTCCATTATATCTATCAAACACTCAAATAAGGAATATCCTCTATAAAGTAAATAAATAAACTCAAGAACAAAATTTACAGAATTTGATGAATAAAATTAAAATTTTTTATCTTTAAATTAAAATAGCCAATTATTTTTGAGATAATAATTTATTTTATTAGTACTTGCTTTGCAAAATTTTGTCTACTTTAGAATTTATGTGAAGCAGCTATTTATGATGCTTTTGATAAAATATTTGCTTTTCTTTCAAATTACAAATCTCAATATCTTAAGCTGCATTTTTTCTAATGTATAGAATCGCATCATTTCATATCTTCTGGGCAAGCTTAACAAAATAATCATTAAGTTTGGCAGCACTTTTTCCTTAGTAGAACATCTAATCCGAAGAATCAAACTAAAAACAGCTCATAAACTTCGCACTACAAATAGATTTTCTCTTATTACTCCCTTTTGCATCCAAAACTCATTTTGAATCTTGGCATTTTGTATTTGGCGATATCTTAGCCAGCGCTTTTTTAAAAAACTCAGGAGTTTTTAGCCTAATATTTTCTATATCACTATTAATATACCTTGATTTTGTATTACTTGGGGTTTTTGATCTGTATTCATCATGCAAATATATCTTATTTTGGTTCTTCAGCTTTCTTAGATAAGATATTTTTTTTCTTTTAAATGGCATCAATCTGATTTCTTCAGTTGGCGATTTGCTGCATTCTTGAGGGTTTATTGAAATTGAGTTATTTCTGGACCAGCATATAAGAGTTGGGTTTTGAAAATCAGCCACATTATTCTCATCAAATTTATCGTCACGGTTTGAATTCACCAAAATGTCGCTTGGGCAGTCACTTTTTATTTTTCTTTTTATGTATCGAATTCCAACCGAAAACGAAGGGATGTTATCTCCAAGTCTTGAATTTTCAGAGTTTGGGAAGATATTCATAGGAGGAGGCACTAAGCTTTGTCTTGAAGATGGGCGACGATGGTTGTTTGTTAATATTTGGCCATCCTTCAGCAGTAAATTTATCATTTTATCTTGGTTATATGAAATTCGAGTCAGCAGTTTTGAATTTTTCAGCTGGCTCCTTGAAGTCTTCAGCCTTGATATTGGCGAGTATGAAATTTTTTAATGCTACTTAATTAACGGATGAGCAATAAGCATTTTTTAAGTTAAGTTAATAATTCAGTAGTCAATAAAATAAAATCTAATGATTTTTTGCTATAATTTTAAGAATTGTCAGACAAATTGATAAACTAACGCATTAATTATTATTGGCAACATTTGAGCATTATTAATCATTATATTAGCTCCACTCAGATATCAATAGAATTTAATTTATAAACAAGCTGTGCTTCAAACTTTTAAGAAAAATCATGAAGAGGAAGGCTCTTAGCCGCATAATTTAGACTAATACTTAATAAGGAGTTCAAAAATTTTTTAATTCTAACTTGAGTCTTTATATGCTTTGAATGTATTTTCTTTTATAGCATAAAGTTACTGGATTGCTCAGAGTTATTTTTTTGGCTAGAAGAGCAAAAATAAAATTTCTGCAACTCAAAAGAGTCCCAATTTAAGAGGAGTTGCTTTAAAATAAAATGGAGACTTCAAGGTGCATTGAGCCTGAATGTGAAAATAAGCCTGATTTTGTGTGCCAATGCACAAACCCTGAAACCAGTATTTGCCGACATCACATTGCAGATCATACAAGAGATAACCCAGAAGGCCACCCTTTTTCCGCAATCACAGAAACTCTCTCTGCAAGTGTCCCAGTAATTCTTGACTCATTTGACTGGAAACTTGGCCTTCCTCTCAGCAATAACTACGAGATCTCAAACCTGCCTGAAGCTGAGCTAAAAATCAAGCTTTCAGACGAAAGCACTTGCTCTTTCTCCTACACTCGAGATCAGCTACACGAATTCTTCATGAACTTAGAAATCATACAGTCCCAAATTGACAGCTTAATCTAAAATTCTTTTAATTTTAATAGCTAATTCCCCTTTCACACATAATATTAACAAGTTTCTCATATGGAAAACAGCTTTCAGCAGAATTACCAAACCGAAATCGAGATCTTATCAAGAGACTACTCCCCTCTCAGGACCTCCCACAAATGAAAATCCACAAAAGTCCCATCCGCCCAGTTAGACTCAGATGCGGTTTCACTATTAAACCAAAAAGAAAAATTCACCGTTCAAAGAGCAGGGTCTGAGACAACTGACATATATTCCTTATTCCAGTTCAATAAAAGAATGCAAATTAAAAGAAGCGAAAAACTGCTGAAGAGTGCATTTAGCTTTTGAAGGCTGGTTAACCCGTCGCAGCTTAGGTCAATTTCTAAGCCAGTTTATATCAAGGTGTTTGAGAATATATATAAAGATATTTTAGACCCAAATAATACGGCTTATGCAAAGGAATATGCAATTAGTGATGCAGAAGTTGATTTTAATGGGAATTTTGGACTGACTTTTTGTGAATTTTATGACTCGTTTTTTGAATTTTTGGATACTATGACTAAAAGTGTGCTAATTGGGGAGTATTTGAGGTTTATTAAAGCTGTATATTCGAATATTCAAGAAGCGGCTTGGTTTACAGCACTTAATTTGCATAATAAATTGCATTTAAGTGAAGCTCCAAGGCCGGTTTTTCAGAGCTGGATGGTGAAATCGTTTAGAGAGTCAAGGCAAACTATGGTAGAAAATACATCACAGTCGCCGCCTAAAGCAGCATCAGTTAAAATTGACTTGGATAATCTCCAAAGAAAAAACAGAAAGGTCATTAGAGAAGCAAACCAAGTCCAGCGGAAGATAGAAATTTTGAAAAGACAAATAAGATCTTCTCAAAGCAGAGTCAGGTCCAGGTCAACTCTTGATGGACGCTATAACTGGACAGCAGATATAGACAAAAAAGATAGAGACTGGAGCACAATCAAGAAAGACAGCTATTTAGACAAATTCAACCCACTTTCGATCAAACCTCTAAGAGGTGGGCGGGACTCGAATTTCCTTGAAGAAATCATTCAGCTGAGAAAAGGCAAAACAATAGAAATGTTAAATTAAGTAAAATATGGCACTAATACTTCTTTTTGCCGTAGCATGTGCAGCATTTTTTACAGACAGTCCCTATATCAAAACTATCAGCAAGTCTGAAATAGCTAAGCATATAAGGGACCCTGACTATTTAACAGGAATAGTAATTTATGAAAGAGAAGGTGAAAGGTCTCAAGCATTTGCAGAAATCGTCGATTCAATATTAGATTCATATCACAATTATATACAATTTTTAGCTTATGATTGTACAGAAGACGAAATCCTGTGCCCTCAAGAAACAAAATCAATGCTTCCAATGTTTGAAATTCATGTTCCAAATGGATACAACCCCTATTCTGGAAAACCTATTGTGGAGCTAAAAAAATACTCTGGCCCAGGCGCCATACAAAACATTACTGATTATTTACTTGAAAATATTCCATATCTAGGCCTTTTTCTCAATAGAGAGACAGAAGAATATCTATATGACCCTGATATAAATTCTGTGATTTTATTTACCAAAAAAAATTTTGTACCTTTAATGTACCAAGGGCTCTCTTCACTATATAGAGGACGGCTGAATTTTTATGTTTCTTGGGCTAATCTTACTGAATATTCTAGAAGGTATCAAATTTATAATTTCCCTGCTGTTGTTGTAAAGACAAATAAAGATATTATTAAATATACAGGGAAAATTGCGTACGATGATATTGCTGAATTTCTTAAAAATTATGCAGTTCAGTCAAAACAAGTTGAAAAATTAGTTACACAGGCTGAAAAAACTATTCCTAAGCTGAGGATTCCTGATTTTATCCCTATAAGGCTAACTGCAGATAATTTTTACACAAGGCTTGACAAAGAAAAAGTAAACTTTGTCCAGTTTTACAAAGAAAAAATGATAAATGACTGAGATAGGCTATTAAAGGAATATGCTGGTGTAGTCACATTTATTTTATTAAATTGCACTGATGCTGCAGAATATGAAATCGCTCTTGACGAGCACGTTAAATCATTTCCATCTCTTTACTTATATCCTCCAGACAATCCTAATGGTTACCCTCTATATTTGACTGATTTTCCAAGTATTGAGATTGAAATCGCCAAACATATAAAATTTGAAATGACTCAATTATCAGACTACAAACTTCACGATTTTATATATAAGCCAGGACGTGACAAAAGAATGGGGCTAATTTTCCTTACTGAAGACCAAACCCCTATTCATTACAAAGCACTTGCAGCTGACCCAGCTTTTAACCATTTAGTAAGATTTTCTATATTTAAATCAGGTAGACAACAATTATCTGATATTTTTAATCCTAAAAAAATACCAACTATGATAAGTATTATTAGAGCAAACGAAACTGGGGAATTAAAAATTATTGAATATTCAGGAGAAGTAAATGACTATAAAATCATGTTTTATTTTGTCGACCAAATGTCCTTGCCGATGTTTTATAGAGAAGACAAGAAAAAAGTGAAAACTGAAAATGAAGTAAAACCATGGGACAAAAATAGGTGAAGAGATGAATGTATTGGCGGAGTCTGCGTTGTAGGGTTTTTTAATGGAGATGCTGTAAGAAATATTTAGGAAAATTTCCCAAATGAGCTTTCTGTGCTCAAAAAAGCAAGCGCACTGATGGAAAATAGAAATCTCCCTTATCATTTTGGATGAGTAGATGGAGTATGCTATTCTGGGCTCAGAGAAATTTTTGATATTCATGAACACAATTTGCCTGGACTAGGAGCATATTTACCGGCGAAGAAAAAGATTGCGAGACTTTATGGAGAATTTAATAGTGAAGATGCAATTGATTTTCTTGAAAATGTGCTGAGGAATAAATTTATGGGCGAAGAAAGAGACAAGCTATATTTTCCTGATGTGCATTGTAAAACGATGGAGCAAAAATCGAAACAAAGAAAAAAAGCAAAAAAACAAATAGATAGCGAAGATCTTTAAATTTTTAATAAAAAATATATGAGATTGAGCATTTATTATTCATTTAGCTATATTTTTTGAGTATTGATGCAAATAGAATTTAATTATTATTTAAATAAATTAATAAATGGATAATCCAGATC
Organism: Blepharisma japonicum; assembly: GCA_949751835.1. NCBI lineage: Eukaryota > Ciliophora > Heterotrichea > Heterotrichida > Blepharismidae > Blepharisma > Blepharisma japonicum. The sequence continues at coordinate 215,116 of CATKHK010000013.1, forward strand.
CAGATGGTATCAATCCCAATATGCCTTCATTCATCGCTCAAGCTCCATGATATATAAAAGGTGAATCAGGTTCCCTTAATCATCAAAAATCTCAAAAATCCAAGCCAAAATCTACCATTGACACTTGATACTCAAAAGGGACAACATCTAATATTTCCAAAAAATTCCAAAAAGGCGCATGTGCTAATTGCGGAGCCCCTTCTCATTCTGCCAAAGACTGTGTAGAGAGGCCTCGAAAAGTCGGGGCAAAGTATTCAAACAGAGACTTTAGACCTGAAGAAAACATACAAAAAATTGATCTCGATTATGACGGCAAACGTGATAGATGGAACGGCTACCAGCCAGACATGTATAAAAAGGTCATAGAAGAGTATGAACAAATAGAAACCGAAAAGAAAAAGCGCAAAATCGAAAATAATGAAGAGCCAATAATTGACCCTGAATCAGTAGTAGAAATCAATGATGAAGCCAAAAACCAAACTTATGCTTATAGTGAGATGGTAAATAATGTTGACCCAAGAACCAAAACAATAACTAGCAATAATCGTGTGAGAGATGATACTGCCTGCTATTTGTGAAATTTAGACCATACTAATGCAAATTATGATGGAAAATCAAGGTCAATGAATGAACTTGAGGTAGGAAAAGGCAATGACTCAGAAGAAGACCAAATGTATAGAGACTCTTGGATGAAAATTTCAGGAGATATGGTCCCGATGATTGAACAAGAAGAATATGTACAAAAATTGTATGAAAGAGGACATGATTTGCATCCTTTAGCTAATCCTTCACAGAGCGAGTTGGTTTATAAGTGGTATAAGGAAGAAAGCAAAAAGAGAATTACGAAGAAAAAGAAGAAACTGCTGGATTTGTATGGGGATCAAGATGAATACTCAGAAGAAGAAGCTTTGGGGAAAGATAGCAAAAATCAGAACGAAAATGGCACAAGTGAAATTGCAGAAAGCCAGCCAAAAGATATAAAAAATTAATTTCGCTGTAATTTTATATGAATATTGCTTTTCCTAAAATAATCAACTACTTGAATTTTCCAATTATCTTTAATGAATTTTATTTGTATGCAATAATCATACTTCATCATTGACAATAAATCTAATTCGAGTAAATTATTTTAATAAAATGGAGCCAACAAGAACTCCTATCAGGTCAATACATCCTACTAAACCTATTAAAAGACCAAAACTGAAGCCTTTATGAAGACATCACATTCTCTATTTTTTGCAGTATTTTCGAGAACCTCCTAAAAGTGAATTTTTGCCTATACAAAAACAAGATTTTTGGAGTGTATCTTTTGATTGGAGCATTAAGCTAAACAATACTTAAATTAACCATACAATCACATGCAATTTTTAATTTGAATTAAGAACATTTGTAATCTCCTTATGAAGATGAATAAAGAAAGGCAAATATCTAAGAAATCTTGAGAAATCAACAGTCTGAGATTCAATAATAGGCTCAATTTTGAGCAGATGCTCATTATTCTGCAAGTTTTCAATGATTTTTCTTAATACTTGATTCTCTATTTTATGTCCAAGTGAATAACAAGAAAAAAGCTCCTTTAGCTCAATAAGCTGTTTTCTCAGTTGTAAAAATCTTTTTTCGTCTAAATTATTGAAGTAATCAAAATCATCGTCTCTATTGTGCTCTATAACTGAGCACATTGATAAAAAATCCGATTTTGAGATCCTTGACTTATTGCAGACAATGCTGATTGCACCTCAAAAACTTTCACAAATTTTTTGATTATTTTCATTTGCCTTGCTCTCTACAAATTTGCAGACATCACTATAAGTAAAAAAGCCATTTGAATTTGTATCAATAGCTAAAAACACCTTATTATAGCTCTTCATAATAAAATTCTGAAAATTAATTTGGACTGCAGTTAAATCATGTCAAGATTTATTGTATTTTGGACTATTAATAGTTTGAAATGCCTGGGATCCTTTAACAGAAAATTCTAAGCTTTTAGTATTTATTTCTTTGTCTTTTAGTATTTCAGCATTCTCATCTTGAATATCTAGACTTCTTAATTGAGCAGAGCACTCATTTGCAACAGGCCTTGGTGACCGTTTTGGAGAGATAATTGGTGATCTCATTTTTTCATACACTGTAATCCCTAAAGGAGATTTTAGTGGTTTTTTATATAAAATTTCGTTATGCTCAAGACAGCTTTTGTTCAATCTTGACGGTTTTGTAAATCTACTCTGCCTTGTTTCTAATTCTTCAAATCTCATTTCGTCTGATAGCTGTTTTCAATTATAAATATCAGTAGAAGTCACCTCTAAAGCTTTTGGTTTATTTTTCATATAGTGGTGAGATCTCAATAATGATTTTGACCTTTTCGTCTCTTTTACCAATCTTTTCACTTTTTTTTCATTTCTCTTGATTCTCTTAGTTCTCAAAGAAAGCAGTGGCAATTTTGGTATAAACAGCTCTCTATTAAACCCCTTCGGCTGCTCCACATTTTTTACTTCTAGTTTATTGTACTTTAATATTGCTTTCGAACTTATCGCTTCCAGCTTACTCGGCAGATTTTCTTCAATACTTTGCACTGAGCTCAGTGTTGAAATTTTTCCAACTAGCTCTGGATTAATGCAATGCCTATAAGAAAACATTTTTATATGAAATTAAGACTTATCCTAAAAGGCTTAAATTACTTGCCTATGAAGAAGTTTGAAGGATGCTGTCTCATCCAGCCAAATGATCTCTTCAGCTTATAGAATCTGTTGAAGTACTTATATTTGCGATATCCATCAGATACGTTATACAGTTCTATTCTCATACTGAGCATTGCAGTTCTTGCAATTTTGAATCTGAAATAGCAGAATGGGAACGAAATAACTATCATCATAAAGAATTTCAGCCAAGCAATCCTATACTCCAAACTGTCCTTTGCAGCCATAAAGTGGCAAAATTCTGCAACGTCATAAGCCATTTGTGGGGTGGAAGCTGGGGTGCCGTCATCATATTCCATCATACCGTCGTATAGAGGTCTTGGCATTCCAATAATCATATGTTTAAAATAAGGGTTAAAATGTTTCCCTTCAGGCACGTCAATTCCAAATGGTGGCTCATAATGGTAGCCAGTCATGATATTGTATACATAAGCTGGGCCGCCTGGCTTGGAAATCCCAATTCTGCTTAAATCGCTTGGGAAGAGGCCTCCATTTGCACTTCTAGCGTGGTCAGGGGAAATGTAAGGTGAAAACATGTAATCTGAAATTTTCTTTGGCCTGTCCATCCACTCATGTCTGAACCACCCTTTGATGTACCAATGCCCTGGGTTCACAGGAGCCAGTTCTTTGACGATGTCAGTTAGTTCTCCTTGTCTAAAAGCTTTTTTGATCAAGAAATCATACTTGTTTTGCGTCATTGCGTGGCAGGTGTTGCAAGAACGAGTGAAGACTTTGAAGCCACGTCGCAGCACCAAGGCACTGTATGAACCAAAATAGCGCTCGTGAGGCCAGTGGAATTTGTTAATCATGGCTTGTTCTTCGTAACCTTTGATACCTTGTCTCTGGCCTATATCATCACGATAAATAAAACATTCAGGATTCTTCTTGTTTGCCCAGAGCAAGTAGACTCCAGATGCCCATAAGAGAGTGGGAGTTGATAATAAGGATACCATTTTAATGGATTATTATCCAAGATTTTTCTTTGTTTTAGCAAGACATTTATGAAAATCTATTTATGAAGGCAAATGAAAAATACAAATTAAATTATTCAATTAGTGGAACTTTTGAGGAATCACCATATTGGTCGTTGTAGCCTTTCACGATTTCAACAAAGCTGACCTCACTAATTTCCTTTTTGCGGCGCTCCCCCGAAGTTCTTCTAGGGAGAGAACTATTGCAGCACATATCAGTAAAATTTTTTAGCTTAGACTGACGAGGGTCCACAAAAGAAGCAGCTAGTTGTTTTATATCGTCGTCTTCAGCGACTTTTGACTTGGAAAACCTTTCATTCGTAGTCATATTTTTACAGAAGTTCTGATAGTGCACTGCTACTAAAAAACTGACAGGGAGAATGCATACAAATCCAAATATGCATAAGAGCCCAGCCAGAATTTTGAAAAATAAATAAGGGATGTCGACTAATTCTAAGTCAATTTCTTGGCTTGCTAGAGCAATTATATTAATAACTACAGTTGAGGCTAAGGTAAGCCAAATCAAATTAATAAAAGCAAAAAACCATCCTAAATTGCGAGCTCCTACACAGTTGTTAATTCAAGGACAATGGTGGTCAAATTTTGATACACATTTATAACAAACTTGGCAATGTCTAGATCTGGCAGGTCTATATATCATGCAATCAGAGCATACTAAATGAGGCTCATATGTTTCGTATAGTTTAAGCATAGTCATTCCAGGCTCTGGTTTTAAATATCCTGGATCTCTGGAGCATACTATTACAAAAACTGCAAAAGTTATTACAACAAGAAATGCATATATAACTCGTGGAATATCTGGGATATATTGAGAAGTAAAAAGAATTGTAGCATAAGTCCCCCCTCCAAAACACAAAATAAATGATATTAAAGAGACATAAGAAGTTTGAGGAGGCCGCAGCGGAGGCTTCATTCCACATTCTGATAGTCAAGTAGGCTCTTTAAGCATAGCTATGAGAGATTCATGATTGTTTTCTTTGGCAACATCAATTGGAAGTCTTCCTTTTTTGTCTTTTATGTTTCTTTTAGCTCCTTTTAGAAGGAGATTTCTGACAATTCTGGAATTTCCTGCGATTGTTGCAAGATGCAAAGGAGTGTTTCCGTCTTCATCTTGGATGTTATTTTTAGCATTCCAAGCTAAGAGAACACCTGAAGCCATTTCGCAACCCATATATGAAGACCAATGAAGGGCAGATCCTCCTTTTTCGTCCTTTTTTTCAATATCTAGTCCTAGTTCTTTAAAATAAGCCAAAATTAAGGGTTGATCTCCTTGGGCAGCAACATGAACCATTCCTAATCCTTGGTTATTTACTTTGTGTATATCTGAGCCAATTTCAACTAATTTTTCACATATTTTCTAAGTAAGATTTACATAATGGCCTTTAAAGCTTGCTAAGTGCAAGGCAATAAACCCTTCTTCTGTAGGGATGTTTGATCATTGAGTCAAAATTTTTAGTGTATTCTCTTTATATGTTTGTCGTATCTTAATAAAAATTACATAGTCAATCAAAAACTCGACAAGTCCTAAATTCCCATTTAAGCTCCCTATGTGAAGTGCAGTATAGCCTTTAACATCTTTACAGCTGAAGGGCTCAACCGATGTGCGACGGAGAATTCTGTAGACATCAGAGACGTCTCCTTTGTAAACTGCTGAAATAAAGAGTTGCTGCTCTGACATTTTAAGAATTAATTAAATAAATAACAAAATGGATTATAAGGTAGAATATTTAATGAATGCGAAACTAAATCCTATAAAACTATAGCATAGTGATTAGTAAACGCATTCTTCAAGCTTATTGCTAGTGCTTATGCCCTTATCTTAAATTTTTCTTAGCAAGCCTAAATGAGTATGTTTTCAATCTAAATTTTAACATTTCTAAGAAATTTAAATTACTTTCATAACACAAAAAACATTAACGCCTGCTCAATTTACCAAAGCCAACCACTAATATACAGGAAATACATTTGAGAATTTATCATTATCTATGCGTTTTCATTATAAAATCAAACATCACGATAACTTTCTTCTACTTTTGCACCAAAGCACAATTTTGTGTGGATGATTATAAAATTTAAAAAACTTTATAACCCTCCCTCCATAAGCAAGTAAAATTATTTTCCCACTATGGATGTTGAAGAGTAATCAATTTTCATTATCAGAGAAGATTAATAAAATACAAAGTCAAACAATTTTTTTCTTATATATTTTTGATCACCTTATGCACTTAAAATATCAAGAAAGAGTGAAACATAATTATTTCAGCATTCAATCTGGTAGTTAGGATCCTTTCTCCGAATTCTGTTTTATATTCATCTCCTAAATTCAAAAAATAGATATTAGCTCTATATGAATCTACTTTATAAAGATTACTTGACTTGAAGTTCACGTTAAAATGCATTCCAGATGCCAATTCTGTATGAAAGACTTTTATTTTGTTTAAATTTTTGTACCTGAAAAAATTCAGACTTATTGAGAAATCTAATTGGATTGATCCCAGATTTATTAAATGTGTGTTTTTGATAATAAAATATGCTGTATAAAACTCCTTTCAAATCTTCTATAAAGTAATCTCTGATAAGTTTGTTGAACTTTGAGGAAGTTTTGAAATAAATTTATTAAAATAATTTTTTAAGCAGTCAGAATCACTGGGTTATATATTATCTTGAGAATTTGTTTTTGCATAAGATTAAATCAATTTTTAAATTTGATTTAAGATGATCTTGTTTAGCAATAGCAATTTTTTTAGACCAAATTGTCTTCCTCTATTTCTTAATTTCACATTACATTTTTACTATTAACATATTTTAAATGTTATGATAATTAAATCATATTTTATCTGCATATTAATAATATCAAATGCAAGAATTTAAAATATTAGAAGTAAAAAAAATGAATTATCTATATCTTAATTATTATCAACTATAGCGATAACTCTTGCACTCAACTCTTGGGCACGGTCAATTAAAAGAGGCACAGCTATCATTGTAAACCCACTCTCTGGAAGATCTTCCAAGTACAGATTTTCGATCTGATATTTATCATTCCCAAGAATTACATTATGAACTGCAAAATCTGTTGATTTTCCAGGATCTAGCGATAGCGTATGATTCCAACTGCATTGATGTTCCTTTGACTGCACAAAAACTCAGCTGCTTCTTTTGAAAATCCAGGGAATCTCATAACACCTCCAGAATATAATGGGTGCTTTGCTGAATCGTCATGATTTTTATACTCTTCTGGATTACCGAATTTTGCTCCCCAACCAGTTCTCATCAAAACAATTGACCCGTCAGAGATTCTTCCATGCTTATTTTCCCATTCAATTAGGTCAGCGACAGCTAATTCGTAATCATTTTCCTTGCGACATTTTTCTTTTACGTCTATCAGGACTCCTTTTGAAACAAGTTCTTTTGGCTGAAGATCAGAAATTGTTTTTTTACCCTCAAAGAAAAGAGCTGGGGAGTCAATATGCGTACCAGTTCCACTTGCCAGGGTGTAAATTTCATTTGAAAAGCTACTACTATCATAAGTGTTTAATTGATAGCGGACCATTGGAGGATTCATAGGCCACTGGGGAATTTGTTCATTGATTAGATGGGTGCAATCTATAACTCGTGCACGTGAAATAGATTCCACTAATGCTTTTAACATTTTATTAAAATAACCTCTCCATTTTTATGGCCTATTTTAAAATAACGCTTTTCAGAAAAAATTCTTGTAAGAAATTTAATAAGTAAGTTATTCCAAATTTACTGAGGTAAATTTTTTTCAATATCCTTTATATAATGATTTGAGTTTAACTATAAAGTATGAAAAATATAAGTTTTTATAACTCATTAATTTTTGTGTCTTTAAATAATATTGAATAAAATAGCTTTTTGCACTTGATCTTAGATAAAATTGCTTATCATTCTCTATAGACTTTTTGGCTTTAAATAGCGCATCATTGCATCATCAGCATCTTTTCCAAATTTCTATACCCTTGATGATGTGATAAAATAAAATATGGAGTGAAAGCAAAATGAATATAATAAAGCCATTATATTTTATGCTTTAAGACTTATCTTTCATAAATATAAAAGACTTTTGAAAATCAAATTTTTTACCAATAATTGTTATTCTATTTCTTAATTTTACACTACAACTGCATTTTTATTATTAGCGAAAATTTATTGTAATTATGATGATTAAAAAATCTTTTATCTGTATATAAATAATATTGGAAGCGATATTTTAAAAATATTAGACGTTGAATTAATCTACTATAGCAATAACTCTTGCAACCAACTCAGGGGCATGGTCAATTAAAAGAGGCAAAGCTATCATTGTAAACCCACTCTCTGGAAGATCTTCCAAGTACAGATTTTCGATCTGATACTTATCATTCCCAAGAATTACATTATGAACTGCAAAATCAGTCGATTTTCCAGGGTCTAACGAAAGCGTATCAATTCCAATCGCATTGATGTTCCTTTGACTGCATAAAAATTCAGCTGCTTCTTTTGAAAATCCAGGGAATCTCATAACCCCTCCAGAATAGTATGGATGCTTTGCTGAATCGTCATGATTTTTATACTCTTCTGGATTACCGAATTTTGCTCCCCAACCAGTTCTCATCAAAACAATTGACCCGTCAGAGATTCTTCCATGCTTATTTTCCCATTCAATTAAGTCAGCGACAGCTAATTCGTAATCATTATCCTCGCGACATTTTTCTTTTACGTCTATCAGGACCCCTTTTGAAACAAGTTCTTTTGGCTGAAGATCAGAAATTGTTTTTTTACCCTCAAAGAAATGGGCTGGGGAATCAATATGCGTGCCAGTTCCGCTTGCCAAGGTGTAAATTTCATTTGAAAAGCCACTTCTTTCATAAGTGTTAAATGGGCAGCGGACCATTGAAGGATTCCGAGGCCACAGGGGAATTTGTTCATTGATTAGATGGGTGCACTCTACAACTCGTGAATGCGAAATAGATTCCACTAATGCTTCAGACATTTTATTAAAATAAGCTTACAATCTGTTATATAGCTTTCTCTATTTATATGGCCTATAAAAAAAAACGCTTATCGGAAAGAATTCTTATAAGAAATTTATTAAATAACTATATAACTTTTTATAACTCATTAATTTTTGTGTCTTAAAATTATATTGAACAAAATAGCTTTTCGCACTTGACCTTAGATAAAATTACTTTAGCATTCTTTATAGCCTTATGGGCTTTAAATAGCGCATCATTGCATCATCATCATCTTTTCCAAATTTCTATGCCCTTGATGATGTAATAAAATAAAATATGGAGCGAAAACAATATGAATATAATAAAGCCATTATATTTTATGCTTTAAGACTTATCTTTCATAAATATAAAAGACTTTTGAAAATCAAATTTTTTCCCAATAATTGTTATCCTTTCTTAATTTTACACTACAACTGCATTTTCATTATTAGCAAAAATTTATTGTAATTATGATGATTAATCTGATACTTATCATTCTCAAGCATTACATTATGAACTGCAAAATCAGTCGATTTCTCATTGACCTATGTATTTTTTAAAACTAATGTCTACAAATCTTCTCTTAATACTTATGAATTTTACAGCGCTTTAAAGTGAAGAGAAAGAGAAAACAAGGTAAATGCAATAAGGCAAGATATATTATGCTTTATGACTTATCCTTCATTTTATAAAAGACTCTTGTAAACCAATATTTTTATTAAAAGGATTTTTTGTAAGAATATGGCACTTTAATCAGATATACCTATACTGAAGTTAAATCTATGTGTTATATTTGCTTTCAAACAACTATATCAAGTATGATAATAATATATAAAGTATAATTACACAAATTTTTATATTTTTCTTTTTGTGTAAAATAAAATTAATAATTAACCTTTTATAATAAATAATTCTATTAGATCAAAAGTGTGATAAAATTTATCTGAGTTCAATATATCACTCACCAATTCTTAACTAATAAACCTAGCTGAGTATTAGCCATTAGATATTACATCTGTTTTCATAAACTAAAATATAAATATATAATTATTTACCTTCTTTTCCCTCTCCTTCTTATTTTTCTTGGCCTTGGAGGGGCTTGAATAAATCCTCCAAATCCTATACCTCCAAACCCTCCAAAAATACCCGGTTGTTGCGGTTGCTGATTTCCTTTCCATCTCGGCTTGCAATCATGAGGTGCATGATCTCCAGCTAGCTTGATTCCACAATCATAGCAGAAATAAGTTCTTCCTTGACACTGAGGTGAAGAGCAAACCATATATTGGCATCCAGAAATTCTTTGTACTGCAGCTCCACATTCTGGGCATTTAAGCATCCCTTCTTGCTCTATTAGCTCATCAAATAGTTTATCAGCTTCCGAATTTTCTTTTTTTCATTGTTTATATTCCTCACATGTGCTTCCTTTATGAGTGTCTTCTTTACAAGAAGGGCAGCATTTAAACTTGCACCTGGGACACTCAAACTCTGTTTCTCCTTTTTCAACAATACAAATATATTCACAATCAGCACCTAAGCAATGAAAAATCATACCATTTTCATCATTATCGTCCAATCTCAGACCTCTGAGCTTAAATTTCTCATATTTTTCAAAAAGTTCTGGCCCAACAATTTCTTCTATTTCATACACACTTATCGGTTGAGGACAATTCGGGCATTTTAATTTTTCATCACTCACTTGTGCAGAGTCAATAAGCATTTCTATCTGCATCTTAATGCAATTAATGCAAAACCTATGATCACAGTCAAGTGTTATCCCTTCTTCTATATCATATTCCCCAAAACAGATTTGGCATGTAAATTTTGGTTTCATTTTCGCCTTGGTTTCATCATCAAGTAGCATATTTAAAGCTCTATCACAGGCATCATTTTGTAGCTGCTGAATTCTTCCTTGGAACGCTTCATTTATTACATCATAAGCAATAGTTTTTCTGCATCCTGGACATCTTACGAATTCAAGCTCCAGTAATGTATTATTTGTGCACATCAATGCATGCCTCTTAAGGCACTCAGCTCCACAAAAGAAATGCTCTAGCGGGCTACAAGGCAATGGAATCGCTTGCTTTAAATTTTCTAGCTTGATGTACATCCCACAATGCAAACAATTTTTCCCAAGGACTTTTAAGTCGATTCTCAGTTTCAGATTATTGTGTTGAAGAAGCTGGGATAATAAAGTCAAAAAAGTATTTATATTTTGTGATTGCAAGGCTACTGATTTCCTGTTTAAAGAGTCTGAAAAATATTCAATTGCTGTATTTAATGCGTTGCTTTGCATATTTTTATGAAAAATATGATGGAAATGAACAGAAAAAATTGGGAAGATTTACATTCAAGTTAGATTATAAATTAAATTTTTGTCTGGAAGAGCTACGCACTTTGGGCATTTCTGAGGGTGATAGAAGTTCACCAGGCTTTATTGAAGATGCATTCAGTAATGCATGATATTGGGCAATTGGACTTTTATAAGCTGGCTTATTTATGTGAGAGGTTCCAAATGGCTCATGCCTACTATGGTCTTCGTGACGAAGGCCTCTTTGAGATAAATTTAATTCTCTTTGCTTTTCTTGTAAAGTCTCGTAGATCCCTGCTATTGCTTTTATAGTACTTTCTACTATATTAGTTTCTTCAGGGTTAGAATTTACAATTGGCAAAGAAAAAACAAAATCTGTAATTCTTGCCAGTCCTTCAGTAAGGTTCTGGATTTCTTCTTGCTGCCCAGCCTTAAGATTATTAGGGTCTGATATTTTTTTGGATAAGTCGATAAACTTCTTTTGGAGGTTTTCAACCTGCTCCCCTTTAAGTTTTAACTCTTCTGTTAACCTTTGGTTGATTTTTATTAAAGAAATCCCATCTTTTCCAATCCCTCTTCCTTTTAAGCTGCTTTCCCCATTTCCAAGCAGCCTATCATTTTCTTTATTTAAAATTTCTATATCCCTCATAAGCCTATTTTTCTCTTCTCTAGTCTGTGACAGTGAATTTCTCAATTCTTCATTTTCTTTGAAATTTTTATATTCTTCACTTCTTAGTCTTTTAATTTCTTCTAGCATTGTTTCTCTATCCTGTAAGCTTGCTTTTAAATCCTCTTTTGTCTTTTTCACATCTGAAATAGCTCCATTATACTTTTTAGTCAGCGCTTCAATTTCTTTTCTTTGGATTTCCATCGCTTCATCAGCTTGTGAATAATATTCCTGTCCTTTTTCTTTTTGTTCTTTTAGCTCTTTATCCTTGAGTTGGGCTTTTTGTTTCCAGTATTTAATTTCATTTTCGTCTGTAAGATTGTCATATGACACATCAGACGCTTTCATTTGGAAAGAATTGAGCTGTTTATAGTTTCCTTCTTCTCGTCGCCTTATTTCGAGTCTTAAATCTTGAATTGTTTGGTTTTTTTCGTCAATGCACTTTTTCCACATATTGATTTCGTTTCTTGTGGATAGGATATTTTTGTTGGTACTTTTAAGAATTTCCATTTTTGTGCGGTTTTCTTCTTTTAGGGTGGCGATTTCTTCTCGAGCAGCTTGAAGTTCGTATTCGAGGGATTCTAAAATTTCTTTTGGAGAGTCTCGAAGTTTGGAGATTTCTGAGGTAAATTCAGCATTTTTTTGGGACAGGCTAATACTTAGCTGCTGATAATGGTTTGCGTTTGCTTGGGCAACTGTAAACTCTTCGCTTAAAACTTCGATTTTTTCTAATAAAGCTTCTCTATTTTTTTCTTCTTGGAAGAGCTCTGACTCTAAATGCTTGATTTCATTAGTTAAATCATCGACTCTTGATTCTTTTTCTTCTCTGAGTTTCATAACTTGTCTGCTTAGTTCTACGACCTGTTGGCTTAGTTTATCATTTTCTTCTTTAGAACTTATATAATTTGTTTCAAAATTTACTTTTTCTTTATTCACAAAAGATTTTTCTTGGGTCAATTCTTCATTTTCTTCAGATATTCTTCTATATTCTTCTTTATAATATTTTAATTTTTCTTTTTTTGCATTAATTTTTTCTTCTAGTCCAGATATTTCTTTTTTCATAGTTGTGATATATTTCTGCTGCTCATGCATAGCTTGTTTTGAAGCATCCTCTTGCTTTTTCAGCTCTATATGAGAATTTTTTAATTCCTGCATTTGTAGGCTAGCTTCAGTGAACATCCTGGAAATTGAGTCTTTTTCTTGCTCAAGCTCGAAAATTCTGTTTTTCAAAGGCTCAATTTCGCTGACAGATTCTGATGGATCTTTATTAGATTTAAAAGAAGATATAAGCTGGTCTTGATTTTCTCTAAACGCTTCAAGTCTTGATATATCTTGCTTAAGTTCTGCTATTTTGGCATCTTTACTTGCAATAGTTTTTTTATTTTCTTCAATATTTGCTTTGAGGTATTCAAAAGACTCTCCTAAATTTTCAATATCTTGCAAAGCATTTTTTAATTCATTTTCTTTTTCTTCACGTTTAGCCTTTTCAAATAGTAGCTCTTGTTCAAGAATCCCTAATCTTTGTGCAGCTTCAGCTGTAGATCTTAGTTCTCCAAGCTCACTTTTTAGATTATTTATTTCAACGCTTATCCCTTCTCTTTCTTCTACAAGTGTACCAATTGCTTCTCTTTCAGTCTGATCCTTCTCTATTTTCTTTTTCAAGACTTCACATTCACTTTCTAACTCTTCTTTGATTTTTTTAATTTTTTCTACTTCTTCTTTTAGATGTCCTTCACTTTCAACTCTTTGCAGGTATTCAGCTTGCAGTGACATTTGCTGCTCATTAACAGTCTTCAAAATTTCATCAATTTGTGAAGCTGAAGCTACTAAGTCTTCGTCGACTTTTTCTTTTGAATTTATTCTTAAAGTGTCGAGCTCTCTTTGAAGTTCAGCAATTTTGATTTCTAATAGGATGTTTTTATCTTTAAGCTCCAGCATTTCTTTGCTTTTAACAGATTTTGCTTCAAGAAGCTGCTCATTAAGCTCGCTGATTTTTTCTCCATATTCTAATTTTACTTTGGTAATTTCATCTTCATTGTTGAGGCTTGGGCTGATTGTGTAGGCCATTCTTTCTTCATCAATACTTCTTCTTTTAGGAGTATATAGGTTTTCGTCATCTATACTTCGCTTGTGGGCGGTATTTAAAAACTCTTCGTCGATACTTTTCTTATGAGAAGATATTAATATGTCTTCTTCTGTGTTTTTTATTTGTAAAAATCCTTGCTTTTCAGCACTTTTTTTGGGGACTAAATTTTCTTTAGTTTTTGCTTGTAAGTCTGCTATTATAGTTTTGAGATTTTCTTTTTCAAGTGTGCTTTCTTTTAGAGCTTCTCTTAATTCTTGTGTGAATTTCGCTTCTTCTTCAAGTCTCATTGAAATTGATGAAGGGCCACTTGCAAGCTCTTGTTTAAGATTGTCATTTTCTTTTTGCAATATATCATTTTCCACAAAGAGTCTTGCTGCTATTGGATTAGACTCAATTTGTTCTCTAAGCATTTCGTTTTCTCTTTTAAGATTTTCCAATTCAGAATCTTCTCCTGTCACTGGTTGCCCTTGTAGTCTTGAAATTGTTGAGTCTCTAAATTTCAGCACCATCTTATCATTGGTGATTTTTCTTTCATATTTGGAAATGGCTATATTCAAGGACTGAATTTGTTTATCTTTTTCATTTACTTGTTTTTCTAGCTCTGATACATTTTCTTGCCTTAATCTGATATTGTGCTCCAATAATAATTCAAGCTGAGAAATTCTTTCATTAGGAGTGATACCTTTAAGACCAGGCACAAAATCTTTATTAGCACATCTTGGGCAGTTTATGACAGCTTGTTCAGCTATATTTTTAGCCTGGACAAGGTCTTCTTTAAGTCTTTTTATTTCTTCTCGTAATAAAACCAGTGATCCGCTTGTATCTTCATTTACAACTGCAGTATTTTTTATCTGTTTCGCTCTCTGGGCGAATTTTAAAGTGGATAAAGTTTCCGCAAATGCTCCTGCTGCAGGGCTGATATTTGCCACTATATAAGTTTTCGAGTTCCCACCTAATGAATCTTTTAATAAAAAAGTCAGTTTCGAATCTCTATAGTGGACATGTCGAGACTTCCCTTCCGAAATATCAACAAGTGAATTAATGACATTTCCTAAAGCTGACAAAGATTTATTGATCATTCCTGCTTCTTTTAGCCTATCTCCAGCTGCATCTGTCGCTTTTTGTCTTTCACTGCCTGCAAGATCAATTAAATGAAACCTACTTGATCGAAAATTAACTAACCCGTCTACACTATGTTTGCTTTCAATTAGCAACGTAAACACTGAATGAGATCTTGAGCTTTCTTTATTCATAGAAGTAGACCCTACATGGCGGTTTTGTGTTCCTACTCTTAAAAGTTCATAAGTTTCAAAAGCATTGATTACAGTTTCTTCAATAAGACCTTCGACATAAACTCCTCGTTTCATGTCTTCTCTTATCTGTAAACTTTCAAAACTAGGATCAAGTAAATCATTAATCTGCTCTTGATAAATCTCTAAATAAGAACATTTGATTAAATACTCACAATTAGAATTCTTCATTTCTTGGTTCACTTCGTGGAATATAAATTCAAAACATCTTGGCAAAAGACCTCGAAAATTGTACATTTCATGCTTCTCAAAATCAGAAGAAAATTCTTCAATTCCTAAACCTTGGATTGTGAAAGTCTTCCCAGCCCCAGTTTGTCCATATGCAAAGATAGTTCCATTATAACCTGAAAGACTGGACTTAGCAATTGGCTTGCCGACAGCATCAAAAATTTGTTCTTGGGTCACATATTCGTCAGCTACGTAATCATATGTAAATATTTTCGGCTCTGGGCGAGTTTCTAATGAAATAGAATTTTGAAATTCGTGGACAGTTACGCATTTTTTCCCGCTTTCTTGCTGCTCTCTGTTATTAAGCGGCCTTATTCTTAGGGCAACTTTTACATTGTCTTTTAAGTCTGCCATTTAAATTATGAAATTCTATGAGCAAGTTGTCAGTAAAAACAATTAGTAATAGCTGAATTATAGAAAAGCCGAATGCAATTAAAATATTAAAAAAGATTAAAAAGCGATCAATATTTCATTTTTATATAAAAATGCTAAAAAGTCCTTTGGTTTTTGTATTTAATATCTTGGAATCCCAGCACAGCTTATACAGAACAATCCTTTACGATCATATAAAAGATATTTTTGCCCAGGATAATCAGCCAATTATTTTCCTCCCAGTTCGCAATCCTGCAACAACAAATCTTGTCCAGAGGGCTGGATATATCCATTCAAGGCTCTCAGATCTTAAAAAGCCTCACGTTGTAGCGTTTTCAGTGGCTGGCTTAGACTGCAGACATGCAATGTGCAAATTTGGGACAAAAATTGAGAGTCTTACTACCATCAGTTCTCCTCATCATGGAAGCAGATTTTCTGATTGGACTCACACACCTCAATATGAAGAAGGCCGTCTAGACCCAGTTGTAAGATTTCTAGGGATCACTAAAAGAGCTTTAGACGAAATCGACACTAAAAGTATAGCAAGGCTCAATGCTTCACTGCCTCCAAGAAATGATGTAAAACAATATTCCATTTCTTCATGGAGACCTTCTGAAACAATGACATTCGCGCTTTCAGATTTAGGTAAAAAATTAGAAGATTATGTTCCCTTCCATAAGAGGACTTGCGATGGGGTGTTCTTTAGCTATGAAGCAGAATGGGGAGATCATTTAGCAACATTTGATATGGACCACACAGAACTGATTGGGAGTAATCTAAAAAACAACTGCGCACCAGTTTATAGGCTGGTTTTAGACAACTTGGTAAGACATGAAAAGGTTAAGGCAAATTTAGCACTTTAGATTAACCGTAATAATTTCAAGTAAAATGGAAATTCAAAACACCGAAGAGGAGGAGGCGCTTATAAGCATTTTATATGAAAAACTACAAGAACACTTCTCAGACTCGATTTCATTTAAAAAAGCAAGGCATTTTCTTCACAAAAAACGTAACTTGTCGCTATCTTCAGTCGAAAATATTTTTACATTTAGTAATCATCCTCAAGATACTCATATAAGTCTTGAAGAATTTTCAAGGAATTTTATTGACTATTTTAAAAGCATTAATGTTAAGCTAGCTTTAATGAAGGAAGACTATCAAGAGAAAAAAGAAGTTTATAATGCAGGAATAGAGCCAATAAGACTGGCAAAAGAAAATATTGAAATTAACCAATATGGGATCATGAAGGGAAGTGTTCTTAATATAGTTGTTATTAGTGCAACGGTTAAGAGAAATCCGTATGCAAACCCTTTCGTTATATTAAAATGTGAGATGAATAATTTTATTACGAGTCAAGTTATGTACAATAACAGCCCAGAGTGAAATCAAAGCTTTAGTACAGAAATAGAGCATGGGATGCAAGATGTGGTGTGCACAGTTATGCATTATGATCCAGATGGAAGTCATGAGCTGATAGGCGATACTCACATTGCAATGGAAAATTTGAGAGATCAAGAGTATAAAGAAATTGAATTTTCGATATTTTTACATAAGGAGAATGAAGTGCCAACAGGGTCGTTAAAGCTTGGACTTCAATGAATATGAGATGCTGCACAATATTATGATTCTTTAAGTGGCAAATGGAAAGATGAAACTGATAAATTTCAAAGAGAAATCCTGCTACTGGAGAATGAGTTAAAAGCAATTCAAGACTTCATAAATTCATTATAGCCTATTAAAATAATCTTATAAATATTGTAATTCAACTTAATTACTCATAATATTTTTATGGAGCCTAAAGGATACAAAAAAGAAATCCAAAGGAATATAGATGCCCCTTCTTGTGGAATTTGCTTTGAGCACTATAACTCAGAAAACAAAATCCCTAAGCTTCTTGATTGTGCTCATACTATCTGCCAAGAATGTGTTACAACATACACAAAGGCAAATTCTATATTATGTCCATTCTGCCAGCAGCCGACTAATTTACTTTTAACGCCCCTTAAAACAAATTTTGCTTTATTAGAGATTGCGCATGAAGAAAAAACCGCTATTCTTTGTGCAACCCATGGTGAGCAAGTTATTGCTTTTTGCGAATTGGAAAATTTATTGATATGCATTCAATGCATTACTCAACATAGAGGACATGCATTTTTCCCTTTAACTGACCCTCAAACAGCTCTTTACCCAGGAAAAATACTTCAAAAGTTAGAAACCCATCAGCAGCAATTCCAAGAAGGCTTATCATGGTGCCAAGAAAAGAAAGCTTCAATACAAAATCTTATCAATACTCATATTGAAGGATATAAACAAGCAGAACAAAAATTGATTGAGCAAATTCAGAAGAGCACTAATGATTGCATAGCATTTTTGAGAGATTTTGGAAATATGGAGCATTTAGATAAAACTGAAGGTTTCATAGATAATGAGCTAAAAGAAATTCAAAAAAGCATTGATATAATTAAAAATGCCAAAAATGGGGCAAGCAATCTAACTGAATTAATATATTTAACAAGCTTACAAAAAAATTCATATAAAGTACCAATTTATAAAGAAAATGAAGAGCAGTATAATGTATTGGAAAGCTATATTGATTATCATGAGAACATATTAGAAAACTGTAAGCTGAGCTCCAAAAAAAGTATAAAAGCTAATGGAAATAAAGATTTGCCTATTAATCCAAACTACTTAAAACTTTTTTCAACAAATACAAGATTGATAACCGTACACCTTAAAACATCCCAAAAATATGAAAACCCTGTGCTGCTTGACGGACATACACCTATTGCGTTAAGTGGATATGCCTGCATTGTTCCAATCCCAAATGATATGATATTCTGCTTTGGAAACAACATCAGTGGGAAATTCACAGGAGACACATATATAATAAATCAAAATTTTTCTGCAAGAGCAGTTTTTAATGGTACTCCTTGTATTGGTGCCAATGGGGTTTATTTAAATGGATCTATCTATGTATTTGGAGGATACAATGGAAGATACATGAGCCTAGCAGAGAAATATGATCTAACACGAAATCAATGGGTTAAGCTAAATAATCTACCATTACCCTCAGGATACTGTCCAAGTGTGTGTCTATTTGATGGAGAAATAATTATTAGTGGGTATAAGCTTCAATGCGCTTATAAATACATTCCAGAGAATTCGACCTATGCGACACTTCCTCCACAACTTTGCCAAAACAGTGCTAAAGTTATATGCAGTGATAATAAAAAAGTATTTATTATTGATCCCTTAGGGCCATCATATGAAAGTGGAGATAATGATGTTTGAAGATGAACTTCTATAGGCCAAATAGCTTCTCCGCAAAAAGACGCATTTTCATATAAAACAGTTTACCAAGATATGGTTTATTTCTTTTCTGAATATACTTTGGTAGCCTTTAACCTCAAAGAAAAGAAATTCCAATCCATAAAAAACGACATTAGGGTATAGTAAACAAAAATCATTTATTAGTAATTCACTCTTAAATTGCATCTTTAAATTTTTCATGACTCAAACTATCACTTTCTTGGGTTGATTTCGTCGTAGGAGCGCTATGAGCTCTTTTATATTCTTTTTGAATTTGTATTCATTCTTCATCATATTCATCCATTGCTTTCCTTGTAATTGTAATTGTATTTGGAACAGTTATTTCTTCTTTTCCTGATCCTTCCTCTTGATCTTTTATGAAAGATAAAATACTTGCCATTATTCTTCCATTTGAGCTATTTTTACAATGCAAATTAGAGCAAAAAAATCGAGCAACTTTGTCTATAAAACTTAAAGGTCTTGGGGTATTATGATTTCCATCAACTAAATAGAGTTGTTTTGCTCCTGCATATTTTTTATATAAGGATTTTGTATGATGCACAGGCACGAAATCATCATCTTTTCCTGTAACAAAGATTGAGGGAGATCTGCAAGTTAAAACCCTTTCGATTGGATTTAACTCGTCAATATCAAAATTCACTTTTTCTTTTATTGTGTTTTTGATCCTATTTAACGCAAATTTGATCAAAAAATTAGGCACCCCTGCAGCTTTTTCACCTATTTCAGTAGCTAATTTTCGTAGTGACGAAAATGGGCTATCCAAAACAAGTCCAGCTATAGGGAAATTTTGGCTTGCATAATAAATTGCTGCAACTGCGCCCATACTTCTCCCCCAAAGCCCAATAGAGCTTACTCTTCTATTTTTTAGCAAATAATTAGCTAAAATTTCCAAATCATATCTTTCATATCAGCCTAAAGTGACGTATTCTCCTTCTGATAAACCACACCCTGCTCAGTCAAAACAAACTACTGTCATATTATAGGGCAACAACATAGGAACAGTATCAAGGCCTTCTATTCTAGAACCACAATTTCCGTGTAAATATATTACACAAGGCATAATTTCTTCAGGTCTTGAAGCTTCGATTGGCTCAAAGTGAGAGCATTGGATTCTGCAGCCATTGCTACTTACTATTGAAAAATCTGTTCGCTGATATGTCCTATCATCAACTAATGTAAACATTCGGTCACCAAGATCATAGATAGTGTAATTTTCTCTTTCTGGCCTTATAAAGGACTTCCAGAGCATTTCATAGCCTTTAGTTATTGAGGAAAACATCCAATTGGATTACAATTTATTAATGTCCATAAGGTATAGTCGTTTTTGTAAAATAAATTTCAAGAAATATATAATCCGACTTAATTTATATAATACTGCAATTTTTCCCTCTAAAAGAGTTATTTTAAGGCTTATTTACCCTAGTTTTTTTTTCCTGAAAAGACAATTTCTGTTAATAAGTTAAAAAATTTGAGAAATTATTTATAATAGTTTTATATGAAAACCGTTTATAATTAAAGTCATATTTATATCGTACTTTGAAATTTAGTTTATAAACTTGAAAAATGAATTTTTTCTTCTCCTCGATTTTTGGTTATTTGGGTCTTCTTTTTCATTTTGTGGAGGAAGAGGAGGTGCCTCATTGAAAAAATACCCAATAAAAATATCTTGACAAATATCAGCCTTAACAGATATGCCATCATTTCAATCTTCAGATGCATGCTTGAGATTAAAGTTATCAGAATTGCTCGGCTGGAAGGTTGGGATAATTTCTTTTCTAAACAATTTGTCTCATTCCACATCAGCCAGCCATGGGTGATTTTTCACTTCTTCATACCCTCCATTGCCAAGCCTGTTCTGAGCTTTTCTTTGTATTAGATGATTCGCAAAATTTAACGCTTCTTGAGACCATGTTGAAGGAATTTCACTTCTTTTAAGTTGGACTTGCTTTGACAATATTTGATCTCTGATTTCTTTTCTATCTTTTCCAAGATAAGGTCTAACCCCAGCTATCATTTCATAGAGTATAACTCCTACTGCATATCAATCAGCCACATATGAGTGGCTTTGTCTACACATTACTTCTGGAGCCATATACCCAGGGGTTCCTGAAGTATCCCCTGAGTTATCTTCCATCCAGATTCTTGCTATCCCAAAGTCAGTAATATGCAAGTATCCTAAGCTGTCGAAAACCAAATTTTCTGGTTTGATATCCCTATGCAAAATTTTATTTGAGTGCAAGTATTCTAGACCAGTGACTAAACAGGCAACTATGAATTTTGCTTGTTCTTCATTAAAAGCTTGCTTTGTTAATTGATATCTCAAATCTCCGCCGGCTTTGAGATCCATGGTGAGATAAAGGAAATCTCGGTCTTGAAAAGCGTGATGCATGTTTACAATAAAAGGGTGCTTTAGAATACTGAGCAGTCTTTTCTCGTTCATTACGGAGTGAACTGATCTCTTTGCAAGGACTCTTGATTTCAGCATCTCCTTTAAAGCATATGATTGTTTGGTCTTCTTGTGTGTGACTTTTCATACTTTGCTGAAGCCTCCTTTACCAATAGGATTGTGGAATTCAAATTGGGTCGAGTCGATGCTTATTGTAGGGTCGAAGTTGTCAATATGTAGGCTGCAGTTTCCCATATTAGAGCGAATACAAATTTAATAAAAGAAAATTAGAATGACCGCAAACTTCTTATTTTTGTAAAATTTAATGAGAGTTATTTATAGATTGATCGAGAAATTCATATAGAAGTGATTGTAGAAATAATAGTTCTACCATTATAATGCATGGTTGAGCTAAAAAAAATGATAATATATAAAATTAAATTTTTAATTAGGAATTTTATGATTTATAGAGCTGCACTACTGTTTTAAATTAGAAATAATTAAATAAGCATCACTAGGTAGTTATAAGGTATAGAAAATTTGTTTGCAAGATATTGAATAACACCAAAAAGTATGAAAGATTATAACTCTAACTTTTAAATATAGGTAGCAGGCTGCAGTTAGAAAGAATTGTTAATTTTCTTATATATTGAATTATTTCTCCAATTAGACCAATTAATCATTATTAAAGTCATAATCTTAAGATTGCTGTTTTTTATTCATAGTCTGGCGCATATATTTTTTCCCTTCACTTTCGCACTTAAGATAATTTGGATCTACCTTATTATTTTGTGGAGTTTCGTTATAGAAGTAGCCTAGAAATATTTCTTGGCTGAAATCACTATTTGTGATAACTTCATCTTTTCAATCCTCATTTACATATTTTTGATTGAAATTTTTTGCTTTTGGTGGCTTAAAACTCGGCTTAATTTCTTTTCTAAACAATTTCTCCCATTCCACATTTCTTACCCATGGGTGATCTTTCACATCATTAATTCCATTAAACCCAAGTCTATTTTGAGGTCTTCTCTGTATTAATTGATTTACAAAATCCACACATTCCTCTGACCACTCCCCTAACAAATTGTTTGCTTTTAACTGGACTTGTCTATCTAATACCTGTTCTCGTATTTTATTTCTGTTTTCTCCCAAATAAGGTCTTAACCCAGTAATAATTTCATATAATATAACTCCCAATGCATACCAATCTACAGCATACGTATGATTTTGTTTACAAAGAACTTCAGGAGCCATATACCCAGGAGTTCCTGATACTTCATGTGAATTGTCTTCGATCCAAGCCCTGGCTATACCGAAATCTGTTATATGCATATATCCTTCTCCATCAAATATTAAATTTTCAGGCTTTAAATCTCTATGAATAATTTTATTTGAATGTAAATATTCTAATGCGAGAATGATGCATGAAGTCAAAAATTTGGTATTTTCCTCAGTAAATGTATGTTTCTGGAAATGATACCGTAAATCCCCTCCTGTTTTCAAGTCTATAGTAAGGTAAAGATAGTCGCGATCTTGAAATGCATGATGCATATTAACGATAAAAGGGTGTTTTAAAATGCTGAGAAGCCTTTTTTCATTGATTACAGAGTGTACGTGCCTTTTTGCGATGACTCTTGATTTCAAAATTTCTTTTAAAGCGTAACTTTCCTTTGTGTTTTTGTGAGTAACTTTCCAAACTCTGCTAAAACCTCCTCTACCAATTAGATAATGGAACTCAAATTGGTGAGAATTTAAGTAGACAGTCGGATCGTAATCGTCAGATCTCATGCTGCAGTTTCCCATTTTGAGTGTTGATGTAATTTTTATTGGCATATAGAATAGAGCCAGGTGAAATCAAAAGTCAGTTGTGCTATTGCCATGAGATTAAATCATTAGAAAGAAGCACTTGAGCAAGTTAGATATATTAAGCTTTATTAATTTTTAAGCATAAATAAACTTAAAACAATCGAGTAAACTCTTTATGGGTGCTAATATATGCAATAACATTGAAGGGAATTGTGATAATTATATTTAAGGAATATATAAATTAAAGAATCTAATTATTATAATATCCAATAAATTTTTGCAATTTACCTTATTTTCACAACTGGATTAAAGTTAAAAAATAGCTATTTATGCAAAAAGTATCATAAGGAGCTCAATTGTGATAAGTGTATTGGGGACATTATTTTTCAAAGCCTAAAGAGAATGAGAAATCTTAATACATAATAATTATCTACAATTATTTATAAAAAAATTTCAATTTAGAGAGTTTTAAAATTTAATTGATAGAAAAAGTTTATATTAAGAAAAGCGGAATAATTATAAATGATAAGTCTCAGTAATAATTATAGGCATTATGCTAATAAATTTATTTGGTGAATGAATTAACCACTTTTTCAACAATTATTTCATTTTCTTTTTAAACTAAAATGGCTGCTAGATGAATTTTAACATATGGAAATAAAATGAATATTGTTTATTTTTCAAAAAATAACTTTTTGGAAATGATCATAACTTTGAAAATATATTTACATTAAAGATTTAAGTTTAAATTTTTTATGAACGTACAGAGCTTTTCCCTCTTGGCTTTTGATTACTCGAACCTCCATTTTGAGCATGAGGCTGGCCAAAAGAGCTTTTTTTCCTAATAAGTGTGTTCTTGTTATTATCTACATTCTGAAAGTCAGGCATCTCCACATAGAAGTAGCCTGCAAACATCTCTTGTTTAAAATCGCATTTTGGTTTAATCCCATCGCTCCAGTCTTCATTTACATACGCTCTATTAAAATTGCTTCCCCTCTTGGGTGCAAATCTAGGATTAACTTTTTTTTTCAGCACTTTATCCCATTCTACATCTTTGAGCCATGAGTGATTCTTTATTTCTTCAATCCCTCTAAACCCTAGTCTATTTTCAGGGTTGGTTTGGATTAATTGATTTACAAAATCTTCACATGTTTTAGACCAAGAAGTGGATAGAGTGTCTACATTTAATTGCACTTGACTTTCTAAGATCTTTTCTTTGACTTCTTTCAAGTTTTTTCCTGGGAAAGGTCTGGATCCAGTGATGATTTCATGCAAGATAACACCTACTGCAAACCAATCCGCAGGATAAGAATGATTTTGCTGACAAAGAACTTCTGGAGCCATGTATCCAGGAGTTCCCGATACATCATTTGAGTTCTCTTGGGACCATGTTTTTGCTTCCCCGAAATCTGATAAGTATACATACCCTTTTTCATCAAAAAGCAAATTTTCTGGCTTCAAGTCCCTATGGATGATTTGTTTGGAATGAACATATTCCAAGCCAATGACAACGCATGAAATGATGAATTTGGCTTCTTCCTCAACAAATTTATGTTTTAGAAGTTGGTACCGCAAGTCGCCTCCATGCTTGAAGTCCATAGTAAGATAAAGATGACTATGGCTTTGGAAGGCATGGTGCATATTAGTGATAAATGGATGACGTAGAGCACTTAGCATTTCTTTTTCATTAAGAGCAGAATTGACGTGTCTTTGTGCCACTACTCTTGATTTTAGGATTTCCTTCAAAGCGTAAACTTGCTTCGAATTTTTATGAGTGACTTTTCATACTTTGCTAAAAGAGCTCCTACCAATCGGATAATGGAAATCAAATTGGTTAGGATTCAAGCAAATTGTTGTGTCGCAATCGTCAGTTTTCAGAATGCAGTTTCCCATGTCAGGTCGGATGTTTATGTTTATAAATGTGGCAATAAATCTCCAGGTATATGGCTAATCGATTCAAAATAAATTTTAACTTAAAAATTAGTTAAAGTGGCAATTAAGCTTAAAAATATAAAACAAAGCTTTATTTGCATTTAATATCCAATTTATAGCCTCTAAGCTAGCTTCTTCACAAAATCTAGTTTCAGGTAACTCGATCAAAACATTTATTATTGGTTTTGAAACAGATTGTTTGGAAAATATGGGTTTTCGAAATTATGTTAGGAAATATTTTCAGTTTAAGTTAAATAAAACAATTATTTGCATTTCCTAGTATTAAGAGCATCTTCTTCTTTTATATAATTCTAGTGGCCAGATTTTTTATTATGACCTTTTAATTTTTCCACAGTGCTTCAAGCTTATAATATTTAATAAATATAACGTATTTGAAAATATATACTCTAAAGAAAAGCACTTTATTTGCAATTTTATCATTAACTTATAAATTTATTTTCATAGACTAAAAAAATTATATCCAATTTTTATTACATTTTACATATTTTAAGCTAAGTTTAATTGCATAAGATATTTTATCATAATAAAAACTATAGAAATAACTAATAAGATAAATTGAAAATTTTATCTTTTAAAATTAATCACTTAATTTATCATTAAAATGTCTACTAAAAAGCTCTAAATGTAAAAATAAATGGTGACGTAGACTTATTTAGAAAATTTCCAGAAATGCTTTGAACTCGAGACAAATTTTTTACATTTAAATACATTAATCTAGTTATGAAGATCGAAATTCGCTTTTTCTTCGAGCATGAATTTTTTGATTATTTGTATCTCCTGGATGATTTTGTGGCAAGCAAGAAGAATTTTTTCTTTTTGCATTTGTGTTTGTGTTAACGGATTCAATATTTTGAGGAAACTCTATATAAAAGTAGCCTAAAAATATATCTTGATTAAAATTACATTTTGGTGTAATTCCATCTTTCCAATCTTCATTTACATAGCGGGAATTAAAATTTTTTCTTTTCATTGGCTTGAATCTTGGGATAATTTCTTTTCTATACAATCTATCCCATTCTATATACTTCAGTCATGGATGGTTTTTTATTTCGCCAATTCCCTTGAACCCAAGTCTGTTTTGTGGGTTTACTTGAATTAATTTATTTACAAAATCTTCACATTCCTTTGACCAAGAAGTCGATAAGTTCTCTACATTTAATTGCACTTGGCTTTCTAAAAATTTATCTCTAACTTCATTTAAAGTTTTGCCTGAATATGGTCTTGAGCCAGTAATAATTTCATATAAAATTACACCTACCGCAAATCAGTCAGCGGTATATGAGTAATCCTGCTGGAAGGCTACTTCAGGTGCCATATAGCCAGGGGTTCCTGACATATCATGAGGCATCTCTTTATCCCATATTTTGGCTTCCCCAAAATCTGCTAAGTACACATATCCTTCCTCATCAAAAAGCAAATTTTCTGGTTTAACATCCCTATGAATTACCCTATGAGAATGAATATATTCTAGCACAAGAGCAATGCATGAAACCAAAAATTTGGCTTCCTCTTCTACAAATTTATTTTTTATCATTTGGTAGCGTAAATCACCACCTGATTTTCAGTCCATTGTTAGGAAAAGGTAATTTTCGTTTTGAAAAGCATGATGCATATTTATCATAAAAGGATGCCTTAACATACTTAGAACGTTTTTTTCGTTAAGAGCAGAATTAGCATGTCTTTGTGCTACTACCCTTGATTTAAGGGTTTCTTTCAAAGCATATACTTGCTTTGTTGTTTTATCGGTTACTTTTCACACCTTGCTGAAAGAACCTTTCCCAATGGGATAATGGAACTCAAATTGATTAGGATTTATACAAATTGTCGGGTCATAGTCGCTAGTTTTCAAACTGCAGTTTCCCATTTCAAAGCTTATCAGATATTTATTAATGTGGTTCGAATGACCTCATATATGGCTGAGGGCAGAATTAAAAGATATGTTTTAAAAATTATTGAAGTTCAAAAATCAGAAATTAATGAGAATTAAATGCAGCTTTTAGAGTTAAATATATTTCTGAATTTCCCAAAAAATATTTTGTTAGATATTCTATTGATAATTATTAGAGTTCGGAGCTTTTTTTCTTTTATTTGAAAGGGGTTCTGATAAATTAGCTTTCGAAAATATTTTTCTGATTTTTTGTTTAAAATTAAAGAAATGATTTCTTTGATTTCTTTTTTGGTAGAACAGTTAAATTTTTTATTTAAATGAATTTGTTAGAAATCTTATTCAGATTTCTTGATTTTTTTTAAAACCTCTATCCCATACTGATCAACCTATGTGGCCAAATAGAACGACAAGCTGAAGAGTTTAGGCTAAATAAAGGCTATTAAAAGACAATTTTTATCTGATTTCTAAAAGCGTTAACTTATAATTTACTTATATTATTTACAAAGATTATATTTTCCTCTTTAGTGCAAATCATCATGATTTGACTTTATTTTTATCTTGAGATGTTTTATTATAAATATAACCTTTAAATGCCTCTTGTTTGCAGTCGCTTGTGGCAACAATTCCTTGGAAAAATATTTATTATTGAAATTATTAGTTTTGGTGATTTAAAGATCTGTGTGGATTTGCATTCAATAAATTAAAATTTTTATACATTTTCTGTTCAAATTTATATATTTTACTTTAAAATATTTTTTCTTAAAAATGCAATAATCTGACTATCTATTTACTAAAAAACCATAAAAACTGAAGTAATTTCTTTTCAGAGCAAACTTTCTCATTCTATATTCTTCAACCATTGATGATTTTTTACTTCAATTACTCCTTTAAAGCCAAGTCTGTTTTGAGGTTCTCTTTGGATCAGTTTATTTACAAAGTCAGCGCATTCCTTAGACCAAATCCCCTGATAAATTTTCATGGTTTAGCTAGATTTATCTATCAAGATTTGGTCTTTTTATAAGGTCCATTTTTTTCAACGTAAGATCTTAACTCAGTGATGATTTCATATAAAATCACATCTATAGAAACCAATCTTCAGTATAAGTATGATTCTGCTGACAAAGAATCTTAGGAGTAGCGTAGTCTGGTGTACCGTTGTCTGACCAAGCAGGATTAGTACTTGGGATCCCACCATTATTACCCCCACCCCTGCCTTTTAAATTATGGGTTAATAATTAATATTAACTGCATTAGATTTAAGATAAGTTTATTGTGCCATAAGTATACTCTTTGAGCATATTTAGTTTATATCTGATAATTATCACTTTATTAATGAATCATAATTTTTTAATTTATGTTTGATTAATTTATGAAGTTAGCTTATGCAAGAAGTTTATTATAAGGAAAAATGGGATTCATTTATTATTTATCTATTTATGACTTCAAATATAGTGAAAGTGACCTAGATCTTTATATAATTGAGAGGCTATTGAAATATGAAAATTTTATATAGATATAATTTAGAATTGCTTACTATAAATGGAAAGTCCTAATCGATTAAAATTGATTAAACATAATGTTAATTTTAAAAAATACTTTTTAAACTGATGAGATAACTGCGCACGCAATAAAACTGCACTGGAGAATAAGTTTTGGTGCTCTAGGAAGGCTTAGAAGAAGCTCTACGTTAGAAAAGCATTGGGGGACGAGAAATTTGCTCTGTGAAAAAGAATTTGGCATTTGGGTTCTTTTAGTTTTCTAGGCAAAAATTAAAATTAAAATGGCAGGTAAAATCAATTTGATTTAACCGTTTTAATTTGGCCTGCGAAACTATTTCATAAAACTAAAAAATATCAAAACACTTTCTACTCGACAATTTTCACATCAAGGCTATTTCTGCGGGGTTTGACAATCTATATAAGTATACAGTTCACTTGAGCATTTTAAAAATAAATACAGTATTAATTATAAAGACACACATCAAAATCATTGAAATATTAAAGCTTGGATACTCTAAATTCGTGTTGAGCTATACCTAAACTGCTTTATATTACTATATCATTAATATCTGTAGTAATAGAGATAGGCAATTAATATATTCGAATAAGGTTTATTATGTATTCATGTTGCTATTAAAAATGTTAGCGCATAAAGAAGTCTATATTATTTTAATTTAGTGTTATATGCATTTGCATTAAATAAAATTCATATTTAATACTTAATTAAAAAAAATTATCTAAGCTCTCAAAATGACTCTTTTAAAGGTAAAGATTTAATATGTTTTGCAATAAGACTTAATCTTTTAATAATAGTCATTCAGGCTAGAAAAATTTGCTAAATGATGATTTAATATTAATAATGAAAATGATAACCTTAATTATTGAATTAAAATAAGCATCTTTTTTGACTGATAATAATGAGAGAATTGCAATTACTATTTTACTTTTGTATTTTATATAAATATGCTTAAATAAAGTATTTCTAAAGAAATGTTTCAGCTTACTGAAATATAATAATATTAATATTTAGAGGAATAAAAAATTTTTTAGGCATGATTGGATGAAGACTTTAAAAGATATAGATATTTCATTCATTAAAGCCTTTAAAGTTAGCTTAAATTGATTAAAAGCGTTTATAAACACTCTGCTAGAAAAAATTACTTAATATTTTTCATCCTTAACTTAAAAAGAACTTGCGCCAAAAATAATAATTATTATACTTTCTTCTCACTTTAATCAAAATATGAAAAACTAGTTGGTCAAGTATGAGATCCCCCACCACTATTTAAATAGAAATATATTATAAATTAAATATTAAAATTTTTTATAATTGATTGGGAAGGGGATGAGAGTAGGCTGTGGGGTTTCTATTTGTGTAAAAGGGTGGGGTGGGGCTGGTGTTTTTCTGTGTCTTGTTCCTGCTTGACCAGATAACGATATTTTAAAAATATATAAATTAAAGAATTTAATAATTATATTATCCAATAAATTTTCGCAATTTACCTTATTTTCACAACTTGTAACTATTTATGCAAAAAGTATCATAAAGGAGCTCAGTTTTGGCAAGGATATAGGTCATATTAATTTTAAGAGCCTAAATGGCTCTAACAGCTCTAAAGTTTAATTTATGGAAGAATTATATACTGTTATTTTTTAAAAATTATCAATTTAAAGGATTTAAATGTATTGATAGAAAAAGTTTTAAAAGCCAAATAATTAAAAATGATAAGTTTCTATAAATTATTTTGCTATCTAGAAGTATAATTCAATTTTTGTTAAATCATTAATTGTGCAAAAGATCATTGTATAATAATTAATTGTATTAAAGATGTTAATGGAGCCTCCTCCATAATTTTAAAAATTTTGTCATCTTTTATGATTTGAGTTAGTACTAAATTATAGACACAATACTAATAATTTTATTTGATGAATAAATTAATCACTTTTTCAACAAAGATTTCATTTTCTCTTTAAACTAAAATGGTTTCCAATTAAACTTTTACATAAAAAGAATACTGTTTATTTTTTAAAAAATAACTTTGTTAAAACGATTATAATTTTAGATAATGCATTTGCATTAGAGATTAAGTTTAAATTTTCTATGCATGCACAGGGATTCTCCCTCTTGGCTTTTGATTATTCAAAGCTCCATTTTGAGCATGAGGCTGGCCAATAGAGCTTTTTTTACTGATAAGTAAGTTTCGGCTATTATCTACATTTTGAAATTGAGGCAACTCCACATAGAAGTAGCCTGCAAACATCTCTTGTTTAAAATTGAATTTTGGTTTAATTCCATCATTCCAGTCTTTATTTACATACTTTCTATTGAAATTGCATCCATTCTTGGGTACAAATCTAGGATTAACTTCTTTTTTAAGCAGTTTATCCCATTCTACATCTTTGAGCCATGGGTGATTTTTTATTTCTTCAACCCCTTTAAACCCAAGTCTATTTTCAGGGTTGGTTTGGATTAATTGATTTACAAAATCTTCACATGATTTAGACCAAGAAGCGGATATAGTATCTACATTTAATTGCACTTGGCTTTCTAAGGTCTTTTCTTTTATTTCTTTCAAGTTTTTTCCTGGGAAAGGTCTAGATCCAGTAATGATTTCATGTAAGATAACACCTACTGCAAACCAATCCGCAGGATAAGAATGGTTTTGTTGGCAAAGAACTTCTGGAGCCATATATCCAGGGGTTCCGGATACATCATTCGAGTTCTCTTGGGCCCATATTTTTGCTTCTCCAAAATCTGATAAGTATACATACCCTTTTTCATCAAAAAGCAAATTTTCTGGTTTCAAGTCTCTATGGATGACTTGCTTAGAATGGATATATTCTAAACTAATGACTATGCATGAAATGATGAATTTGGCTTCTTCCTCAACAAATTTATGTTTTAGGAGTTGGTACCGTAAATCGCCTCCATTTTTAAAGTCCATAGTAAGATAAAGATGGCTATGGCTTTGGAAAGCATGGTGCATATTAGTAATAAACGGATGACGTAGAATTCTTAGAATTTCTTTTTCATTAAGAGCTGAACTAACGTGCCTTTTTGCTACTACTCTTGATTTTAGGATCTCCTTCAAAGCATAAACTTGCTTCGAATTTTTATGAGTAACTTTTCATACCTTACTAAATGAGCTCCTACCAATAGGATAATGGAAATCGAATTGGTGAGGACTCAAACAAATCGTAGTATCACAGTCATCAGTTTTCAGTATACAGTTTCCCATGACAGATAGAATTTTATAATTATAAATGTAGGCAATGAATCTTCAGTAAATGGCTAATCCATATACAGTAAATTTCAACTTAAAGCTATTTAAAGCGATTGATAAACTAAATCATATAAAATAAAGTTATATTTGCTTTTAATATATAATTTATAGCTAGGTTCCTCACAAAATTTAGTTTCAAGTAAGTTATCAAAACATTTATATCATTTTTGAAACAGATTATTTGAAGAAAATGAGCTTTCAAAAATATTTAAGGATATATTTTCAGTTTAAGTTAAACAAAATATTTATTTATGTTTCCTAGTGTAGATGACGCTCTCCTTTTATATATCTCTATTAGTCAGTATTTTTATTATGACATTTTAATTTTTAACAGCGCTCTAAGCTCATAACAATTACTAAATAAGGAGTATTTGAAAATATATACTCAAAAGAAAGCATTTTATTACAATTCTATCATTAACTTATAATTTTATTTTATAGATTAAAAAATTATATCAAATTTTTATTGCATTTTACATATTTTAAGCTAAGTTTACTAACAAAGAATTTTTATTATCACAATTAGTTTATAAACAACGATTAAGATATGTTGGAAGTTTATCTTTTAAGATTAATCTCTTAATTTATCAGTAAAAATGTCTAAGAATGGTTTTAAATATAAAATAAATAGGGTGACGTAAACATAATTTAGACTCCTTACGAAGTTTTTCTTAACTATAAAAACAAATTTTTAACATTTAAATATATTAATCTAGTTATGAAGCGCGAAAATCGCTTTTTCTTCGATCATGAATTTTTTGACTAATTGCATCTCCTGGATGATTTTGCGGCATGCAAGAAGAATTTTTTCTTTTTGCATTGGCTTTTGTGCTAACTAATTCAGTATTTTGAGGAAACTCTATATAAAAGTAGCCTAAAAATATATCTTGATTAAAATTACATTTTGGAGTAATTCCGTCTTTTCAGTCTTGATTTACATAGTGGGAATTAAAATTTTTTCTTTTCTTCGGCTTGAAGCTTGGGACAATTTCTTTTCTATACAGCCTATCCCATTCTGCATACTTCAGTCATGGATGGTTTTTTATTTCGCCAATTCCTTTGAACCCTAGTCTGTTTTGCGGACTTACTTGAATTAACTTATTTACAAAATCTTCACATTCTTTTGACCAAGGGGTTGATAAATTCTCCACGTTTAATTGTGCTTGGCTTTCTAAAAATTTATCTTTGACTTCGTTTAAGGTTTTACCTGAATATGGCCTCGAGCCTGTAATAATTTCATATAAAATTACACCTACCGCAAATCAGTCAGCGGTATATGAGTAATCTTGCTCGAAGACTACTTCTGGCGCTATATAGCCAGGGGTTCCTGACTTATCGTGAGGCATCTCTTTATCCCATATTTTGGCTTCTCCAAAATCTGCTAGATAAACATATCCTTCCTCATCAAAAAGCAAATTTTCTGGTTTTACATCTCTATGAATTACATTATGAGAATGTATATATTCTAGCACAAGAACAATGCATGAAACCAAAAATTTGGCTTCCTCTTCTACAAATTTATTTTTTATCATTTGGTAGCGAAGATCACCACCTGATTTCCAGTCCATTGTGAGAAAAAGGTAATTTTCGTTTTGAAAAGCATGATGCATATTTATCATAAAAGGATGCCTTAACATACTTAAAATACTTTTTTCGTTAAGAGCAGAATTAGCATGCCTTTGTGCTACTACCCTTGATTTAAGGATTTCTTTCAAAGCATATACTTGCTTTGTTGTTTTATCGGTGACTTTTCACACCTTGCTGAAAGAACCTTTCCCAATGGGATAGTGGAACTCAAATTGATTAGGATTTATACAAATTGTCGGGTCGTAATCGCTAGTTTTCAAACTGCAGTTTCCCATTTCGAAGCTTATCAGATATTTATTAATGTGGTGCAGAATGACCTCATATATGGCCGAGGGCAGAATTAAAAGATATGCTTCAAAAATTATTGGAGCTCAAAAATTAAAAAATTATGTGAATTAGATGCAGCTTTTAAAGTTAAATATAGTTCTGAATTTCCCAAAAATATTTTGTTAGATATTCTATTGATAATTATTGGAGCTCTGAGCTTTTTTTCTTTATCTGAAAAGGGTTCTGATAAATTAGCTTTCGAAAATATTTTTCTGATTTTTTTGTTTAAAATTAAAGAAATAATTTCTTTTGATTTCTTTTTGGTAGAACAGTTAAATATTTTAGTTAAATATATTTATTAGAAATCTTATTCAAATTTCTTGATTTTTTTTAAAACCTCATACCCCATACTGATCAACCTATGTGGCCAAATAGAACGACAAGCTGAAGAGTTTAGGCTAAATAAAGGCTATTAAAAGACAATTTTTACTAAATTACTAAAAGCGTTAGCTTATAATTTACTTCCATAATTGACAAAGATTATATTTTCTCTTTGAGTGCAAATCATGATGATTTGACTCTACTTTATCACCTTGAGACATTTCATTATACAAATAACCCTTAAATGCCTCTTGGTTGTAGTCGCTCGTGGCGACAATTCCATCTCTCCATTCCTCGGAAACATATTTATGATTGAAATTATTAGCTTTGGGTGGTTTAAAAACCGGAGCAACTTCTTTTCTGAGCAGCCTTTCCCATTCTACATTCTTCACCCATGGATGGTTTTTTACTTCACTTACTCCTTTAAAACCAAGTCTGTTTTGAGGTTCTCTTTGGATCAGTTTATTTACGAAGTCAACACATTCCTTAGACCAATCCCCTGATAAATTTTCATGTTTTAGTTGTATTTGTCTATCAAGGATTTGATCTTTTATTTGGTTCATGTTTTTTCCTACGTAAGGTCTTAATCCAGTGATGATTTCGTATAAAATCACACCTATAGCAAACCAATCTGCAGTATAAGTATGATTCTGCTGACACAGAACCTCAGGCGCCATGTATCCTGGTGTACCGGACATCTCGCTGCAGGTTTCATTTTCAAGCTTTCGTGCGATGCCAAAGTCAGTTAAACAGACGTAGCCATCTTCGTCCAAAAGTCAGTTTTCAGGCTTTAAGTCTCTGTGTATAATTTTGTTTGAATGCAAGTACTCCAACGTGAGTATCACACAAGAAATCATGAATCTGGCTTCTTCCTCAACAAAAGTATGGTTAAGGAGATGGTACCGCAGATCTCCTCCAGTTTTTAAGTCTAAGGTAAGAAAAAGGTAGTCACGATTTTGAAATGCGTGATGCATGTTAACAAGGAAAGGGTGTCTTATATTGCTCAAAAGAGTCTGCTCATTCAATGCTGCTCCGACATGTTTCTGTGCTATGACCCTTGACTTTAAAATTTCTTTTAATGCATATATCTGTTTTGTTGATTTGTGTTTAGCTAGTCACACTCTGCAAAAGCAGCCCTTTCCTATAGTATGATGGATCTTGAAGTGAGAAATGTTCACGCACATCTCACGGTCTCAATCATCTGATCTGAAGCTATGGCTTCCCATTAAATTTTTATAAAATATGGGAAATTTATTCAGTAAATGTTAACCGCTTAAGATTATTTAAGTTTGGATTTAGGCGAATTAATAGGGCTAGACTAGGTTAGATAGGCTTATAATTCATAGTTCGTCATATAAAAAATTCTGCAGGGCGAGATTTTGCTCTTATAATATAAAATACTTAGTTTTATCAACAGGTAAAAAAAAATTTAGGGATTTTTTCCTTTAATAACTCAGTAATAAAACTTTTATTCAAGCTCTAAGTCATGGATTTATTGAGCTCTAGCTTGGATTTAATTTTAATTCGTTAAAAATACCATTAAAGAATGCTAATTGTTACGAAATTTATGATCAGTTAACTTTTTAGATTAGACTAGAAAATTGATAAAGGTAAAGATGGCGAAAAAACTCCCTAAATAAAAAGGAGGAGAAACTGGTCTGATGGAGTTTCAAGTGTCCATTTTTTTGAAATTAGGATAGCTCATTTTATGTGTGACGTCATATGAGATAAAATTAAATATTGAATTTAATGGAGTCTTACTTTTGGGTTAATACTCTTTTCATAAATGGCAGTTCATGATATTTAATTTAAGCTATTCTATGATGACTATTCAAGGTTAAACATAAATTTATTATATAAGGAACATATAAATATGAGCTTGAAGTCTTCTTTAATCTTTAATAGGCTATACTCCTTTAAAGTTTTGTAATTTCCAATAACAAGGTCTAATTAGTTAAGAAAGTCTCCGTCTATGCATAATTTTTAAGGAGAGTAGCCATGCCTCAGAGGAAGATATGCATAATCTGGGCTTATTAAACTGTCAGAACAAATAAATCGACTCTGCAGGATTCTCATGGTAACCCAAATCTAACATATATATTTAAGGTCTTTCATTATGTCTAGCAAATTTCTAAACATCTAAGACTTTAGAAAATTTAAGCAGAGCAATTTATCTTCTGTTATTAAGTAGAAGAGCTCAATTTCAGGACTTCATAGCATTACTCATTGAGAGCCGCAAATAAATTAAAAGCAGTCGGATGAATATTCATAACAAAAATTATTAGACAGGTGAAAACACTGTTTTGATATTCAATTTCAATATTTTTATCTGTTAAACAGCCGCTTTAAATAAAGTTTGGCAAATTATTTTTTCAGTCAGGCAATTTTACTTGCCTTATATGCAATCAAATGACAAAAATTTTTGGAAAATTAAGTTAGTCATCCAAACCAATTAGCTTTGAAATATAATGTCGAATTTTATGGTGTCTTTGGCTGACTTATAGAATTTTGATGCATATCTCTTTTAAATGCTTTTTGGAGTTTTTTTTTAGCACTTCTTATTGCTAATATAAAAAATTAATTAAATTTAATATTTTTTTTGAGTTTCTTTTTGGCCATCATCAGTAACATCAGTATTCAGATAATCCATATAGGGAATTTCAAGCTAATTTTGGTTCCAAAGCTGCTAATCAATTATTTTCAAGAAATTCTATGAGAAATGAGCCCTAAGATTCCACAGAATTCTACTCCGAATCATAATCTTGAAGAAATCGTTCCAAAATTGAGGTCGTAAAAATGTGAGGTCAATATCAGATATTTCGCAAATTTAGCCTTTTAAGTTTCAGACTTTAAAAACTTGAATTTTGGTTAAATGAAGAAGTAGTTTCACCTTATGGATCATTTTCAAGAGGCCTTGATTATAATGACCTTAATTTCCAAGACATCTCAAGGCTAAACATAGATTAAATTTCAAGAGGGATCAAAGCTTAGGATATCACATTTTAGCATACAATTAAGATGCAAAGACGAATTTTCAAAGCAAAATATCTCAGAAATCATTCCAGCTCAATCATTTTCGAAATCATGCTCCATTTGTCATTACTGATCCTTTTGAATTTCTCTTTCGTTAACTTTTTCCAGGTAGCAGCAAGGATTCATTGGGTTTTTTTATTGATCATGTTTGGAAATCTCTAAGTCATCAGTATCAGTTGATTTCAGACGTCAATTAAAATTGTTAATGCGCTTCATTAGACTCTTCAATTAGAGCCTCGAATCGGATTAAAAATCTTCAGAATTAAAGATTTTATCACTTCTAAATTTGATAAAGATCTCTTTTCATTTCTAGCAAGCAATACCTTACTTAACTTCAGTTTTTTTTGAAAAGTTAATGATGCCCTTGCTGTTGAAGCATGAAGAAGATGCAACTTTTCTGTCAAAGGAATGGAAAAAAATGAAAGGAGCAATTCTTCACTTCTTTTTTTAAGTCTAACAAGAAGAAAGACTGTCCAAGGGTTTTGTATAATCCTAAGGATAATCGAACCTACATCAGTTGAATGCTGCGAGATACGAAATTTTGGCATATAAAATGATCCATACACTTCTGAGTTGTTTAAAATTCCGCCACCTAAATAAGGTTTTGAGATTATCTCATTTGAAGTGGATTGGAAGTTTTGCATAACCCATATCCATAAGCAAAATGGGCTTATTTAGATGTGAATTGGTTTGGGATTAGCTCAAATTGGAGCGATTCTAGCGTTTTAGAACTAAAAACGGGAAAAGTGTAGATGAGCTTGTGCTGAGACCCATAATATGTCACTAGTTAAATGTGGAGAAAATAAATATGGAGGCCACATAAATTTAACCTTAATTATGTGATTTTTGCTATTTTTATATCATATACGAAAAATGGTCGAACTTAAAAGTAAAAACTTAAGTGCTATTCCTATCAATTTTCATAGGAAGATTAACATAAAGTATTTATCTTAAAAATCAGATAAAATCATTTAAAAATAAAATTTTATGAAAGCCATTAATATATAAGTTAGTTTAAATATTCTATGATTTGATTTAGAAATTATGCTTATCCTTTAACCAAATTAATAAATTCACTTAATAAATTGCTTAAGACTAAAATTTGAAATAATAGCATAAAATTTTTCTTTTCCTCATCTTCAAATTCTGCATCTATATAATCTCTATCCTCTTCTTCTTTGTCTAGTTCGCTTGTTGCAGCCTACCAATATCCAGTGGCTAAAAGCCAACTCGAAATCCCCTCAACATATTATAGCATTTTCATAACAATTCAATATCAAATCCTGGCTTTTCTCACCATAAAGGATTTTTCGAAATTTCATAATAAAAATTTAATTAATTAATACCAAAAGCTTGATAATGTTAGGTAGACTAATGTAGTAAATGCTACTACTCCTGAAACATTCAAATTCATTAGAATGGCAAATGGATCTTTTTCATCTAATTTTCGTCTAGCAGGAAGAGATACATTTTGAAGCCTATCCTTAACTGCATCATTAGTTTTTTCTCCCAAAGGTTTTGATTTTTTTGGAGCGTTCTGTAAGGCCAATTCATTTTTATGCTCTTCAATGACTGCTTCTGGTATGGTAATGCTGCTGGATGTAGGCTGAGCAGATTGAGGGATAGTTATACTGCTGAATGCTGGCTGAGCAATAGTATCAGAAATAATATGATATCCCTTTTCTATATCTTCTTCAGAATGCATCTCTACGCTGACGATTTTTCCCAAGATCTCCATTCCATTTAAAAATAGGGCTTTATCAGCGTCGCTGTCATCCTCAAAAGCTATAATAGCTATAGGAGGATCAAATCGGATTATACTAAATGGGCCTGTCATATCGACAAATTTATCGATATCTTCTTTGGCTGCTTCAAGAGGAATGTCTGAGATTTTCACAGTTCCAACCATAATTTATATAAGTATGAAGTTCTATTGAATATTTCTTAAAATATAAAATATATGCTTAAAATTTATAAAAATTCTAGTGAATTAATTATTACAATTTTGATTAAAATATATTAAGATGAAGGAATATCTCCCATATTGCACAAGTACAAAACCAACAAATATTTTATGTAAAATCCTGATCATTAACTCACAAAAAGGCACAGATACGATCAAAATGATGGGTAAAAAGTTCCCATTAGAGCAATACTCTCTCAATCATCTAAAAAGAGCCAAAAAACACACATGTGGCCATCAGCTTGAATTAGTAATAGGACCTTCAAATTTAATCACAGACGAAGAAGCTGAAGAGCTCAAAACTCTTGGAGATGGCTGCAATGATTGTGATCGAATAATAGAAAAAGAAGTACCACAATTTCCTGCTTATACCCGTGAACAATTAAAGATCTGAAACTCATTTTGGCCAATTTCTTACAAAGAGCCAAGCATACTCCCAATAATCCAAACAAAGGAAGAAATAAAAACAATTTTTGAAATTCTGAAGACTTTAGATCATGATTCAGCTGCTATTTATAATCCAAAAACCGAAGAAATCTGTTATGGGAAAAAAGGAGATTTGCCTTTGCAACATCCAATTATGGATGCAATTAATAATTTTCCTATTTCTGATAATCAATATTATTGTAATGATCACTATCTTATAGCAAAGGTTGAGCCTTGCCTGATGTGTGGAATGGCTTTAGTTCATTCAAGGTTTGAAAGAGTGTATTTTATGGAAAAAATGGGAGATGGAGCATATTCATATTGGAGACTTCATGAAAAGCCTTTAAATTACATGTACAGAGTTTTTAGGATTAAAAAAAATGCTTTGGATGAAAATAGTGAAGAATAATTATTTGAGGAGAGCTTTACACAATATACAAAATAAATATTTTAATTGAAATAGCAAATAATAAACCAGCATTAATCACTAATAATCAAAAGAAATTTGAGTATATTTTATGATTTTCTGTTTACTATGAATAAATAATAAGACACCAAGAAATCATATCTGTATTTTATAGCTTCTTGCAAAGTAAGTAAATTTCCATCCAATTTATGATAAATTCACTTAATTTTTGAATTAAATTAATTATATTAAAATGAGCTTGATTTCAAAATTGAAGTACTGCGCATATTACTTATCAACAAAATTATTTTTAGTAAGCTTTATTTTAGTTCTGCTGTCTCACCATAGCACTAGTTTTTATAAGATTGCTTTTAGTTTCAAATA
Source organism: Blepharisma japonicum (assembly GCA_949751835.1). Lineage (NCBI taxonomy): Eukaryota > Ciliophora > Heterotrichea > Heterotrichida > Blepharismidae > Blepharisma > Blepharisma japonicum. The sequence continues at coordinate 255,362 of CATKHK010000013.1, forward strand.
ATTTGAGGTCCCAAACGCTTTTACTGATAGGCTGAATTTCTGCAACTTTCTTTATGATCCTCCTCAGAATTTATTTTTTAGCTCGTAGAATGTCATACGAAGAAGAGCAGCTGATGGTTTTGGACCTTGTTATTCAGAATTCAATAGAAAGATATATTGAGCAGCTAAATGAAACTACCCTGCAGAATACAAATTATACTATGCAATCGCAAGATATAATAGGAGAATTACTTCATTTAGAAGCTGAGGAGGAAGGATTTTGTTCAATTTGTATGAATGATATCTCGAAAGGACAGATTATCACTATTTTAAAATGCCCTCATAAATTTCACTCAGAATGTGTAGATACTTGGCTTGAGACCAAACCTTCGTGCCCTGTATGCAAAAAGATAGTTTCAGTTAATAATTTAACTGAATACAATTATAATTCACAAGAATTCTTTATCGTATAATTAAGAATAGTTTATAATTTTTTTTTTCAGCAAAATGGTTGATATATAATTTAAAACAGAAGTTTTGATTAATGATTTATATTAAACATTATCAGTCTTTCTTCTTATCAATTCAAAATCTAAATCAGCTGGGCCTTGTCCTATATTTAATTGGTTCAAAACTGAGTCTTCTATTTGGTTTAATAAGCTATCTTCAGTCGTTGGGTTCATAAATGGGCTAAAATGTCTCAGTTTTTTCCCTTTCTTTTTTGGTCTTGAAATATTTTTATTTTTTGCAGGTTCAAGCCTCTGCAAATAAATTGCTTCTAAGCTTGAGATCCCTTCAGGAGTGACTGCTTTTTTGGAAGAATTGCTCAAAAAGGTTTCTGTAAACATCTTGCTCTGTGGCTGTGTAAATGGCGGAGGCTCTTCTTCATATCCATCTTTATTAAACACAAAAGCCTGGGTATCAGCATTTGCTTCTAAATTTGGTATTTCATACAGCATAAGTCCGTCTTCTTCTTCTTTTTTTTGCAATTCAGCTAGTCTCGCTTCTTCCTCTTCTTTAGCTTTTTGTTCTGCTTTTACTTTCTTTTCAAGCCATTTAGCTTTTCTTTCTTTTTCTCTATCTTGTTCTTCTTTAATCCTTGCTTCATATTCCTGTTGTCTGGCCAATTCTTTTTCTTTTTTTTCTTTTTTTCGATTGGCATTTTTTTCAGCCATTTCTGCTTTTAATGCTTGAAATTCTTCATCTGTGAGGACGTCTAGGATGTTTCCTCCTATAAAATTTCGCCTAGCTCTGATTTCTTTTCCGTCAGAAACTAGATTTGCGTAATGAGAATTTTTAGTGTCTACACAAACAGAGTCAATATCATAAGTGTCAATTGTTTTTTCTCTGAATAATGGTAGGTTTGTTTTCTTATCAAGTCTTGGTAGGCCTTTAAATCCTTTTTTAACTCTGCATTTCACTCCAGTTCTTTTATGGGTAACTAATACAGCTTCTGGATTCTTTGGGTCCTCAATTGCATTTGCGAAATCAAAATCTTCTTCTTTGCTGACATGCTTTCCAATAAGCCATTTTCCTTCCTCATCTTCTACATCAACGACTGTTGCTCCTGTAAAGTTTCTTTTAGCAGTTATAAGTTTATTTGAGCCTATTTCTTTTAAAGTCCCAAATCTTGCATCATTTGGGTTTATACGCTCAATTGAATACAAGCTTTGGTCTACCAGCTGAGGATTTTCATCAATGGAATCTAAATCTAAAATTTCAGCCCCATCAAAAGACTTTCTTACTTTAATATTTTTTCCTGAAGGAAGATGAGGGACTTTTATGATACTTTTATCGTCTGTGTCGATTTCTGAAAGTGTGAGATCTAGAACACTTTCTTCTGGGATTGTTTCAAGAATATTAGGAGGGGGAGGACGATATACAGGCTTTACAGGAGGTAATGGGATAAGCCCAACATCAGTTTCAGACTCTTGCTGAAAACTCATTGTCCATACTTGTGCACCTGATCCATAGCGTATGGAAATTTCATTTTCATTCAAATTTTCTTCTGAAGTCATATTCTCATTGTTTATCTTGAAACTGGCTTCTTCAGCATAAATTATATCATCTAGTGTTTCTGCGCTTGCATTTTTTATCATGGTTTCGGCACTTGCATTTCTTATCATGGTTTCGGCACTTGCATTTCTTACCATAGCTTCTGTACTTGCATTTTTTATCATGATACCGCCTAATTGGGTATACTCGAGATCTTCCGTATTGTCTATTTCTGCATTTTTTATCTTAATACTACCGAATTGTGTGAAAGTTAAATCTTCCATAGTTTCTGCAAACGCATCCCTCATTGTATTTATAGTAAAATTATTATCAGTTGCCATTTGGCTGTCCTTCATTACCTTCAATTCTTTGTTAAGCTCCATATTCATCATAAAAATGTCAATTATGGTAATCATAAACACAAGAATATTAAATATCAATGAATCAAGTGCAAGTACATATACAATGTTTCCAGTGGAAAATTCTATTAAAATGTAGCATAAAGTTCCTATAACTGGAATATTAACACTAAGTAAGCTTACATATGAGAATAATATAAGCGGTTTATAAAAAGCTGCTTTTTTAGTAAACTCTGCTGTAAAGCATTTTAAGTTAAACAACTTTACATCAAGCATTCTAATGAATTTAAATGAAAAAACCACAGCAAGTGGTACAATAACCATTTTTGCTAGCCTGTTAAGGCTAAGTCAATTCCTATGATCATCATCTTTTTTAAAAATTTTGTGATAATAAATGACACAAAAAATCAAATTTAGTAGAACATGCAGCACCAAAAATGATAAAAGCAAAATAAAAGGGACATATATCGGAAATTCATCAGTTGCTAATAGAGTTCTTCCATGAGTTGACGTTGAAGAACTAAGTCCACCTATTACACCAATTCAGCTGATTGGTTCTATTACTCCTCACATAGCAAGAGTGCCTGAGGTCATGCCTGTAGACGGGAAAAATACTTTAGAAGCTGCACTAACTCCTGAAAGAACAGTACCACTAGCACTGACAGGAAATGGGACTGTATCTAATAATAAAGTAGTGCTATAGTCTGGACTACATGTAATATTATCTAAATGATCCCCAGAATAGCAGCTTGTGCATGTTTCTATTGTTCCTGAACATGTTTTACACTTAGTCGAGCATTGTTGACAAGTGCTGCTTATAGAGGTATAGCCATCTGGGCAGGATGATACACATTGGCTTCCATATAAATTCAGATCTGATGTGCAAGAGGTGCACGAAGTAATTGACGAGCTGCAGGTCTTGCAGGGAGACTGACAGTCCACACAAGATGTTCCAGTTGGGATTGTAGTGCTAGTAGGGCAGGTTTGTAAGCATTCATTATTATAATAATAGTATCCTGAAATACAAAGTGTGCAGTTTGTGATGGATTCTGAACAGGTTGAGCAAGGAGATTCGCAGTCTAAACAGTCAGTTCCGTTTGTGATTGTAGTTTCTTTTGGGCAGGAATCTAAACAACTATTTTGATGAAGATAGTATTTTGTTGTGCATGAAGTGCAGTTTGTAATAGATAAAGAGCAGGTTGAGCATGGAGATTGGCAATCTACACAAGAGCTTCCAACAATCACAGTGGTTTGAGTTGGACAAGTTTTACTACAAGCATTTTTATAGAGATAATACCCTGCTGTACATGAATTGCAATGTGTAATAGAAGTAGAGCAAGTTGCACAGGGGGATTGGCAGCTTACACAATTACTTCCACTCACAATTGTGATATCAGATGGACAGGTGTCAACACAAGTATTTTTGTAAAAATAATATCCTTGTGAGCACGTCAAACAATTAGTTGAAGATCCAGAACAAGTTGCACATCCAGTTGTACAACTAGAACATTCAGAGCCATTAGCATAAGTTCCATCAGGACAGACATCAACACAGTTGTTTTGATATGAGTATTTAGGCAATGCACAGGTGAACGTAACTGTTGCAGAGCCACTATAATCAATTTTATAGTTATCAGATGTCATTGTTGTTATTTGAAAAGCGCTTGAAGTCCCCGGCTGAGAATAGTTTTCTACATTATTCACAATAAAAGTCAATTTTCCTGCAGTAAAATCGCTTGCAAAAGGGCTTACTCATATAGTCCTACTTCCTTTATCTTCACAACTTACCGCTTGAGAATTATATGTGCATGTAATACCTGAATATGATACCTGAGATGGAAAAACAATGATCACATATCCTCCACTAGCTACAGTATGGAGCGTATTCAGCGTAAAAGTATATGAAGTTGTCTGGCTTATTCCAGTGTTTGTTGGAGTTACACTAGCTACAATAGTTGCAGGGGTGCTTGCACTTACAAAAACCCCTGAGCTGAGATAGTCAATTGAATATCCTGAAATATAAGTAAAAATACTAAAAGTATCTGTTGACTTTGTGGATGGTGGGCCAACTACATTTTTAATTGAAAAATCAATTTCTGAAGTAGTAGTTGAAGCCAATGTAAAAGTTGCTTTTAAAGCACTTCCAGATATGCTGCAAGAAACGCTTTGCAGATTTGATGATTGAGATACACATGTAGGAGATGAAGGAAATTGAACTTGAGAAGGCGGAGTAATTTGAGCGTATGAGCCTGATGCCATCGAGTTATAAGGAGATATCGCAACTTTTAAGTCTGCAGTAGCTCCTACAGTGGTACTTCCAAGGGTAAAAGAAGCACTTGCTAATAAATGCGCTTGGGTCATAGCAATTATTATCCCACTTGTAAGTGTGTCTATTAAGGATCCTTGGTAACTCGTAGTAACGCTAAAAGTGTTCGTTGGCTTTGTAGTCCCAGGATTTGTTATACTTGATACAGTTATCCCGATCTGTCCTTGAGGAAAATCACTTGGAAATCCAGAAGTTATAGTAACACTTGATGAGGCGAAAGAGCATGAATAGCCTGAACTAAATCCAATAGGATTAGAACAAGCTGCAGTTGAAGATGCTATAGAGACATCTGATGGAAAACTTATAAGAACTTGGCCACCTGCCACAATTTTATGGCCAGTAGTAATGAGGAATGTGTACGATGAAGTTGAGTCACCTGTGGTATAAGAAGATGGAGTCACAACAACTGATTGAAGGGACCCGGACGTAGCTGTAACTGTTGCAGATTGATCACTAACTTCTAAGTAAGCCAAAGTAGAATCTGAATAAATAGAAATTGTAAATGCTGAAGATGTAGCTGTTGTTGTTGGATTTGTAAGCCCTGAGAGAGAAAAAGAAATCACACTTGAAGCTGTTAATTGGCTTGGGAATCCACTTGATATTGTAATTACATTTGAAGATACTGAATATTGGGCATTTGAGTCTAATCCAGAGTTAATAGGGCTAATAAAGCTTGCTGATTTATCGCTTATTGTCACTTGCGATGGCGCTGTTATTGTAATTACACTTCCTGAAAGGATGGAGACCACAGGAGTAAATGAGAAAGTATATGATGTGGATGCATCAATTGTCTTGTCTGATGGCGTAATTGATACGCTGGAAATCGTCGAAGGAGTTGCTGTCATGCTATATCCAGTTGTGGATGTTGTTGAACAAACAGTCCCTCCACTTGACGTATTTATTGTAACCTGGATTTGTTGGGTTGGTTTTGTGGATGGCGGATTTGTTAAGTTTAATACTTGAAATTCAATAGACTTATATCAGTCAATATATTGAGTAAATGGGCCTGTTAGAGTCAAAATGTCATTTGAAATCGTATATACCAGGTTATTACGGTTAACCCATATAACACCTTCTACAGTTGTTAAACCTGAAGTAGCTGTAATCTCTCCAGTCGGAAAAGTTATTTGCATGTTGTAAGTAGATATCACAGGCGCAGAGCAATTGGTGTAGAAATAATAAAGAGCTTTAGCACCAACATTTTCATTGTCAATCCACATTGAATAGATTTCTAGAGTTGTTGATTTAGTCATTTGGACTGATAAAGTATTGCTGTTTTGCTCAATTAGTCCTCCACTGTAAGATGTTGATACTAAAAATCCTGAAAATGTGTCAGTGCTTGGAGGGTTTAAAATTGGTGAAATTGTAAAAACAACTCTTGAAGCAGATAAACCAGCTGTTAAAGTTATAGTTGCTAAGCCTTTTGAGCATGTGCACGGAAGCGATGAAGGTAGATCTAATTAAACCTTACTTGTAACTCCTGTGCATGTCACTGTTCCATCACAAAAATACCTGATTTCTGTATCTGCAGCTCCCAGTTGTGAATTCCAGGCTGGAAAGCTTAGCACAAACGAGCCTCCACTTCCGACACTGTTGTTTGTGGTAACATCAAAAGTCCATATGCAAGAGCTTGCGACTATTTGATTCTCAGTAGATATAGTGACTGATCCCAAGCTTAAGGGTGTAAACTTTAGCGTAACTCCTGAAGTTGTGCTGTCAAGGATTGTTCCATCTGATTTTAATGAATAAATTTGAAAAGTCCCTGTAGTTCCTGCATAAGTAGGATTTGTGATACTTGAAATGGTAAAAGTTAATGTTGGAGAAGTTGATGGTGTGAAGTTGGTAATATACAAGGTGTTGCCTGAAAATTGGCATTGCCCACCAGTTATCCCTGTAAAAGAGCAAGATACAGTGCCTGAAGGTAAATTCGTAAAAGCTGAAGGATATATAACTTTAAATTGAGAACCTGAAGGAAGAGTAGTATAAGGTTTAACACTTATATAATTATCTGTTGTTTGTCTTATTTGATAGTTCTTGCAAGTGAATTCAAATGCTGTAAAAGAGCCTAAATTAAATTTACTCGACTGCACACATGTGAGAATGATGAAGAAAACATATAAATGTTTCATATATTTATATGAAATTTAAAGACAAGAATTTCAGTTCGATGAAATTTTGGGTAGATTTGAGAGTTTTTATATTAAAATTTATGGGGAATTGAGTTAATAATAAGTCTTATTTAAATAAGAAAAATTGATAAACATTGTGAATTATATAATCGCAACAATGGAAATTTTTAAATGAAATTTGATATTTTAAAGCTCATTGACTGCTAAAAGAGATTTGTGAATTCATCTGATATAAAAGCTAGAATCTTTGTTTCTATTTAATTTCTCTCTTTTAGCTTGCCTTTTTTAGAATGCATATCTAAAGAGATTCATTAGATATACTCAGTAGTTTTGCCTCAAATTATCCGAAATACTTGTAATTTTAAAAATATATAGAAAAATTCACCAAGCTCAACTTTCTTAGCCAAGAATAAAAAATGAGAAACTAGCAGTCTTAGATCAAGCTCATGCTAGTATTTACTCATATTTAATTACAGCATTTTGACTCATGATGAGTCATCAGAAGTATTAACTTTATTCCTACAAATCAGCGAATTCGTACCTTAATCTTATAATATTTTCAACTATTGCACATAAAAATAATCTTTTGAGTATAAGAAATATTTTTGAAATTTTAACTCAAAATCATTTTCCTCCAATAAATCCCTACATTCTGAAGGCTATTAAAACTCCTATAAATTAGATCGTTAAATTTTTACTAATTAAAAAATGACTGATGACTTAGAGTTACAGCTTCTGAATCAATATGCCCCGAACAAAGAACGATTAGCAATAAGAATTGCAGTACTCAAGATCATAAAGAAAACAATATTTAGTGCTCTTAAAGGAATCTATATAACAATAGCTGAATACGGGTCTTTGCCTCTCAAAACCTTTTTACCTGAAGGTGACATCGATTTGACCGTTGTAGTTCCTGAATACCCAGGAGTGAATATTACTGAATTTATATTAGAAAGAGTCAAAGCACAGTTCGAATACATTTCAATTCTTCATCCTGAGTATAGCATAAGCGATTTACTCGAAATAAACGCGAAAATACGATTAATCAAACTGAGAGTTTGTGGAATTCCAGTCGATATTTCAGTTAACCAGCTGGGAGGAGTGAGAACTTTATGTTTTTTGGAAGAAATTGATAGGTTGTTTCCTGATCACTTTTTTAAAAGATGCATAATCATAGCAAAAGTTTGAGCATATTATGAGAGTAGGGTGTTAGGGTCTATGCAAGGATTATTATCAACATATGCATTGGAAATTTTAGTTCTATATACTATTAATTGTTTTCCTGAATCCAGGACTTCACCACTCCACGTTTTAACTACAATGATTAATGTCCTAGCAGAGCACGACTGAGAAAATGGAATCATAACTTGTTGTGGATCCATATCAGCCCCAAAGTATGTCTTATCACTCCAAAACGGTGAGCACCCAGAAAATAAAGTTGACAATTCTTTAAAGCATCCCATTTTATCACTAATACTTCTTCAAAATCTTCAAGCAGAAATAGGGACAAATGAAAGTTTCGTTTATCCCCAATTAAAGCTAATGAACATTGTTGATCCTTTAGACTCAGCCAATAATCTCGGAAAAAGTGTTTCAATTGCAAACTTTAGCAAAATTCAAATTGCTTTTAAAGCTGCAAGCGAAGTGGTCAAAGTCTACGGAGTTTCTAGTTTATTTAGCAAGCAATTTTATAAAATCCATAAAATTGATGCAATTCTGAATGAAAGCAGCTGCGAAGAAGATAGCAATAGCTATTCTGATAACAATCCAAATAAAGAATATTTACCATCTTTAAGTGCCAATATGTTCAGACTCAAAGAGAACTTAACGTTGTGTAAATCAATCCTCGATCCCGTGTATGATGCAACCTATCATTTTGTAAATTCAAGGTTTTAAATGGTCTATTTAATATTAAACACGAATAGTTTAAAAATATTAATTATTGTGAATGCAGATCTTTTGACTCATTTGTAGGGTACTTTAAAAGTCCACCAGCGAGTTCTAGCATTCTATTTTGCTGCATTGTATGACGGATGACAAGCTCGAACATCAAGGAGTAATGAGCGCTAGAAGCCACTAAAACATGCCACCAGCCGTGGAACTGAGGATTGACAGGTAATTGACTGACGTGCTCACACATAAGTTTATCAACAAGTCATAAAGAAAAGGCAGAGAGTATTGCAAAAATATATAAACTGATCAACATTGTTGAGGACTTTGTTTTGTATTTTTGATGGAAATAGAACTATATGAACGTTACCATTAATACAACCATCACTATGTTAAGGACTCCAAAGTTTGCTTGGAAGAAAACTGTAAACGCATTGCTACTGTGCACAAAGTATCAGAGGACATTATAGATTATAAAGAACCATTGCAGATAAATTCGTTTTTCCCACCAATAATCAAATAAAACCATATAGGCATAAATCGCGCCTGAAATAACCCAAAACATAGGAATTTCATCCCAGAGCTGATACTCGTACTTTAAAGTGGCGTGGAAAGCTGCAGATCCGACTCCAACGACAATGAAAAAGAAAGCGATCAAATTTTCAACAAACCGGCTTTCAAAGCTTTTAAGCACCCATAATCCATATACTCCAACTACAACTAATGCAAAACTTGTGACTGTGTTCCAGAATTCTACGATATATTCAGAAACTTCATAATTTGCTTCGCATCAGTCTATGCTTGAAGTTATTGGATCCCAATACCTCATATTTATTAGATAAACATGTGCAAAATGAAAATCATGACGTAGCCATTTTGTAATTACGTAGGATATTACAACTTAAATTAATATAAACATGCATAGGCTTGCATATGTTGTTGAGTAGTTAATGATATAGAAGTTATTGATTACGATAATAAGAGATAAGGGGGGATTCTGCTATATAATTAAATGATAAATAAAAATTAATAAATTATTTGCTTATATTACCAGGACTAATTGCAGAAATGTTTATAAAGGTAAAATGCACATACAGCAGATATTTAAGAATTTTGCATATTAGACTAATTTTTTATTTATGTTCAATTTCAATATGAGCGTTCAAGAAAAAGCAATTCGCTAGATTTTTCTCTTTTTTATGATATATTTAATGCCACATAACGAGAGAGATAGCGATGCTGTAGAGACTAATTAAATCTATTTCTCTAGTTAAAATTAATGTTAAATGGTTGATTTTATATATAAGGCAAAACTAGCTGAGCAGGCTGAGAGATATGATGATATGTTTCAAATAATTAAAAAAGCCATTCAGCAAGCAAATTGAATTAGTCCAGAGCTAAGAAATCTTTTAAGTGTAAGTTATAAAAATGTTCTTGGCAAAAGACGCATAGCGATCAGAGCAGCTTGGAATTTTGAATTAAATAAAAAAACACAAGGAAATTTAATGCAAGCTGAGATAGCTAGAAAGTACCGCTTTATGATAGAAGAAGAAATAGATATGATTCGCCAAGAAATGCTATGCTTGATCTCATATATATTGGAGTACAAGCCACATACAGAAGAATCACGAATAGTTTTCTTAAAAATGAAAGGAGATTATTGCAATTCTAAAAATAAAACTTTAGAAGTCGAAGCCGCTGAAGAAGCTTATGAAGAAGCTATGAAACTGTCGATTGATTTGCCAACATATCATCCTGTCAGACTTGGATTAGCTTTAAGCTTTTCTGTTTTTCTTTATGAAATTAGAAAACAAGCTTCAGGAGCATGAAATATAGCTAAAACTGCTTATGATCAAGAATATGCTGAGATAAGCAATTTAGATGAAAAAAAATATAAAGATGCAACAATTATTATGCAATTAATTAGAGAGAATATTTGCTTATGGGATAGAGAGCTTATTGAAGATTAATTCTTAAGCTATTTATTGAAGCAAACTATGATTAGCTTGCGCCTGCTATTTGACTGATTCTAGATAAGCTAACTTATAAACAGATTTGATAAAAGTAAGATGAATCTTAGCGGCCAATGCTGCAATACAATTTTATTTTAAAATAATCATCATGCTCCTTAATATAAGCTAAATCCTCTTTATTTAAAACTAAATAAAGCAAATTTAATGTAAAATAAAATCTAGGTAAAAGAGTATATCTACTATTAAGCAGAGCATGCTTCTCTTGATAATATAACATTAGAGTATTAAAAATAAATCTTAGATCAAAAATATTCAATTTAGCATTTAAAATTAATTATATAATCATCAATTATTTTTATTCTCTTCGAGGGAGATCGAAAACTATTGGTCTATATACAGGCAAATATTTTCTATTACAAATTGCAGCGTTTATATATGTTGTACGATCTCCAATATTTCAACCATGGCCTTCATGGATATGGCCAAATATGTGAACTTTTGGATGGATTCTGCTAACTGTATCAGCAAGATATCTGCATCCAGAATGCTCATTTCTTACTGAATTAATATCTCTTTGATTAAACGGAGGACTGTGTGTAATCAAAATATCAACTTTATCAGGAAATCCATATCATTTGAAGCTTAGTTCACGCTCATCTCTAATAGTGAATGAACCTTTATGCCTCTCAGCGGTTCATGGAGATCCCCAAAATGAGTATCCAAATAATTGAGCTCCTGTATCTTCTAAGTAAATACAATTAGATACTAAGTTTGCTTTAACAACATATGGATCCACTCTATCTTTTATTCCTTTTCTTGCAGCTATAGCTCGATATCCAGCTATATCAAGTGGGTAATCATGATTTCCAGAAACTACAATTTTATGCTGATGCCTTTGGCTTTGCAGAAACTGCATGAATTCTTGCACCTCAGACGACACTCCTTTTTTACAGAAATCGCCAGAATGGACTAAAATATCGCCTGCAGGAATCTGTAAGCCTCGTGTTTGTGTGTGGGTATCTGAAATACAAACAATTCTAATATGATCTCTTGGCTTTGGAGTTTCTCCATAATGCGGCACAATTTGCCCAGTTTCCATCTATTTTTTATAATTTAATTTTCGGGGTAGTATAGGTCATTTTTCCCATATTAAATTAAGATTGCAAAACAGAATTTATGCTTATTCTTAACCCCGTTGAAAAAGCTCTAGAAGACATAGGGTGGGGATGGTATCACACCAAGCTCTATTTTAACTGTTTTGCTGTAATTTTAACACAGGCTCTTGCTCTTACAATGCTTTGAATAGAAACAAGTGCAATCATAATGTATAAATTTGATGATGATCTAGTGAATTCAAAATCAAACCTTGCAATCTCAATCAATTTTGGAACTTTGGTAGGCTGCTACGTATTTTCTTATCTCATCGGAATATATGGGAGAGCGCCAATATTTAAAATTACAGTAGCAGTAGCAGCTTGTGGTGGAATCTTGATTTGTATTTTTCCATGCTACGAAGTTCTGTTATTTGGACTATTTGTGATAGGGTTAGGAATGGGAGGAGATGGGAGCATTGGAACTACTGTATTTATGGAGGCAATTCCGGTGAGCCAACATAGGACTGTGACAATTTTAAATGTTTCTTACTGCCTAGGAACAGCTCTATCTATTTTTTTTGCAATTTTACTTGAATTTAGAATGTCGTCAGAAAAGCCAGCTTGGCTTATTTTAACGTGGATTTCTACAATAATCAGCGTGATTTTAACATATTTAAGGCTAGATGTATTAGAAAGCCCAATGTTCTTATATGAAATAAAAAGCAAGCAGCTGAAGGAAGTAATAAAAACTATTGCCACAATAAACGGGAAAAAAGAATTTAACTTTTCTCTTCCACATGAACGATTTTCTTCATATAACGAAGAAGAAGTGGTAAATTCTTCAGTTTTTGAAATATTCAGAAATCCATTACTTAAAACGACAATTTTACAAACAATTCAATACTTTTGGTCAAGTGTAGCTTATACGAATATGATTTTTTTTATGCCATCACTTCTTCCTGAGTCTAGTGATTTAAATGCTTATGGTGTTATATTTTTACAGCAAATTGCGGGATTTCTAGGAATTTATATTGCTTCTAAATGCATTGACACTAAACTAGGTAGAAAAGGGACCGAAGCTCTTGCATTTTTGCTTTCTGGGTTAACTATTTATCCCTTTATGTTTTCTGAAAGAATAGGAATTGTAATTTTAAAGTAGATTTATATTTGGTCTGCAGTATCTTTTGGGTTTTTAATGATGGGTCTTTCAACTCTATACACACATTCACAAGAATTATACCCTACCCACGTCAGAGGTCTTGGAGTTGGCTGAGTAACTGGCATTCAATTGATGACTGGTGTTTTTACTCCTCCACTAACAGAAAAATTAGGAGAAATTGGAGGAAACTCACTGATTTTCCACTTCAATGCGATTTGCTATTTTATATCAGCTGTAGCTTCCTTGTTTTTAACTGAGCATACACATGAAAATAAAGAAATTGAGTGTGAGCCTTTAAATTATGAATTATAGTTAAAATCCATATGCTAACTATTTCAGCTTAATAATCATTATTTAAATTTAATTTTAAATTAAAACTAAGTAACGCTCCAAGTCTATTTGAAAGCTATCAGGTAGCTATCGGGAATCTGCATTTTATGAATAAAATGGCTATAAATTAAGAGGGGGATCCTGCTAGAAATAATATTTATGTCAGGTAATTCAAGCTCCGAAGAATCAAGCTCTCAAGACGAATACCAACACGACGATTTTGTCGTCCCTGATGACCTAGCCGAAGAAGAAGAAATCATCGCCAAGCCTAAAAAGGTCAAGAAAACTGTAAAACGCCGCAGAATCAAAAAAATCAGTGACCTTGACGAAGAAGACAGAGAGCTCGTTGAAGAAAACTTAGGCCGTGGACTCACAATAAAGGCCACATCCCGTGAGGAACTTGACGAAGGGCTCTTCGGTAGAGATGCTCCTCACAAGATAAGGAAACTTGTAGAAGAAGACTCTGAGAGTGATATGTCACTAGACGAAGGAGAAGGGGCTGAACAATTTGGTGAAAGTGTTGAGCTTGCTGCAAGCATTTTTGGGTACCAGTCTGAAATAAAAGAAAAAGAGTCAAAACCTATCATTTATGAGCCTCATGAAATAGTAGGGCAGTTCAATACTCCAGAAGCTAGAATAATTAGAGATCTTGACATTCCTGAAAGACTTCAAATTACTTTAAAAAATAGAGAACACCCTAGTGAGCATGAGCTAAGCTTGGAGGCTGACTGACTTCTTCAGAAATTGCTACATAAAAAGCCTTCAGAAAATCCGCTTCCTATCAAAGAGAAAATCTGTGCATTTTTAAAATATTATAGAGTCGACTATTTCGAAGTGCCCTTTATCTACAGATATAGGATGAATATGCTTAGACCTGAGCTAGAGTCAGACAGTGAGCTATGGGATCTTTATAACTGGGACAAAGAATGGGGGTTTATGTATTCCTCGAAACAAAATTTGGCAAAAATATTGAAATCGGCAAGCCAAAATGCAATTGCTTTAGAAAAAGGGGAAGCTTTAAACCCTGGCGACAGAGTGCTATTATCAGAAGCAGGGACGCTACCTGACTACGTCAACAACTTGCTTAGTTCCCATTCTACGACTGAGTATCTGCTTGAAATCAATGACTTAGAAGCCTATATCAAAATTTATGTCTATGACTTTGACACAAAATCTCACAATCCTATTGTAAAAGCCCGCAGAAACAAGTTAACCGATTTTTCTTCAAAAGCTGGCTTAACACCTATTCAGCTTCTTGAAAACATAAACGCTCGTCAACAAATCTACATCCCTCAGCTGCCTGAATCTCGACCCCAAGACCTTGCATTTGAAATTTTAAGCAATGTTTACCATGAAGAAATCCAAGTCATCAGTAATGCTTGCACCCTAATGAAATCTGAGTTATCAGGATTCCCTGCTTTTCGTGTCTTTGTCAGAGAAGAATACAAAAAATTCGTCAGGATTTATACATCTCCCACTGATAAAGGAAAAACTGCTTTAGATATATTCAGCCCATACTATAGGGTAAAAAACTTTGCAGAAGGTAAAAGCTTAAGTACTTGGACATCTGAGCTGTGGGCTTTGGCAATAAAAAGTGAAGCACTAGGATTGATTAAAATTGAGTTCAAATTGCCTTGGAATGATGCAAAAGATGATAAAATTTTGGCAACTTTAACACCTTTTTATACTACAGATGGGACTGAAGAAGCTGAGTTAGAATGGAACCAATTTAGATATGAAGTTTTGAGACAAAGCTTAAACCAGCTGTACCAGGAGTTTGAACAGTCGTTTTGAAAGCTTTTTACAGCGAGAAGTGAAGACTGGGTACTGGTAGAAGTGCAGAGGAAGTTTTTTGATATTTTAAATAGGCCAAGTTTTGTAGTAGAAGGAGAAGAAGACCCTAGACCCAAAATATGTGCATTAGTCACTGATCCAGACTCTAAGCAATTTGGACAAACTGCTGTGGTCGTACTAAAACCTAACGGAGATGTTGCTGAAATCGCTAGTTTTACAACTTTAAATATAAGAAAAGTGGAATTTTTACATGAAAGTGATAAAGCTCGCTACAATTCAGAAAAGAAACAAATCATCAGACTTCTCCTTGAGCACCAACCACATGTAGTTGTAATTGGTGCTAACTGCTTACAAAGTTTAAATCTGCGAAAGTCAATAGGAGCTTTATTAGAAAACTTAACAATTGACACATTTAATGAGTCCGAAATTGGCTTTGAAGTAGACAGAGCTCAACTATTTTCCAAAGCCCCATTTCTTGCTATGGAAGATGTAATGATCCCTCTGCTATTTGCAACCTCAGAAAGGTCTAAAAAACTGTGTGAAACTTACAATAACTTTACAAAAATGGCCATCTCACTAGGAAGATTCATACAAAACCCTCGTGCAGAAACTCTTGGATTATGGAATGACCCTAATGAGCTGCAGATAAAAAATTTAAATCTGCATCATTTACAGTCTTTAGTTAATGAGTCTAAAAGACTTATAGGGATGGAAATGGTTGCTGTTGATGCTTGCTCACAATTTGGAATTAATGTAAACCAAATCATTAACAAGCCTCATCTTCAAGGTCCTCTATCATTTATCCCAGGTCTTGGTCCAGTAAGAGCTTATGATCTTCTTGAAGGAATCAAATACCGCTGTAAAGAAAAACTTGCTATGAGAGCCCAAATTATTGGAAAATGCATTTTACCCAAGCGAATCTACGAAAACTGCTGCGCATTTATCAAAATTCCATTTGAAGAAGGCGAAACTGAGCCTCTTGACTGTACCCGTATTCACCCAGAAAACTATGAGCTCGCCAAAATTGTTTCAAAATCAGCCCTCAGTGACGAAAGAATTAAAGAAGAAAATTTGATTCAAGAAATAATGCTGGTTCCTCACAAAATGAGAGAACTTGATCTTGACGTCTATGCAAAACTCCAAGCTGATCGTGGCAAAATGAACCAAAAAGAAGTCTTGGAATTTATTGTAGCTGAACTTACCACACCTTTTGCAAACCCAAAAAGAGGCTACAGTGAGCCATCAACCGACGATTTATTTTACCTGACTACTAAAGAAACAAGACAAACCCTTAAAAAAGGCAGCATCGTACAAGCTATGGTTATTGGGTTTGAGCCTCAGCGGCAGGTGTTAAGGTGTATGTTAGAATGTGAATTAGAAGCCGAAGTTGAAATTGCTAACATTATAGAAGGAAAAACTCCAACAGAAGAAGAAATAAATGGACAATTTTATAAAGGCAAAAAACTGACTGCAAGAGTAGTAGAAGTATCGTCAAGGCTAAAAACTCCTAAAGAGCTACTATTTAAAGTAAAGCTTAGCTTATTGCCTGAAGACGTGCTAAACCATGGAAAATATATTCATTTAAATCTTGATGATGCTTTTATACAAGATGACAGTGATTGGACTGAACGAGGAGTTAAAGAAGATGAACAAGTTGTAGGACAAAAATATGTCCCAAGGGTCGTGAATCATCCCAAGTATAAAAATATTGGATATAAGTCTGCTTGTGATGAATTGTACAATAAAGATATAGGAGATTATGTGTTTAGACCAAGCAGTAGAGGAATGGATCATTTGACTTGCACTTGGAAGTTTTATGATTTTTTGTATGCACATTTGGATATTGTAGAAGATGGAAAGCCAGCTGCAAATATGCTGGGGACGAGGTTTAAGATTGGGCAAGATACTTATGAGTCCTTACAAGAAATTGCTGACAGGTATATCGCTCCATGTGAAAAAATCGTAAAAGAGTCTATTTCGCATCCAAAATTCAAAGACATCACATCTGGGAGCATGAAATTCTTAGAAAACCTTCTAGCTCAAGAAAAAAAGGCAAAACCTACCACAATTCCTTACTATTTCTGTGTTTCTCCACAATTTCCTCAATTTTTCATATTAACCTATCTTCCAAAAGAAGAAATCATTAGAGAATACATCAAGGTTAAGCCAAAAGGTTTATTTTTCCATGAAGCCTATCATCCAAATATGACCTTTCTTATAAGCTGGTTCAAGCGGCATTACTCTGACCGTGTCTACAAAAACCAGCTTGCTCGTTCTAAAGCTCCTATGATAGACACAACCAATTTCTTGGCAATCCCTGGAAAAGCAGCTGAGCAGCTTAAGCAGCCAGCTCCAAAAGAGTCAGATGAAAATCAAGCCCCTATGACACCACAAAGACCTAATAAAACTCCAGGCTATGGTGATGCCACTCCATTTGACAAAACCCCTCATATCGGCGCTCAAGAATGGGCTGGTGGACAAGACCTCACCAAAACCCCAAGAGCTGATGACTGGGAACTTACAAAAAACTTCGAAAAGTGGGGAGCTGAAGAGAAAAAGACTGAAGAAGCTGAAAAAGCTGCAAAGCCACAAGTAGGCTGGGGTGAAGAAGTCCAAAACTCATGGACCATGCCTGCTCCTCCTGTGCCTGAAACCGATTGGAATGAAATTGACTCTTCTGAACGAGGTGGAAGAGGAGGACGTGGACGAGGAAGAGGCTGCTTTAAATGTGGCCAAGAAGGACACATGTCAAAAGAATGTCCAAATCCTGCAGATAATACCAACAAAAAACCAAAAGGGTGCTTCAAATGTGGCCAAGAAGGGCATATGTCTAAAGACTGCCCTAACCCTGGA
Source organism: Blepharisma japonicum (assembly GCA_949751835.1). Lineage (NCBI taxonomy): Eukaryota > Ciliophora > Heterotrichea > Heterotrichida > Blepharismidae > Blepharisma > Blepharisma japonicum. The sequence continues at coordinate 273,243 of CATKHK010000013.1, forward strand.
GAAAGCAAACCTAAAGCCTGCTTCAAATGTGGACAAGAAGGCCATATGTCAAGAGAATGTCCTAATCCTGGAGAAAATAAGCCAAAGGCTTGCTTTAAATGTGGGCAAGAAGGCCATATGTCAAGAGAATGTCCTAACCCAGATGAAGGAAGAGGCCGTGGGAGGGGTCGTGGAAGAGGAAGGAGAGGCTCAGGTGAAGAAAGAGGAGGTGAATCAAGCGGAGGATGGGGCAGCTCTGATGGAGGAAATAGTGGAGGAGGATGGGCAGATAGCTCAAACTCTTCTTCAGGATGGGGAGAAAGCTCCACAAGTACCACATCAACTGGATGGGGAGACTCTAACTCTTCTACTACAAATAATGCTTCAACTGGATGGGGAGATTCTGGATCTTCAGCTACAGCTAGTAACAGTTCAGGAGGATGGGGAGGATCAAGCACTACTACAAATAGCAGCTCTGGAGGATGGGGAGGCTCTGAAACTTCTAATACAACTAGCTCTACAGGCTGGGGAGAACCTCAGGCATCTAATACAACTTCAAGCAGTTCTACTGGATGGGGAGATTCTGGAGCTACAAAACCAGCATCTAATCCTTCAAGCAGTGGCTGGGGAAGCTCCGAACCTCAAGCTCCTCAAACCTCAAGCTGGTCAGATCCACCCACAAATCCTCCAGCATCTCAATCCTCCTGGGGCGAAGCTCCACAACCTTCTTCTTCAAACCAATCTTCATGGGGATAATTTATAAAATAATTTACATTTACATTTTATCAATTCTTTTGCCTTCTTTCCATTCACCTTCTATTTTTTCTCCTTTCGCTGTAAAAAACACTCCATGTCCATGTTGCTTCCCCTTTTTCCAAGCTCCATCGTATTTTTTCCCATCAGGTCATATAAAGACTCCTTGGCCGTGTTTTTTGTCGTTTAAATATTCTCCTATATACCTCCTGCCGTCAGGTCAAATAAAAATACCCTTTCCGTTCATTTTGCTGTTTTTTCATTCCCCTTCATACCTTCTTTTGTCGCTCCATATGTAAACTCCTCTCCCCTCTAAGCTGTTATCTCGGAACTCTCCTTCATATTTGCTTTTGTCTGCTCATATAAAAGTTCCTGTGCCATGCTTTTTACCTTGATGGTAGCTTCCTTCATATAAGGAGCCATCAGGCCATTTTTCGACGCCATGACCATGCTGTTTGTCGTCTTGTCAAAATCCATCATATTGAGCTCCATCAGAATGGATATAAACTCCATACCCATGAGCTTTATCACTGACTCATTCTCCGTCATAAATATCTCCATCTCCATGTACCAGCCTTCCTCTACCATTTGCTCGGTCATTTTTTCAGTATCCTTCATATTTTGACCCATCAGCTCAATACTGGACTCCTCGTCCATTTCTTTCTAACTTATCATTCCATTCTCCTATATAAATAGCTCCAGTTTCCATTTTAGCAGGGCCACGCTTCACATTTCTGCTGTCTGTATCATTAATATCATAGTAAAAGGGTTCTAATCGCTTAATTATGCCTGCTGTGGTTTCATTTAAATAGTTCGGGATTTCTCCTTCAATTTCTTTTATGCTTGTCCTTGGAATTGATAAGTGACCAGACTCAATTTTGACCTCACGCACTTTATTGTTCATGAGAGTCAATGTATTTTTTCTATCTATAAACCCACGACATATAGATTGCAATGTAACTAAATTTGAGGTATCAAAAGGATCGTAAGAATTCTCTGATGTCAATACAAGAGGAGTTTGAAATAATTGGGTTCTGAGATTAGAGGTTTCCTTTTGGATGAACATTTGTTGGTCGTTGAGTTTGTATTCTCGTAAGCAAGAACAAAATGATCCCATTATAGGAATATTTACAAATGCAGTTTAAATTATTTTATAAATAATTATTGAATTTAAACTATTTTCTTAATGTGTTTAAAAGGTGTTTCTGGGAAGTGAAATACCTAAAAATATATTTCTAATTATTGTTATTCATATCTTCTGCATTAATAGAAAATCCTAGAGCTGTTAATTGTGGGATAATGCTTTTGAAATGCAGTAAATCCAAATCAGTGAACTTTAAGGTTTCAACACAATGGCTAAAAAACTCTGGGCAGTTAATGTTGCGAGTGATTAGTCTCATTAGAATTTTGGTTTTGTGGTGATTAAGCAGAATGTGTTGGCCTTCTACAAGCCATCTTAAGCATTTTTCTAAGTATTCATCAGGAAGAGGGTATTTTAAAATTGCAGTAAAAAACACTCCTAAATTCGAAGGTTCATTCCTGATATTTGCTGGCAGCTCCTTTACATAAATAGGGACAAGATTTATTACTTCAGCATATAATCCTGTTTTTGAAAAAGAATGAATAGTCATTAGCATATCTAAGTTGCTCGTCATATAAGGCTCTGGGTTTTGTAAAATAATCTGAGCACAAACTTGAAAAAGAGATTCAAAATGCCTTATATTAACATATTGGCAATACACATTTAAAATCATAGGTATTGAGCAACTATCATTGACTCTAGGAAGCTTAGCTATTATTGGCTTAAGCATGATTGAATAGATTTTAAGAGGTTTTATTCTAGCTACAACAGAAAAAGAGCTCATAGCAGTTGCAATTGTCCTTAAATTCAGTACATCTTTAAGCCTAAAAATCTCGTTTTCTAGGGTATCATAAGCTTTATGATTGCCAACATAATATTTATTTAAAGTTTTGAGACTGCTTGTAATTATCCTCAAGTCTTCTTCTTTAAGTTTTCCTTCAAGGCGGATTATCTCTTCATGGACACGGTCCATTATTTCTTGTGTAAGTAAATCTAGGCGATAAGTAAGTCCTTCAATACAGTAGCAAAAAAATTTTAGCCCAAGATGGTTTATGTGGTTTGGGATGTCTCTGTACAGGCTCTTAACAAAGTAAGGGTCGTGCAAGGAATGCATTTTTGCTAAATATAAAAGCAATGCTCATGTATCATTAGAGTATTTACTCTTATTTAGGGTAAACTGATTTATTATTTCTTTTCCAAAATTAGATTCATTAAGATTGACTTGCTTTAAATAAGTGATTCCTCATAAAATATTACGGAATGGAATATCTGGAAGCCTTTCTGTTTTCATGAAGTTAGTCATTGATTTTATAGCAAATTTGGTATCTTTAGAAGTTTTACAGCTTGTAAAAAATTTCTGTGTTTCTTGTAAGGGAAATGCGTCCCTGTAAAACCTTATTGCATATCTGCATAACATTAACTTATTTTATTTGAGAAATACATTAAATAATTTCTAAATTTAATAAATAATTCTATTAAAGAAGCTAAACATGCTTAGAAGATAAATGAGATATAAACAAAGTACCTATTGTACTATATAAACTTTAGAATAATTAAATATCTAGAATGCTCTTGATCTTAATCATAATCGGTCAAAAATTTATTATTTATTCCATTGCTATCAACAAAATATTTCATAATTTATTAATTTTCAAGCAGCTGATTTGCCGCATTCTTGTAAATTTCGCATTCATTTTGCATTAAATTAATGTATCTTTCCATATAAATCGAATAACACTCAAAATAATCGCTTTCCCAGTTATTTTTCTTTCAATTATTTTCTTTAGGAATTAGAGCTTGACAAATTTTAAAACATTTTTGTTTTTCTTTTTCCTGTTTTCTCTGCAATTCCGCAATTAGTAATTTAAATTGATCATGCTGAGCTAAGCACTGTCCTCGGTCTTCTTGGAAGCATTTTTTTTCCACTTCATAAAATTGTCCTTGAAATGCCTTTATTTCATTAGCGATATTAAGAAATCTTTCTTTAAGCGAATTTTGTGATTTTTTGAGCCAGCTGTCCTCAGAGTTGATATTTTTTGAATTGTCTACAAATGCCATTATTTTATAAGCAATATAAATTTATAAGAAATGAGGGGGAATGCAAAATATGGGAATTTTAAAAGTATCTATTTGAAAGTTTGTCCAATGCATATTAAATTACTAGAATAAATAATAAATAAAGAATTATTTGTTTAAAAATAAGAAAATATTAGTTTTAATATGAACGATCTGGAGAGAAGCCTTATAGCATGGGTACATAATATATAGCTTAACTGCAACAATCTTTCCGCAAAAATCAAAACTATGGACGACTTGAGTGACGGAGTATTGCTTTTCGAACTCATGAGCCAAATGTAACTTCTATATAGTTCCCCAGATCTTTTCCGTGCAGATACCATAATACGAAATACTCACGACAATTTCTCAGCTCGCTTAGGAAACCTTAACAAACTCAAGAGGCAAATAGAAAAGTTTTATACTGACATCCTCAATGTTCCTTCTACCAAAATTGTTGATCATGTTGAAATTACAGCAATTGCCAGATCAGCTGAACGTCAAAACTCCATCATGCTGCTTGAGCTTATTATGGGTGCAGTCGTTAGCTGTAAGTCCAAAGAGACCTATATTTCAAGGATCCTTGATCTAAATGAAAGCATTCAAGTAGAGTTAATGGTTTTCATACAAAAGATCCTAAACAAGCTAGGAGAAACTAAGCTTACAGATGAAGAAGAACGAAAAGAAGTGACTCAATTGAAGCATGAAAACAGAAATCTAGCTTACCAATGTGAAGAATTGCAAGGCGCATTAAAAGAAATTGAGCAGAAGCAAAGAGATTTGATGAATGACAATGAGAAGTATATGAAAAGAATCAAAGCACTAGAAGATGAGCTGGAAAGAAGGATTGGGAATAGAGATTGGAATGTAGATGAATCATTGTTTAAGCTCGAAGAAAAAATAGAAAAGCAGGATAAAATCATTAAAGAATTGGAAGCCAAGCTAGTGGAGACTGAAAAAGCACATACAGATGAGCTAAGGATGACAAAGGATGAGCTTGACATGGCACAGGAAAAACTGATACAGCTTGGAAAAGTTGAGAGTACACTAGAATTATACAAAAAACGGCTAGAAGACTTAAGCACTTACAAAAAAAAGGTCAAAGAACTTCAAGAAGAAAAAAACAGTCTTGAAGAAACCATAAAACAAAACGAGACCAACATGTCCGAAATCATCACACTAAAACAAACATTGAATTTCTATAAAGACCAAATCTCCCAAGAAAAAGAAAGATCTGCAGAACTAACCTTAGCGCTTGAAACAAAAGATCAGCAAATAAGAGAGCTCCAAAAATTCAAAAAAGATCTCGAAGGTAAAAAAAGAGAATTTTTGATCCCAGAAACTGTGACACAACGAGAATTCCACTCAAAGGCAAGCTTATTGGAAACTGAAAAAGAAGAAGAAGATTTTTCTTTACAATCAGGAATGCAGAGAGAATTAGAAGAACAAATAGAAAGGCTAGAAATGGAAAATAAAACCTTGAAAAGCCAACTAGGAGGCGGAGGAGGGGTTGTCCAAGAAATAAATAAACAAATGGACACAATTTATGTGGCAAAGAAAAAGCTGGAAGAAAAATGCAGAGAGGAAAAAAGATTGAGGAAAGACGAAGAAGCGAAAACTGCCCAAATTGAAGATGAAAAAAATCAAATTGCGAAAAGTTTGGCTGATTGCCAAGAAAAATTGGAAGCTGCAGGTGAAGAATGTCAAGCTTTACATAGTAAAATTCAGATGCTTGAAGCAGAAAAACTAATTTGGGAAAAAATCCAAAATGAATGTGAAAGCTTGAAGAAAGAAAGAGAGTCACATGTTCATGACATTAAGCAGCTTTTCAAAGAAAAAGACGAAATCACCAAACAACTAATAGACTCCAAAGAAGAAAATCACAAACTCGACTCAATGATCATACAAAAAGAAATGTCAATCAAAGCATGTGAGATCGATTTAGAAAAAGTAGCAAATCGGCTTAGAGAAGCCCAAGAAAGCGAAAGAATTGCATTAAATCAGCTTGAGGTTATGAAAAGAAATCAAAGTGAGCTCAACGAACAAAGCGTTGACAAAATAAAATATTTAGAGCTCGAAAGAGATATTATGAAGCTTAAGTCAGAAATTTCTACTCTTAAGTTAGAATTAAGAGAAAAAGAAGACTCATTAAACTCCATGCAGGAAGAGAAAAATAGAACAGAAATAGAACTCAAAGAAGCTTTAAGGCAAAAAGAAGAAAGCTTAAGCTCTTCTCATCAAGAAGAAATAAGAGATATCAAAGAAAAACTTATCCAGAGAGATAATGAAGTTGATTTCTTAAAACGATCCAAGGAAGAACTTAGAAACGCTTGGGAAAAAGAAATGAAAATAATGAGCATGATTGTATATGGCACAGGGATGGAAATCATGTACACCCATCAAACTCTTAAACAAGAAAAAAGCTGTCTAATAACTAAGAAACATAAAAATTAATTGCCTTACAAAAATACTGTTAATTTATCTCGAAAATCTCTCCTGCAGATAGGGCAGACAGCTGTGATTGTTTGTAATAAACACTCACTGCAAAAAAGATGTCCACAAGGTATAAGTGCTGTGTCTTTTTCTTTTATATAGCAAATTGAGCATAGAGTTTTCAAATATAGTTCTTCTATTCTTTTCTGCATCTTCAAATTCAGCTCTTCTACAGGATTTTTCACAGTCGGCATAAAAGTCCATGCAGAAGGTGACAAATCTGACTCAGGAGGTGGCTCATCTCTTTGTATTAGTGAGGCCAAAGACACTTTAGGTGCAAAACTGACTGGTTGAGAGGTTTTAGGCTGGCTTATCATTTCCATTTTACGCTTCCAAGCTGCAGCGATAGGGTCATTATTCCCATGAATATACGCACATTTAATGCCATAATGGCAAGTTCCTTCATCAAATTTAAGACAGCGCTTTGTTTTATAAGTTCTTGGATGATAGCTAGCTTCATTTACTGTGTGTGAATGCCCACAATTGTTTCCTTTAGTGCAAAGGACTGGAGCTCGCCATTGTCCATTGAAAACATTGGGGCAGGGAATTTCTGAGTAGTGGGTTTTGTTAGGGTTACGCCGTCGCTCGAACTCGTGATGATAATTGTCACAATTGCAGCCAGCTCTGTTCCTGCATTCTTTTATCTTGTACTCAGAAACGTCGAATTCTGGCTTGGAGTCTTCCTCAGTGGTAGATTGGAGGGCACGTGCACGAGCTCGCTCTTTGGGGTCAGTCGGAGCTGCTGAGACTTTTAAGGGCTTTGCCCATGCACTTGGCTGAGATGTTGGATTCCCGTATATTTCTCGTAAATAGTTAACTGCGTCGGATAGAGTGGGTGCTCGAGCTGCATATTCTAATACGTGCAGTTCTCCTGCTGGAAAGCGTTCTTTGAGCTTATTAACTCTAATTGCAATGGAATCCATAATAAAAATTCATATAAAGCTAAAATGGATGCATACATTTTTTATATCAAAAATTTCGTTGATTTAAGGATTGTTAGTCTTTGTTTACAATGATTTAATAATTTAAGCAATATTTAAGAGATTTCTAAATTTTAGTCTAATTATGCATAATAAAATATTTTGGATAATCACTGTTTTGAATTAAACAAGTAACTTTGTTTTATATTTGTAAGAATGTTCATTCCACACGAAATCTGTTTTTCACCTACTATTTTACTTGTTTACCAATATTATAATTATTCCAACGTTGTTTTAATTATGTCAAATAATGGCTTAATCGCCTCAGGAAATCATCAAATAACCAGTAAACACTCTGTTGATAGAACAGCACAAGAAATTCTTTGATCTTATGCTCCCATCATAAAAAAAGAAGAAACCAAGCAATCTTCAATAGCTTCCCATGATAAAGGAAACTATAAATTCGAGCTAGGTGGGATGCTTGTTTACGATATTAAAGCATTGGCACAAATAGCAGGAAAACACCATATAATTGCTAATGAAAACAAACCTCAGAGAAATGCTAAGTCTCATATAGAAAAATTTAATGAAGATATGCCTGACTCTGAGCTTGAAGCATTTTTTAAAGCAAAAGCTTATAAACCTTGTCCTGATTTTACAGCAGAGTATTCTTTTGAAATTCCTAATGACCAAACAACACTAATTTTTGATAGTAAATTTGAATCAGGAAATCTGGATAAAGTTATAAAGTTATCTGATTTTGAATATAAATTATTTATTCGTTCCGATACAGAAACATCAAGGCATAATCATTGGTATTATTTTTCTGTTAAAAATTTTAGACCAATAACAGTGACATTCAGAATTGAAAATATGCTTAAACGAGACCCTCTTTATAGAGCTGGAATGAAACCATTGGTATGATCTACAATTCTTTATGAAACAGAAGAAAAAGAATGGCACAGAGGATGCTATGATGTTAGCTATGAAAAAAATGAAGATTATGCTCCTGAATATATTGGTCATTCTTATTACTCTCTTAGTTTTAAATATAATTTTCAATATGCAAATGATCTTGTCTATTTTGCGTATGCTTATCCTTATACTTATACAGATTTATTGGATTATTTGACAGATATAGAGCAGAATAGTGAAATTTTAAGAATAAATCCACTATGTCAGACTCTTGGAGGAAATATTTGTAAAATGCTTACTATTACTGAGAATGTGCAAAGCTATATATCTTTTGAAGATGAAAGCCATGAATGAGGATTAAGTTCTAGTGGGAGAAGAATACTTAAAATGAGGAAACAAAAACTTGAAAGACAAAGTTCTTCGAGTGGGAAAACTACAATCGATGAGCATTCGCACAAAAAGGGCATCGTTCTAACAGCTAGAGTCCATAGCGGAGAAACTGTATCATCTTTTATGATAAAAGGGGCTATTGATTTTTTGTTAGGAAATACTTACCAAGCAAAACTTCTAAGAAAAAAATTTGTCTTTCGAATAATCCCAATGTTAAACATTGATGGAGTCAGATATGGAAATTCCAGATGCTGTTTATTAGGAATTGACCTTAACAGAAGGTGAGAAAAGCCAAATAAAATTTTACATCCTACGATTTTTTATGCTAAAAAAATGATAGAAGTTTTTAATGAAAAAAACGAAATAATCATGTGCTGCGATATGCATGGGCATTCAAAGAAAAAAAATGTCTTTATGTATGGCTGCAATGTAAAAAGCTATGAAGCCATTCCTCAAAGGAAAAACCTCTTAGCTAAGGTAATCCCACTTTTATTGTCTCGAAAAAATAAATTTTTCAGTTATTTTGATTCCCATTTCCGTATGGAAAAATCCAAGTTTTCTACAGAAAGGATTGTTCTATATAATGAAATTGGTATTGCTCACTCTTATACACTTGAAGCTTCATTTTTTGGCCCTAGAAGTTCTAAAGCTTTTGATAATTTTGAAGGAGACATGCATATGAAAAAATCAGATCTAGAAAAAATAGGTGCTGATTTATGTGAATTATGCTTGACTTTTGCGTCTCCAACACTTTATATGAGAAGAGTAAGGCGCGTCAATGATACATTAAGAAAAATCCTATTTACAAGACCTGCATACCAAGAGAAGAAAATTAAGAAACAAAATGAAAATAACATTAATGATACTAATAACACTATTGAAGATAATAATTCAAGTGCTGATGAGCAGTCTATAGACTATGAAGGAAGCTCGGATGAAGGAGACGTGAACAACTTAATAGAAAATGACGAAAAAAATCATAAAGGCAGCCAAATATGAGAAAATGATGAAGATTGAGAAGATATTGACATTGTTAATATCTCTGATAGTGGTACTGAAAGTAGTGGAAGTGACTCTTCATTAAGCGAAGCTGAAATTATAAAATGTTCAAATTTCCAGTCAGAAAAAAAATCTCGAGAAAGTATAAAATCTCTGAAATTCAGAAGAAGCAGCATAAAGTCCAAGTTTCTCACAAGAGACAAATCAGTATCAAAAAATGTGACAAGAGAGAAAAGCGACGAAGAATCAAAACAATTAAACACTTTTGATAACGCACAAAATATCCCTGATCGTTCTATTTCTCCTAAAAAAGTCTTCAAATCCTCAATCAAGCTTGGCTCCAGAAAAAATTTTGTGAGTATCCCGTTCAGCTCAGTACTAAAGCATTCCTCATTAATAGACACTGATAAAATTGAGCCTGAAATCCTACCTATAATGCCAATTACAGCTAGAGAAGTGCCTATTTCATTTAGGGATAATCCTAATGAAAAAATCCAAGGACCATTAGAAATTTTGGCAAGGATAAAAGAAGTGGAATCTGCCTATATGAAAAAATCCGTTATTTATAAGTCAGATTCAAAAGAAGTGTACAAATACAAAAAAGTTGAAAGAGATGATATTTATAGGCCAAAAAGCATAAGAGCAACAAAAAGGCCATTACTGAAATTATCGGGACACGAGAATAGAAATTCAATAAATTCGACACAGAGATCTAGGCCAAGTTATCAAAGTAAAACTGATGAAAGAGAATCAATTAGCGTTTTAAACCCAATTTTATCTTCTCTTATACAAGAAAAATTATCTATTAGTGAAATCCATAACACTAACTACTTAAGCCCAAGGGAATTAGCAAGAAATAATGCAAATCTAACTCGTTTTCATGTACAAAACACTTTCCAAAAAATGCGCCATCGAAAAAAATAATTTTTCTAAATCCCATTAATTTTAACAATTTTATAATTTTAGATTTTAATTCACACAAATTACAATATTATATATGGAGACCTCAAAGCTAGCATTATTAGTTTTCTCCGTTATTATCTCTCTTTCTGCAGCTGCTCCTGAAAGACTTAAAAACAACCAATGCCCATTATACAACTGCAAGCAAGATCACCAGAATTTTGTTGATAATACTTGTGTATTCTATACACCCACAGTTACTCAGCCTACATATTATGTGACAAGCTGCTCCAAACGATCTCCTTACTGCCAAGCTCCAGTCCAAAAAAATTCTACCTGTGAAGGAAATCCTCCATCTCCACCCGTCAATGCATGGCCAGGTGAAAAATGCAGCTCTTCTTCACAATGTAGCAATCATGCCAAAAACGGATGTGTAAATAGTGTGTGTGTAGGGTCTCTAAACGGAGAGGCATGCTTTACTAGCGACGACTGCAACCCTGGCCTTAGGTGCTTTAACCAGCAATGTGTCCCTCAAATTCATATAGGTGGCACTGGGTGTACAAGTGACTATGACTGTGTAAATGGATCTGGCTGCAATTTGGCAAGCACTCCAGCAAATAGCATTTGTTTCCCTTATTTTTCGATAAGTAACCATTTACCGGTAGGATATTGCTCTCCTACGAATTCTTCGATGCTGTGCAATAGTGGACTTTGTATGGAATATGATGGAGTTTACGAGTGCATGAGCCAGGTTTCTACAGCTAAAAAAATACCTCAACAATGCAATGTAGATGCTGATTGTATGTCGACGAGGGACGATTATTTTGAATATGGACAATTGATGGGATCTTGTTTATGTGGCTATAACCCTTCTGGGAATAGCTATTGCACACTATTTCCAGGAGATGAGCCAGCGAAGCAAAGCAGCCAATATTTAATTCAATGAATACAATCAGGCTCAATAAACAATTGCAATACAATGAGAAGATTTACTGGCCAATGCATGTCTAATTGGTGAAATTCCAAATTAATCAGAGATTGGAACTATTTCAGTCTCAACGCCATCTATTACCCTCAGCTTCAAGATTCCTTAGACTGCGTCCAGCCAGTCTTCCTTCGGCCCTGGTATGAAGCAAAAGAAGCCTATTAAACTAAAAACTCATTAATGAATCTATTACTTATTCTTCTTCCTTGCTTCTCCTGCTTTCTTCCTCTTCTAAAAGATCCTTAAAGTTGATATTCTTAATCACCTTTGTAAATTGCTCTTTTCCTTCGTCACTAGCCTCACTATCCGATTTAATAAATGACGAATTTAGCGCATCTTTGCCAAACGTCAAATGCTCTGAGCTCATTTCTGAAGATTTTCCATTGTCAGCTTGTATCATATGGAAAGCTTCATCAAGGTTGCATCGCGCTTGCTCTTTATCATAGGTTTGGTTGCTTGCAGAGTTTTTATCATAAAATACAACGTCGTTAGAGACACTTATTTCGTCTGATACACGGAGAGATATTGAAGATTCATCTAGTGGGAACGTTTCTGCATTTACTGTAGATTGCTTTGCAGTGGATTTGGTGGTTTCTTTCTTTTTAGGCGCTGGGTCTGGAGCAGGGATTTTCTTTTCTGGCTTCTTTTCTTTGGTTTCGGAATGTGGAGGGGATTTTTTTGAAACTTCAGTTGGTTTTGCTATTGGAACACTTTTTTTATTATTCTCTTCAGGTTTATTGCTTTGAGCACTGTATTGGAATTACGGCTTTGACTGGCCGCCGAACATTGCTTTAAAGCACGAGCAGCATCCCTTTGATTTATTATTCATTAACTCATTCGTTTTAAATGGGAAGCAGATAATGTGAAAAAATAAATTCTATAGACAGTAATGAAATCTATAAAGATTTCTATGATTTTTTGCTGATTTATAAGGTCAGCTAAAAATAAAAAATATTTTTTCAAAAGTGAGAAATTCGATATTTATACATATTTTAAGTGACGCACTGGGCTCTCTTCTTCGCAGCTCTCATGCTCCATAATTGGTACTTCTTTTGGCATTTCATTTATTATATCGTCATCACTATCATCAGTCTGACACTCAGAAATTGCTCGAGATCTTGACATTATTTTTCTAGGCACCGACCTTGGTCTTAAAACCCTATGAGTTGTGCATTGTCTGACCTTTATGATACTTTCATCATAAGGTTTTTCTAAATCCGTTCGACTTTCTAATGAAGTTCTTCTCGTTGTTAAGCTTTGCAGCCTTAACTGCTCACTATTGTGACTGATATTAAAAAGTTTTTTAATAGATAAAGCAGAATTAAATTCTGCTGAATCTTTAAGTGTTGGGATCTCTGGCATTTGCTTGTCTTTGTGGATTTGACGCGGCTTAAGACGGTTTTGGTTGATTTTCTGCTGCAATGTGATGGTTTGATGGGCTTTTTTATTGAAGAGTTGATCAATATAAAAATTTGGCTTCAATGCAAAAGAATTGGGGTAATCTTTTTCATATTCACAATAAAATCGTTTTCTTGAAGATGAAGCCCTTGAACTATTTAAACTGTTAATATTTTCTATTCCTTGGTTCTCTTTTAGCTTACTTGATGATTTTCTCGATGATAGTTTTTGTGTGTTATTTGAAACAGACCGTTTGAAGTTCAAAGGTCTCGGATTATTCAGTCAAATTTGCTTGAAGAAATTATCGTTAGGCCCAGATTTTTTGAAATTAAAGTGGAGATTTGACATTTTTGTTAAGAAATTTTGGCTTAATAATCAGATTCTTAGCTATTTATACTACAAAATTTCAATTAATTCAGCCAGCTATGCTTGATAGCAGCTTCTGCTGTGATTCTCGTATTCTGGTCTTTGTGGAGTAGCAGTTTCAAAAATTCCCTAGCTTCAGTCGACATGTAGCCATAATTTATTTCAGTTCCTTGGATCTTTGAGAACAAATCTTCATAGCAGGTCCCATTAAAAGGAAGTTTTCCAGTAAGTGAATAATAAAGAACAACTCCTAAACTCCATATGTCACATTTTGAGTTATAATGCCCATCAATTACTTCAGGCGCTAGATAATAAGGAGTCCCAACTACACTAAACCCATTTGTCCCATTCATATGTCTTGCAAGTCCAAAATCGGCAAGCTTCACTCGATTGTTCGAAAAAAGAATATTTTCAGGCTTTAAGTCTCTGTGGCAAATTTTCAGCCTATGTAAATATATAAGTGCGCTTATTATTTGTTTTGTCATTACTTTTACATCTTCTTCATTCATTTTTCCAAAAACTTCTATTTTTTTCTTTAAATTCCCTTCTTCACATAATTCCATTGTGATATAGATAAATTCAGGATTCTCATATATCTCATAAAACTGCACTATATTTTGGTGCTTTACTTTTTTCATAATTTCTACTTCTCTTCTTAATAAATGTAGCTCATGCCTCATAGCTGCGAGATTTATGCATTTTACTGCAATTGATTTAGTAGCAGATTTTGCTTCAAGTACTTCGCTGAATTGTCCAGTTCCCAAAGGTGATCCTAAAGTATAAATTTTTTCAAACTCATCTATTGTTTTAGTTCTGAGTTTTTTATTAGGCTCTTCCTCATGACGTAAACAATTTCCCATTTAATCAATTATGGAACCAATTTCTTGTCGCTTCAGTAAGAAAAATGTTTAATAATTCAAATGTATCAAATGAAAAATAGACTAAGTGAAGAACAAGCTGCACGAATCATACAAAGAGCTATCAGAAATAGAAAGAGCAGAAATAACCCAGGGACATTACAAGAAATGCGCCACGCTGAGCTTGAATTATTAAAGCTTCGACACAGACAAAGGCTAGAAGCTAAAGAAAGAGAGTATCTTTTCTTATCAAAACTTCCTGCAGAAGCTGTGTTAAGGCTTGCATTAAAAAAACAAGCAGATGCTGCAGTTATTATTCAAGCGTTTTGAAGAGGAAGGAAAACAAGAAAACTTATGGAAAGAGAAAGGATAATAACGCAAACTGTCACAAGCCAGCCTAAAGCAGCGCCTAGAAAATTTCAATGTCCACCTGATACATTTTATAAGCCAATTGATCCAGTAAGACATGAAGCAATAATAAAACAAATCAGACTTAAAGGAAGAGGAAATTTAGAAGTATATAAAGAAGAATACTCTAAATTCCTTGACAGACAAGTTACGTGGGATAAGCTAAGAAGCCAAAAGTATAGCGACAGAAATGAAGTGAAATATATTATAAAATCGTTAGAGACAATAAAAACATTAAATGACCCTTTAAAATATACGATTCAAGATGCGACACCTCAAGAAGTGTTTATTGCAAAGGAAATTCATAAAAGAAAAATCCCAGACCCAAAAAGGTGGTGGAAAGGGCTTGGAAATGATGATGATTGGGATCTTCAAATACTTGGAGGAAATGTATTGGATCAAATACAAAATTATAAGATGGAGATGTATAGAAATAGGAGAATGGAATTTGCTGAAAAATACATTTAGTGAAATTCGGAAATTATGATAGCTATAATATAAAGCATATTTTAATATTGATAATTTGATATGCAAATAAACTAATTCGCACTTTTAAATGATTGTCTTTGCTACCTAAGCTCTGAAATGATTGTCTTTGCTACCTAAGTTCTGCTTCTGTAAAATCCCATAATATTTCAGTAATAAAATAATTAAGTTTTGCTAAAATGGACACAAAACTCAATGCAAAACTAGCCACAGCCCACAAATATTACAGAGATGGAAGGTCAGCAAACTACGATACACAAATTTTACTTACACAACAAAACGGGTATTTAGAGCCAGACGAAGGTGAAAAAACCTATAAAGTAAACCAAAAACAACTCAAAGAAATTGTCCCTGAATACAGCTCAAGGCACATTTTTGACCTTAATTTGAGTTTTGGTCCATATGCTCTTGATTACACAATGAACGGCACCAACCTATTACTTGGAGGCCGCAAAGGCCACATTGCGTTAATGAACTGAAGAGAAGCCAAACTAATGACTGAGTTCCATCTAAAAGAACTTGTAAGAGACGTAAAATTCTTACAAAATGAGCTTCTTTTTGCTGTAGCCCAAAGAAAAGGGCTTTATATTTATGATAGCCAAGGAATTGAAGTCCATGCTTTAAAAACTCATATAGAACCTCAAAAATTGGAATACTTGCCATATCACTTTTTGCTTGTGTCTGCAAATAACCATGGATTTTTGAAATATTTGGACATTTCTGTAGGAAAACCAGCAGCTGAGCATAGATTCCACTTTGAAAATGTCAATGATATGAAGAGAAATCCATGGAATGGGGTCATTTGTGTAGGAGATGCAAGAGGGATTGTCTCTATGTGGACACCAAATATAAATAAGCCAGTTGTCAGGCTGATTGCTCATAATGGGCCATGTAAAAGTTTAGCTATAGATTCTAGAGGACTTTATTTAGCTACTGGAGGTGCTGATTGTAAAGTAAAAATTTTTGATATTAGGTCATTAGGAAATCCACTCCAAGAATATTGGACAGAAGTTCCATGTAATAGCATTTCAATTAGTCAGACTGGGCTATTATCAATGAGCTCTCTTAGTGAGGTAAAAATATGAAAAGATTGGCAGCTTGAAAAACAAAAATCTCCTTATATGTCCCATATTTGCACCAGCTCTATAGTAGACACTCAATTTACGCCTTATGAAGATTTTCTTGGCATTGGAACGGCTAATGGGTTTAGTAATATTTGTATCCCAGGAAGTGGCTTAGCTAACTACGATAGCAACGAAGCCAATATTTTCCAAACAAAGAGGCAAAGGCAGGAACAAGAAGTTCATAATTTATTAGAAAAATTGCCACCTGATACTATCGTCCTTAATCCACATGAAATTGGGACTGTTGATAAGGCTTCAGAAGAAGTCCTCAAAGCAGAAGAAAAGGCTGAAAAAGAAGAAAAAGAAAGGCTGGAAAATGAAAAAAAGAAAAAGAAGAAAAAAGAAAAGGAAAAGAAAAAGGTCAAAGAATCAGTACATACAAAGAAAGTAAGAGAAAAGATTCAGGATAGCTTGCTGGAGAAAAAGAAGGATAAGCTGGAGCAAAAAGAAAAAATGGCAAAAGATATACAATTTTTGATGGATGCGACTGCAGATTTGTTTGATGTTCCTAAGAAGAAAAAGAAAATTGCGGAAGAATAAGGTAATAGAAATGGTTTTTAAACTTATAAATACGACTATTCATATCTGATAATAAAATGGATGAAACGATATTTCATATACATCAGCATATCATGAATGGAAATATAAAAGAAATTGAAAAATATCAAGGCGAATTAAAAAATTTGGTAGATATATATCCTGAGGTTATTTTTCTTACATGTGTCCAAGATTGTCCAGAAATGCTAAATCTGCTCATTGAGCATGGATTTAATCCTTATTTTTTGGATCCTGGTAGAGAAAATATTGCTCATTATGCAACAAAATCAAACAGCTTTAAAATATTAAGATACCTTGCCCAAAATTACCCAAGTTTGTTTTATATCAGCGAAAATTCTGTAGGTGATCGACCTATTCATATAGCTTCAAGAAATGGGAACACTGAAGCTCTGAAAACTATTGTAAATGTGCATCCTTTAGGAATTCTTAATTGGGATGATCACTCTGCGTTAACTATTTCCATTAGAAATCAAGACATAAAAACAGCTAAACTTTTGCTTGATAGAGGATGTGAATTCGATTATTCTGTATGTGTTGAAGTTGGCTTAACTGAGCTTATTGAGTATAATAAAAAAGTGAGATTATGAAAAAGAAGGCTGCCTTTTATTTATTATTTAGTATATGCAGCTCGATATAGCAAATCAAGTAGCAAGGAATATTATAACTTACCATATGGAATCATCAGAGAAATCACACAATTTATTTAAAATTTATAAATAAACACATTTTTTTATTGAATTTAAAATTAAGTCTAGTTTATAATAAATTATGAGCAGTATTTTATTGAACGTTTAGTCCTTTTTGAATTTCTTTATTTTGAATAATCCAATTCTCAAATTCTTGTACAGTGCATCTAGCAAATGCCTTTATTACAGTATTATGCTGATGAATCTTTGATTCTCTGAATTTCGGAATTTCTTTATGGACAAGTCTTGATGTAATAATTTTTTTTATTTTTGAAACCCCATTTATTTCTTCAGTCATGTCTTTAATAATTCTTTCTCGTTTTGCTATATAATGCTCTATTGGCTTTTTAGTTAGTTTTTGCATTAAGCTTTTGCGTCCCTGCTGCATATTTTCTAGCTGATTGTTGTCTTCTTCTAATTTTTCTTTGAATTTATCTTCCAATCTATCATAGCTCTTTTTCTGATCTATTGCTTCTAAAATTGATCGTAAATCCATCACTTCTGTCCTCATTCAGTCTAATAAAATTTGATAAGGATTTTCATGAGACTCCTTTACTTTAAAATCAATATATTTTGCTTTATAATTTTCTCTATATAGAGAATTCATATCTCTAAGCCCTTGTGTTAGCATCAAAAGACCATTATCATAGCCATTATAAGATTCCACATTCCTCTTGCAGATCTCTTCAAAGTTTTCCAAGGCTTCAATCCCATTTCTAAACATAATTTCTGCTTCTTCAACCTTTTTATCATCATCTGGGGTTTCTTGATACAATAAATACTCAGTGAATTCATTATGAAAAGTATTAGCAATCTCTATCGTTGATGGCATTTTTACTTCATTTACCTCAGCTTTAAAATCATTCCCACCTCTTGTGAAAACAATGAATTCTTGTGAATGTTTTACATATGAAAGCTGGCCAAGTTTCCTAATAAAATAATTCAATAATTTTCGCCTTTGTTCTATAAATTGTGGCTGCAGATTTCCATGGGCCATTGAAGTGAATCGCTTTTTAGGAGGAAGCTGAGGGATGAAGCAGCCTGGCCACCTATTAACAAGTCTTGCTCTAAGAAGCAAGAAATCGTTATATCGCCTGAAGCTTTCAAATCTTCCTTGTGAATCGTTGCCTGATATAGAATATGTGATATGCTTAGTTATTTTTTGTTCCTTTATTTTAGGATTACTTACACTGATATCGACCTCATCCTTAATAGGAATGCTGAAATTTTGATCCAAAATTTTACATTGGATATCAATATCAATATCAGTCGGAACTTGGTAATCATGCTCTCCGTTATGATCTGCTGCTCTATCAAAATTAGCAAGTGGATCCATCTTAATTTAAGTCATTTCTTCACCCAATATAAGAAGAAGTTTAATTGAAAATAGATATATATGCTTTTTTGATGATAAAGATGTGGGCAATTATTGAAATTATCAAGAATAATTAAGTTTAGCAGTTTAACATTTGAAAACAAAGAATAGACTAAGGAGTATCAAATATTATTTATAATATAAAATCGCATAAAAAAATAGTCTATAAGTATAAGGAAATAAATAAATTTTATATATAAGAAAGAAATTTTCATTTTTTAGTATTATCAAGAAAAATATATAAAGGTTTTATATATGAATATGAAATTAAATCTTGGCAAACATGAGCTTAAAATTAATTTACATAACTCCATTATTACAAATGTCTCGCTTTTATAGGTCCTTTTGGCTTAATAAACTTACTCTCAATACTCTGCTTATTTTCTACTATATCCGTTATATTTGATATATCGTCCAAATCCTGCATAAATTTCTGCCAGGGATGCAATAACGGTGGCTCTGGAGTATAAGCTTGAGGTCCTTTTACTCTTTTCTCAGCTGAATGGTTTTCTGATTGGGTTCTTCTCACTTGTTTGTCTACTTGGCTTACAAAGGATTGTTTGTCTAGTTTAAAGCCTTTGGAAAGCTGCTGAAATCGATTCGGCCGTGATGTACTTAAATCAGGCGTCGGATTTCTTGATGGATGATTCGTTGATAAATCTTCCCAGGGCTGGAAAATTTCGTCGCATTTTAATGAAATTTTTGAAATATCTAAATCGATTCTTGATTGATTTATACTATCCATCTCAATTCTTGACAAATTTATACTTGTGTCCACACTATTTAGCACTGTTGCTATCTGCTTTTTAGAGAAACTCCCTTTTCTTAGATCAATCCTCTGCTGTTTTTCAGGTGGTTGCGGCAATTGTTTAACAGATTTTCTAATTTCCACATTTCGGCTACTTAGTCTTGGTTTTTCTTTTAATTCATAGGGCATACAAATATCTTCTTTATCTATAGGAGACTTAGGCAGAAGAATGCTCGTATCAACATCTTTAGGTTTAAAATGAGTTGGCATATATCACCTTTGTTTTGTAGTAGAATTTGAGCGTGAAGGAGAATTCATTACAGATGAAACTCCTTTTTTTTGAGCTAGTGGAGGGAGTATTTGAGAAGACTGTGGCTTGCCACCTCCTTGATCTGGGGTGTGGCATCTGAACGGTTCAACTTTTTTTCGAATGAATTGAGGTTCATGTTTGGCTTCTGGAGGTTTTGGTATCAAAATTCCTCTGCTTTGTATTGTTGGTTGATTTATTCGTGACAAAGGAGATTGTTTAGGAACTTCTCTGATATTTACGAACACTTTTTTAGCTGGACCTGTGTATCGTTGGACTTTCATATTTGGCCCTTGCAAGATTTTAAAAATTAGCTTATTCAGATATGAATCAATTTAGAGTTCTATATAAAATACAGAATTTTTGACTTGAAAAAGCTTTATTATTTTAAATTTAAATAAATGGATAAAAAGAAAATTCATTAAGAATTGTTAAAAATTAATAATCGGGATTAACCGTCTATTAAATAAATTTTGAACATAAATAATGAAGAAGACCATATATAATTATTATAAAAAAGATTAATATTTAAATTAATCATTTTTATGAGATTTTCACAAAGGATTAATTATACGCAAGGACATATAAGCTGAACTTCCTCATCTCTTTGATAGCATGACATTTTTGTCCAATTACCAAACAGTAAATTATATTTTCCATCATCAACTTCTTCAAAGCTTAAAGTAGTTCTATTACCGTACTCTAAAATCGGTATATCGTTGAAATCTTCTGCATGAGTATCGTTCATCCATATTTCATAGCCACCACCATCCTTATTTCATGGTTCTTTCAAAATTTCTAATTTATTTATCAATTCAAATCCCCACTGTTGGCAAATTGTATCTTTTGCCATGCAGCTTTCGTAGCAGGTTTCGTTGGAGCTTGTTAATTGGACTTTTAGCTTTTTCTTTAGCTGATTTAATATTTTTTCTTTAGGAGGAGTGATATTTTGAGCGAAATCATAATTTTGAGGTTTTCTGCAAATGCAATATGCTGATTTTGTGCCCATAGCAGCTGCTAGCTCTTCACATATACCCGCATAAGGGTCCACCCTTATTATTTCTTGGACTTGAATAGCCATTTCTTCTTTTCCATTTCCTACAGCTACATTTGCTACAGGATAAATCTCTCCGTCTTCATCCTTTTTCATCACTTTTTTCAGATTTTCTTTTGAAGTTAATAATCCATAGACTTCAAAGATTGCTTTTTCATCTTCATGTATTGTAGCCCTAATTCTATAATTTTTGCTTTCATCTTTATCATTTAATTCTTGGAATTCTGCTTGAATTATTTCTTTAAATGTAATTTTTTTGCAAAATTCTAAAGCATTTTCATTCTTTATCCTATTATTTACCGCAAAAATTCCTAATCTCCCTAAAGTTTTCAATGGTTCAATGCCATAAAGCATTTCTCCTATTTTGAAAAATGGCAAGCAAGAGCATCTATGTAAAGGAATTTTCATATCAGAGCACTCCCTAAAATCGTCAATTTTTTCTGAAAATAAGGAAAGTGAGTGATTTGAATCAGTCATTGACCTTCATGTTAAATAAAGATCAGAATTAGGCTTGAGATTTCCATACGGAACTGTGGCTAAATGTTTTAGCGTCATATACCAATCAAATCTACTCACCAATCTTTGTGTATTGTGCTTAAGAAACTCATCAGCACCCATTTTATTAATGAGTCCTTTATTTGCGATTAATATATGAAAAGGGAGCTGATTTTCTACGTAACCTTCTGGATAAGTATCATAAGGCTCAACATGTTTTCCATGGTCACCAACGAGCATTATTGCAACATCTTCTTCTTTTTTATTGTAATAGGTTAGTGTGTCTTCAAGAAATTCCATTAAATCATTGTCAACTATTTTTATAATAGTCCCTGCATATTCGTGAGCTTGTGATAAATGGATATATGCGAATTTATTATTTTCCTGATAATTCCTTATAAACTGCTTTGTATAATCCAAAGTATAATAATGAGAATAATGATTCCCAATGCACCTTTTATAATTCATAAAATCAGGATATCCAAATATTTCTGATGAAGCATGCCAGAAATTTGTAGCAACGTGGTCAGTTAGAACTTTTCTACCAGTTGATTGGGTCATGTAATTCCAAACAGTGTCATAGGAAAACATAGTGACAAAACCATGCTTTTCATAGTGTTTTCAAATAGCTTCATTTTGAAGATCCTTGTATTTTCATGTATCGCTTTGGTTATTATAGGAATATCCCTCTAACCGAATTTTGTGACTTCTTAAGTTGTAGCCGTAAAACATAGGAATTAAATTTGGCTGAGTATTTTCAGCATGAGCATTATTGATTAGAAAATCATATACAGTAAAGTTTTCTGAAAAAGTGCCATTTACTACCTGCGAATTCAAAAATTCTATGGTTTTTGGAGAATTCCTATAAAAGTGATATCTGGAATATGCATCAAATAATACAAAAAGAACAGTCAATGGCTTGATCTGACCATTAATATTCATTTCTTTCTTTAATTTTGCTGTAGTGTTAAATGCACGATCTGAGGCTGACTTTAAAAACTTATTTTTCAAAATACCTTGTTTTAAATCTCCACACTTTCCAAAAGCATACTCACTTCTCCCTGAATCTACTTCTCCTTCATATTTTTTCCACCTCGGCCTCATTTTTGAATCATTAAGCACTTCATCTTCAGGCAAAGTTCCTAAAACATAATTTGAATCAGAACCCTCAGGACAGTTAATTTCCAAATTATTATCTCTAAAGGATAAAAAATCTTTTCCAGCATCACAAGTATAAAATCCATCTGTTTTGAATAAACTCTCTGCTTGCTGCTTAGAATATCCGAAGCTTCTTGGTATGCATGAGACATTATCTGAATCCTTAAAATGAGGGATCTGAGATAGAGATCAAGACAGTATTTTTGCATTCTTATCCACAGAAATATCGCTTCAAGAAACTAAGGATTCAGAAAGGGGAGGAATTTCTGGATGTCGCTTGATTTCAATTGTTTCTTTTTCAGTAAAAATTACTTCTGAAGGCAAAATCACTTCGGGTATGTCTTGATCTTTTTCTATGAGTAATAGAAAAGTTCAAAACCCTGAGACTAAAATTAATAATAAGAAGGTGAAGAATAGTGATTTTCCTTGGCGCCGGATAATTAAATCCATATAATGGATTACTTAAAGATGAGTCATAAGTAATATATTAAAATCAACAGAGGAATATATTTGTATTGGCATTTATTGTCAGGATTTAAAATAATATTAAAAGCATAAATCAGCTACTTTATAATAATTATTTGCTGATTTACCATTTGCTATAATTAATCAATTAGCTTTAAAATCTTAAATATGCTAATTAATGATATTATAAGAGAATTTTTTGATAATTCTTTAATTATTTATAAATGCACTTAGATTAGAGTCATTTTTATTAATAGAGAATAAATATTTTGATACAAATAAATGAGGCTTTTATACTTAATCTTCTTCTGGTTCAATAATTTTGCCCTGAATGTTGTCCAAGCCAAGGGTGGTTCTGGAATTATGGCTTTTACAAAATATTATTTTTTGCTTGTCTTTATCATTATTTCTCAGAGAATTAAGTATTATTGTGTTATACGAATTTATATATAAAGCATATTTTAAAAAGATTATAAAACCCTAAGCCCTAAAAAATAACTTAATTCATTATTCAAAAATTATGGCTAATAGAATTTAGACAAATTCAGAGGTTTTACTGATAATATAAGTTTAAAATTAGTTTTATCAGTATTTTAAAGCTATTTCTTCCAAACTATTAATCTAGTTAGAACTATTATTTTAAGCTTCTTCAGCTATAAAGATCTTCTCTTCATTTTCTTTAGCTCTTTCATTTTCAAGTTCTGAACTATTTTTGGCTTGGCTTGCTTTTTTCATTTCTAATTCATATTCTTTAGCCAATTTTTCGAAAGTATGCCTTTGAGCAGCAAAATTATCAGCTTGGTCTTGAAGCTCTTTCTTAAGTTCTTCCTTATCAATTTCAAGCCTCTCAATTTTTTCATTTTTTATTTGCAATTCTTCTTTACTTTTTTGCAATTCATTTCTAATACTTTCTAGTTCTCCCAACTTTCCATTTCTGAATTTTTGATAATTTTGTTTATGTTCTTCAAGAGCATCTTGCAGTTTACTTGTATTTGATCCAATATTTTTAGATAGTTTGGTAGTTTCGTCTTCTGAAATTAAAATTGCTTTTTTTATTTCACTAAAACTCACAGATATCAAGGATTCGTTAAGAGCATCATATCTTTCGTTTCCCCTTTTTAATTCTTCTTCTAATTGTTGTTTGGTCAGGTCAAAATCCACTTGTTGATTTTCGAAATAATTGATTTTTTCCATTAATGTTTTAATGACATTAATTTTGTTAGAGATTTCATCATTTAGAATTTCATTTTTTTTTCTTTCTAAAGCAGCTTGCTTTTCTAAATTTTTAATTTTTTCTTCATTTTCTTTTAATAAATTTTCATTTTTTTTCCTTAACTTTTCTTGATTTTTTTCAACTGTACTTATAGCACTAGCAACTTCTTTACTAAGG
The DNA here is from genome assembly GCA_949751835.1 of Blepharisma japonicum. Classification (NCBI taxonomy): domain Eukaryota; phylum Ciliophora; class Heterotrichea; order Heterotrichida; family Blepharismidae; genus Blepharisma; species Blepharisma japonicum. Next base: position 297,588 of record CATKHK010000013.1, read on the forward strand.
CTGTCCTTAAAATCACACAAATTTTGAAAAGAATTTTTTGACAAATTTTGCTGTTCAGCTTTAAATTTCTCTAAGGCATTTTTTAGTGCTGAATTAGCAGCTTCAAGCAATTTTCTTTTGTCTTCTTTCATTTTATCTAGCTCTTTCTGCAATTTTAAGCTTTTGTCTTCTTTTTCGATACTGTAAGTCTCAAACAAAGTTGCTGATTTCTTTAATTCTGCTGCTTCAGACTGAATTTTTTTATGAGATTTTGTAGTTCTTGGACTTCATTTTGATTGCTTTCAAGCTTTGATTCTAGCATTTTGCACTGGGCCTCTTGCTCAATTAAAGAATTTTTTGTTTGCATATGCTCAGATGCCAGCTTTTCAAGCTTTACATATTCTTCTTGCTTAATTGCTTCTATAGATTTAAACTGTTCTTTTGACTCTTCTTGCATTTCTTTTTTTAGTCTTTCGTTTTCTTTAAGAATTTGAATTAATTCAAGATTTAATTTTTTATTACTAGCTTGTTCATAGCTTAATTTAATATGATTATTCGAGAAGCTATAAGTATGCAAGAAGTGTTTCCCCACCATATCTTCCTCAGCAATTACCTTTTCTCTCCAGAATATAGCCCAAGAAGTGGGCTTGATTTTAATTACTGATAATTTTGATTTTTAGAGCAGTAAATAACAAATTGTACTTTTATACCAACGCTAATAAGAGTGTGAATACTAAAAGCTGTTTTTGCAGAAATGTCAAAAATATTACACAAGGCTAATATGACTGACAAACACTAAATGATATTATATACTGAGAAAGTGGCTCTATTGAAGGCTAAAAGAGTGGATTAAGTTTGCTCCTATTGATGGGGCTAGTGCAAGATTGGACTGCCTTTCCAGAAATTCGAAAAACTAATTTATGGTCAGTTTTCAACCAAGAAGGCTCCCAAACTAGGCGCACAGTCAGACAGCATGCTAGGGGACTGCCTGATTGGCTATCTTAATTCTGCTGATCATTCCTTTCCAACCTTTGACCCTAAGATAAAAACTTGACCTGGATGTGTACTAGGGTTGGCCTAGATAAAAACTGTGAATGCTATCCTCCATTCAAAAGGCTCCTAGGTCACCCCCAGCTACAGATACTAAGAGGATAGGCTGGTTAGTCACGCCAGCTTTATGCATTCTTGTTTATTGGCAATGGCAGATTCATATGACGAAATTTGTTTTTGGAAGGTGGCATTTTCTATAAAAAATTCGGTCTTGCTTTGACTAGTTTCATCAAATTTTTGCCTAATTTGATCTTTGGAATCGCTTATTATGTTTTTCACCGATTGGCTCGATACTGGTGTACTAATTTGCGAAATTTGAGGCTCAGAGTAGATCTGCGATTTTTTTTCATTTTTCTGAGGCATTACATATAGCTGAGGGGGGGCTTTATATTCGATTTTTTCATTCTTAGAACAGTTTTCACTGTGATTTATATTTTGCGTTAGCTGCTGACATACTTTTTTTATCTGTTCTGGCATCGTAATATTTTTAGAATATCCAGCATTATCTTTTTTCTTCTCGATATATGGAGCTATTGGAACAAAAATTTCGGGCTTTTCTTGAGTTTCTATTTGATTATATAGCTCAACAACCTTACGGACTGCCTGAGTTTTATCGTCAATATAAAGATATCGATTGGCATCTAATGCTGAACTTGAGGTTGTGCCACTAGAATTTTGCAATAATTGCTTTTTTAAATCATCCACATTAGCATTTGTTTTTATCTCTTCCTTTTTCTCAATTTTTTTTTCTTCAAACATTTTGGCCTTTACTTCAGATATATTTATCTTGACTCCCATATCAAAATCTGCTTTTTTGAATTCCTTATTATAATTTTGCTGAAGCATTTTTACCCTATCACTAAAGCTGGTTCTTATTTCAGGAAATGCTTGATTAGTTTTCTCTTCTTTATTTTCAGGATTTGTCTCAACTGAAGGGCTAATCAATTGGGGTTGCTGAGGTGCTTGCATAAAATTATTCTGATAAAACAAATTTTATAGAATCAAAGTTATAATGGTGGAATTTTGTATAATAAGGAAACAAAAATTTGTTTAGTTTAAAGAAAAGCAAAGATTCATTGAATATTCTTAGGAAATTAGACTTAGATCTACTAATTCTGAATATAGAAATGATTTCCATTTAGAGTTCAAATATCATAGATCAGGCTAGTAGGTAATTAATTTATATTATTATAACACTTATACTTTCTTTACTCAAGAAATTTGCTTTAAATATAATTCCTATAAGATTATCTTATTCGAAATTATTATTTTAAGATAAATTAATGAATTTCTAATCTAGATGGTTTCCATTTTGAGAAAGGTTATCTAAGCTCTGTCAAAATATTTCATCCTTAACGAATATATAGAAAACTCTTCTCTTTTTTTTATGATTCCAAAACTCGGAGCTTATGCTTTCCCCTTCAAGAGATCTATAGTTGCTATAAATATATTAATTCAATCATTTAAAAATTTTGATTGGAGACTTCTTTGAGCATTTGGCTGCTTCAATTTAATTGTGATCCTAAGTTATTATCCAAATAACTTCTTCTTCAACATAATTAAAATCATATGATAAAGCGAAATATAAAAGAAATAAAACATCAAGATAAATAGTAAAACCAAATTCTCTACAGAAATATATATGATTATACATTATGTATTAAGTTTTTAATAGCTTGATGGTCTGAATTTAAAAGGCCAAATATGCTAGCTGAAGTGTAGATGATAATGCTATCGAAATATTGTCAGTTTGAACATTTTTCAAACAATAAACTGATCTACATACAAGTCTAGATCAGTCGGTATATTTCTAGACCAGTGCATAAAAATCACTAGCTATAATTTTATTTGCCCACTAAGGATTTTTTTCCTGAAAAATAGGGGATATTCCAATAGTTATGCTTACTTATGGAGAGATGCTAGCATCATTGCACATCTCAATTATTTTTTGTAGAGAAAAATTATGATAAAAATTATAAAATGAGCCCCTGCAATAAATTGGTAACCACATCATTCTGTACAATTAAATAAGATTAAAATTATTTTGATTAATCACAGAAAAATTGTTTTCTTAATTAATATACACCATCTTGCAAAAGCTTCAAATTGATTTTTTTAGGGTTGACTAAGTGTGCTCTAGTTAATCATGCAGGCTTATGCATGAATTGAATTAAAAATCTATTTGAGGATTAAATTACCTCTGCATTTTGCATAATGAGTTTTGCCAGTGTTTTAATTTAATAAAATATGATGAAGCTTCTACATAATGGATTTTACTAATAAGAGTTATAAAATGTATCATGCTTTCTTCTATTCATAAATTATTAATTATATAGTATAACATATAAATCGCTTATAAAAATAAGTTAAATGGTACGTAGCCCACTTAGAAGCACTTGCGATGAACAATGCTAGCTCCTGCTTCATCATATTCTGCCTTGGTTACCCACATATTTTGGAAGCTGGAAAGAGAACTGAGAATTGATCCTCCAAGCCAGGTTGAGAATTTTCTTTCCGGTGGTGCAACTACTTTAATTTTCATGAATGGTGACTTTGCTACAAGTTCTTTTGTAAGCCTTTCAGCAATCCCTGGATACATAGTAGACCCTCCACTCATGACAATATTATTATATAAGTCTTTTCTTAAATCTATATCGCATTGAATAATTGAACGATAAACAGACTCATCAATTCCGTCAATATCGAGCCCAAATAGGTTTGGCTGGAATAAAACTTCAGGGGCTCTGAATCTTTCGTTTCCAAGTGTGATTGTGCTTCCATCAGGCATTTGGTAGTTCTTTTCAATATGCGAAGAATAACTACTTATACTCATTTCCTCTCAGAAGTCCAAAGCAACATAGCAGAGCTCCTCTTTTATATTTCTGATGATTTCTTTTTCAGCTGAGCTGTTTAATCTGTAGCCTCTTTCTGTCATGAGCCTAGCTAACTGTGAGGTCAAGTCACGGCCACCGAGATCAATTCTTTTGATTGCTTGAGGCAAAGAATAGCCTTCATAGATTGGTACAACATGAGTAACTCCATCACCCGAATCCACAACCATACCTGTAGTTCTGCCAGAGCTGTACAGCGACAGCACAGCTTGGACGGCGACGTAGAAAGCAGGGACGTTGAAAGTTTCGAACATGATTTGCGTCATTTCTTCTCTCTTGTTCTTAGGATTGAGAGGAGCTTCAGTAAGGAGGACTGGATACTTGTCAGAAGGGACTCTTAACTCGTTGAAGAAAGTATGATGCCATATTTTTTCCATGTCATCCCAGTTAGTAACAATACCGTGATCAATTGGGTATTTAAGATTTAAACCGCCTCTTTTAGCTTGTGCTTCATCACCAACATAGACATCCTTTTGATTTATTCCAATATAGACTCCATGGCATCTTGGGCGGCCGACTAAACTTGAGAAGACTGATCTTGGGAAATCGTCACCAGCAAAGCCAGCCTTCAGCATTGATGAGCCGTTATCAATGACAATAGCTGTGACGAATTGAGAAGGAATCGATAAGAATCTGATATCTATGGCATTTGGTTGAGAAACTGGTTTGGGATCATCTGGTTTAGTATCAGCTCGATCTTCTTTTTCTGTAAATTCTGGAGAAACTCTCCAGACCTCTACTTCTTTATCATATCCAAAATATTTGCTTTCGCTAATTTCTTGTCCATATTGAAGGTTTTCAACTCTTATATCTTTACATTTGTCAATGCAGGATGTTTTGGAGTCAATTTCTATAGATGTCTTTATATTTTCAATTTTTACCCCAGTTTCAACAACAACGGGTATTCTTATTTTGTCCCTCTCTACATATTCTTTCATATTAGCTATTCTTTGATCAAGAGAAGGGATGCTTTCATTATCTTTTTCTGGGATTTCAGGTTGTTGGCATACGATCTTTTCTCTATTTTGATCGTTTTTATCATTTATTGGAGTGAAATTATCACTGGCAATACCAAGAGGGGAAGATTGTTGAGAATTTTTACTTTCTTCAGTTTCCTGCACTTGATCAGTTTTTCCATTTATAAGTGGAGAACTATCACTTATTGTCTCTGATTTTATAGTTTTTTGAGGAGTTTTATTGTCTTCACTTGCTCTCAGTTGTGAAATTCCATCATTTACAGGAATAAACATTTCTTGCTGCTGCTCAGGAGCCCGAAAGTGCTGAGGAGATTTTTCCTCTTCTCCTTGAAATTTTGCAATTTTATCCTTTATAGTAAGACTGACTCCTATATTTATTCCTTGATCTATAGGTTCGGTATTATGGAAATTTTTATAATTTTCTTGAATTGAAGCAACTCTTTCACTAATAGAAGGGAAATTTTGACTGTTTATTTTAGACTGTACAGGTCGTTCACTTTCTATTTTTTTGGCTTCACGTTGAGCTATCCTTTCTTTTATAGAATTAAAAGCTTCTTTACTTATTTCTGTTTTATTTAATTGCTGGGTAGACTGAGTAGATTCATCTTTCTGATTAATTTGAGATTTTATTTGACTTATAGGACAAAATTTATATCCATTTAATTCTGAAGTTACCTTTTTTTGAGGAACTTTTAGATTTTCTTGAAATTTTGATATTCTTTCGTTTAAAGAAATTCCTCCATGTGTTGATTCTTGTTTAAGAGGTACTTTGCTCTCTTCTAAAGTAGACCTTTCTTGTATTATAGTAGAAACTTTTTCGTTAATAGGAATATTATTATCTGAACGAATATTATTATCTCTGGGACTAATTGGCTGAATCAACTGTCTTCCAATGCTGCTGTTAGAAATTTCTGGTGGATTTTCTGTGCTTTTTTGCGAACTTCCTTTTTCAAGTAATTTTGCTTTCCTTGCTTCTTTTAATTCTTCTAAAGTTGGGACTTTTGATTTTATTGAATTATCTTTGCAGAACATTTTGCATTTGTCTTGAATGGAAGCTGAGTTTAAATTATCTGATGAGTTTGCAGTCTGAGAGCTTGGGTTTTGCATCTAATACTAATTATAGATTTATATTGATTTGTAGAAACACAAATAATATGTTTAGATTAAATTAAATATGGTTAAGAAATGTTATCAGAAAATTTTACTAAATTTAACTCCATAAGAAAAATTTTTTGCATTTATTCAGAGGTCTAATTTTAAAATTTGTTGAGTAAATTGAATACCCTCAACCACCTTAATGCGCCTTTTATATTAAAAAAGAAAGTATCAAACTCTTATCAAAACCTAGCCACTCTAGTTAGCACAGCTGTTTTTTCATTTTCTGCTGGCTCAAGGAAATTCAATCTCAAAGGATGAGATTGGATTAAATTGTTTTTGATTTATATATTATTTTTTTAAACTCATTTAAGCTAATATATTTGCTTCTCATAGAAAAATAAAATTACTATAAAATTTAAAACAAAAATTACTCCTATTCGTGAAGGAATAAAATTTTATTTTTTGTTCACGTAGAGAGAGGGCAGTTGTGATTTTCTCGAGATTTGCTCTATGTACACATTTTTTGGTCAAAATTCTGAAATAAAAAATATTCTCTGACTCTGGTGGGATAAGGTTTCTTTATTTATTTTATCCTAATGATGTAGATTCATAATTATGATTATATCTTATATTTATATCCAATTTACTCATCTGAATAACTAATACACACTATCATATTTTTTTAGAATTTTCATTGCAAAACGTTTTTTGCGTTTCGGTTTTCATTCGATTTTCAAAACATGAAAATTACACTCATTTTTAGGCTTGAAATTTACTGTAATTTGCACATCAGCTTCTTTTTCATGAGTACCCGTTTTAAACAATTTTATTAGATTATATAAATAAATATGAAACTTATAGGAGCTCTAATACTTTTAGATGTTTTTTACTTGATTATTTGGTTTATTGATATTTATCTTATTCAATTTTGCTTAGGATTTACAACATTTTGCATATATGAAATATATAATTGGAAGCCTTTACCTAAGCATAAGGATGGCAGCTGGATAAGATGATTTTTCGAAAAATTGCTGGTCTTTTTCTTTGGATCTATGATTTTGCTACCAATTTACCTCATAAGAGATATGCAATGGAAAAAGCTATTTAGAATTCTTGGATCCATTCTTGTACTTATAATTATCCCTGTAAGTTTATTTAACTCAACATGGATTTTGATTAATCTTGCAATCGGCCTGCCACTAATAAAGGAATATCTAGAATTGATTTGCGCATTTTGCATGCATAAAACGATGGTATAGTGAGTCTAATAAGATTTAATAGATTTGAGTATTTCTTTTTATAAAATAACCCAAAATTAATAAAAAGCGAACTAGTTTTCAATCCAAGAATTACTAAAATTAGAGCTATTTGATTATAAAATATTATCTTCACTGCTAATAAAACCTTTCTTAGCTAATTCATGTCATATATTATCATTCTTTGAATCCTGCCCCCTCCCTTATTTGATTATCTGGTATTATCAAGGTATTTACAATTCTTGATTGCTTTATTTATTTTAGAAACAAAAGAGAAATTATTGGTATAAATATCTCAAATTTTTAATAGATAATAATAAATATCGACTTCAAAGCATAAAACTATAAAATATATGCTCTTAAGTCAATAAAATGGCATTATTTTTTTACTTGCTCAATTTAATGCTTTTTTTACTTAATGATCTATATAAATTAGCAATACCGCAAGCCAGTAATCCAAACATCACCATCTTCATTTACACCAATCTCTTCCAAGGTTTTCTCTAAATTTTTATTCAATTCTATACGTATCTTTTTAAAAATCACAGTATGAGTGCTAATATTCGTCATGAAATTGCTTTGCAATTTTTCATAAAATTCTTTAACTTTTCAGTTGAGATTTGCGTTAATTATATGCATATCTCCAAATTCATCTCTCAGATTAAGAATAATTTTATCTAAATTTCTATTCTTTTTTTCAATTTCAGCAGGTGAATTTTGAGTATCAATAGGCTTTTCATTTGGTCTTACGACTATTTGAAGCAAATCATCGCTCTGGATACCAATGCTATGAAGCTTTTTATATTTGCAAAATCTCATCTTTAGCTCTTGATCGTTGTGGGATATTGTATATATATTTTTTGATAGGCCAAGAGCATTATTTATAACTGGTAATAAAGCAGGAACTCTCCAATTTAGATTTGCACTTATCATAGTTTCTTTGTCTTGATTTTCAAGTTGTAAAAGCACTCTACTGTCTTCTAGGAAAAGTTTTTTCTCATTTATGATATTGTTTAAATTATTGGTTAAGCTAAGAAGATAGCTATAGTTCACTGCTTTAATATTTTGTCTTTGTGTGCGCACAATATCTTCTGTGACTTTCTCGAGGCTTGTAAAAAAGTTTGAAAAAAACTTGTATCAGCCAGATGATACAGGCTCTAAAGTAGTCAAATAATCGTCAATTTCGTCAGAATTTAGCGTGAATGTTCTAAAAATTGGATCCTCTTCATATTTTTGTACTTCCTCTGTCTTAATAACAAAGTTGCATATATTGTTTATTTTCTCTATGTCTGGCTTTGTATAATTGATGCTTTGGGAGACAAGATTTTCTAAATTACTAATGCATTTTGCGTAAGAAAGAAGAATCTGCTTTTGAGCACCTTCAATTTCTTCTTTCTCTGCATAAAAATGATCTAAAACCTTTTTCTTTATCTCTTTTATTGATGTGTAAGACTGGATTAAATGAGGAATTTTTGAAGAGCTCATATGAGTTTTCAAATGCTTCTTACAGATAGTTATTGAGCAAGTCTGGCACGTATACATGGCCGATAGATGGCATTTAGAATATGAGCAATTTTCCATAAATTATTAAGATTAAAATAAGGAAATTATTACATTCAATATATCAATTAACAGTCTTTAATAAGATAATTTTTTATTATAGCGTATTTAAGTGATTTTAATATTAATCAATATGATCAACCTAAAATTTATCCCTAAAGTCATTGACTAACATTTAATTATCAAGAAAATTCATAAAAATTAATAATTATCTAATTAAATTTAGTATTCAGGTGTAATTATAAGTGCGCCAATTTTGTTTAATTCCTACATTTTTTAGCATTCTCTTGCACTTTTTATCAAACGAGATTCTTTTATTGTTATAAAAAGCATCCTTTCCATTTTTCTCTGTTCCAGATGCTCTTTTAATTGTTCAGTTTAAATTTGCCAATGTTAAATTGATATCTGTTTCAAAATCCCATTCAGTTCCTTCCTTATCTTGATATCTATTATAATAACTTCAGAAACGTTTACTTTTTTTGATTTTTCTATATTATCAACTTCAATTTATGGATCTTCAGTATCTCTTATATACGATTGTGATTTTTCTATTTTATCAACTTCATCAAGTATCTTCATTATATCTTAGAGACCATTGAACCTTCATAACCTGTATCTGAATAGAAGTTCGAAGTTTTAAACTACTCTCCTCTTGGATTTATCCTAATAATTATATATGCTCTGCTAAAATTTTCAATCAGGCATCGAATGAAAATATTTTATAACATTTTGAAGTATTTACATATTTTGACATATATGGCATGACTTGCAACGTAGAGTTATTTTTAATATTGATATTATTGAGCCTTTTATATTTATAAAATCTAATACTCAGTTCTTTGTTATTATGATACATTATAAACGAAGTATCTCCTAAATTAAAAGCATCATTTATGGCTGAAAAAAATCAAGGTATCTTTCAATTAAAATTTGCATTAGTAGTGAATCTTTACATTGCCGATTATCAAAGTTTAAAAGCACCTTATTATCGTCAAGAAATAGTTTCTTTTCATTTATTATAATTTCAAATTCTTGAATATGCTAAGGAAATAGCTATAGTTTACTTAAGTTATAATTTTTCTCAATATTTTCTGTTACTTTCTCAAGGTATCTAAAATATTTTAAAATTGTCTAAACCAGAAGGCTTAGTCTGATTATCTAAATAGTAACTGATTTCTTCAATTTTCATGTTGAATGCTTTAAGAACAGGATAATATTCAAATTTAGTCACCCGGGCTACTCATTAACTAAATTGCACTGAGTGTTAATTTCTTCTATTTTTGAATTGGTACTGTTTATGCTCTGAGTAATGATTTTTTCTAAATACCTAATCCATTTTGAATAAGAATTAAGAGCCCCTTTTTGGAGCTATTCAAACATTCTTTTTCATTGCGAAAATGGGCTAGGATTATTTCTTTTTATTGAATTGGGCTAAAAGATTGGATTAAATGAGGAAGGCTTGATGAAATCATATGGGCTTTCAAATGTTTCTTGCATAAAATGATTGAACAACTATTGAATTTCGTTGTTGCATAAAATATAATCACAGTTTTCATTAAAATACAGTAATTTTCAATAAAAATTAAGACGATACAAGCATTTGCTATTTAACCAAATACGAGGATAATAAACATTTCAGCAACTCTCTAATAAGATTTGATAATAAAATAAGTAATATATTTATTATTAATTACCTATAATAAAAATATATCTGAGAGAAATATGGAATCATTTTATAGCTTAGAAGATCAGCTGAAAACTTTTAATGCACTTTTATCAATTATTTGAGGCTTAGATGAAACTTGCAAAAGGCCATCTTCACTTTTTCAAAGCTTCAGCTCTCCAAGATTCAATATATTCGCCTCTAGAACTAAAGAAGAAAAGATTTATACTTTTTGTAATCTGAAGGAACGATTAGCAAATAAAATTATACGAGATTTACATTTATGAGTATCTATAGATAAAGTTAAAAGCTCTTATCTTAATATTGTTCCTTTGCAAAATGATCAAGAAATATGCTCAGGCCTTAAAGAAAAATTAAAACCAACTGATCAAGAAATTCTCTATAATATAATTCTAATGTCAAAAGAAACAAGCCTAATAAATATAGCTGCTTCAAACGCTGCAAGCTTTTTAAGTCAATCTGGATATCATTTTATAGGCAAAAATATGAAAGATGTTAAAATTCCTCATGCTAATTTATCAGGATCCTTATTTATTAGTACAGATATTCAGAATAGCGATTTATTTGGTGTGGATTTCTCTCATTCCTCACTATATTTTACTAATTTTGAAGACTGCAATACAGAAAATCTAGATTTTAAAGAAGTTCGGACATTTAGCTCTAACAAAGTGAAATTTACTTCATTTTCGTTTTCTCCATGCGGAAAATGATTTGTAACAGGTGACAAAAATCAGAAAATAGTGCTGTGAGATTTGAATCTCCATTGCAAAGTAAAAGAAATCTCATATCAGCAACTTAATATAGTTTCAATTACATATTTTCACGATCAAAAGATTTTTGCAATTTTAAGTAATGACAAACGGGAAATGAATATGCTTATTGCTATAGATCTAGAAACTGAAGAATTTCATACAATTTGAACAAGGACGGGATATCAACGATTTGATTTTGCAATTTCTATTTGTAAAAAGTATTTTGTTATTTGAGATACTGAGTCATTTCAAGTATGAAGGACAAATCCTATGATGGCAATATATGAAGCTAGATATTCCTTATATCAAATATCTAATGTAATGTTTTCTCATTGCGGTGAATATATTGCTTATATGTGCAGTGATGGCTTTATAAGGATAAATAACATTTACTCTGGAAAAGTTGTTTGTAGTGACCCAGTTGGTCCTGACGATACCAGAAGATATGGTTGAAGCACAATATACTTATGCGCAGCAACATTTTGCCCAATTGGAATGCATTTAATAGCTTCAGCAACTAATAAAGGAGAAGTAGAATTAAGAAATATAAATTTGGAGAGAAATGAAGTTGAAACTACATTACTTGCTAAGTATAATGAAGATGCAATAAATGAATTAATTTATACAAATACAGGAAAATATCTTATTATATTATCAGAGGCATTCAATATTTCTGTATGGGATCCATGAAAAGCATCACTAGTTTGGCAAAATTCATTGAAAAATCGATACGATAAATACTCCTGTTTAAATGTAAATGATGAATATCTAGCATGCATTTGTAGTGAAGCATCTATATTTATGTGAAAAATTGATTGATTTCAAAGGAAAATTAATTTTGATGGGCATAATGAAAGCGTTAACATAGTAGTAATATCAAAATGTGGAGGTTATATTGCTTCAGGAGGAAATGATAAAATAATAAAATTATGAGAAGCTTCAAATATGAAATTAATAAAAGATTTTATAGGTCATAAGAAAAGAATTGAATCCCTAGCTTTTTCTTATTGTGGTAGATATCTTGTATCTGCAAGTGAATCAGTTAAAATATGGAGCATCGATAAGCTAATAGAATTATCAACAATTATGCAAGGTACTATTTTTTATTCATTAGCTTTTTTACCAGATAATTCATTATTAGTTGGTAAAAAAGATTTGATAACTATTTACAATTTATGAAGCGAAAGGCATAATATTAATTTAGAAGGCTCTCAAGGAATCATAAAATCAATATCAACTTCACAGCAAGGGAATTATATCGCAGTAGGGAAAACTAATGGTGCTATTGATATTTATTTTCAAGAAAACTATCGATGGAAAAATAAACTGATTAAAAGCAATCAAGGCTGCGTTTATTCAGTTTCTTTTTCTTATTGCGAAATGTATTTGGCTGTAGGCGGATCAAATAAGGCTGTGTCAATATGGTCTATTGAAAATCCAGATGCCCCTATAAAAACATTTATAGGGCATAATAATTATGTTTTTTCTGTAGAGTTTTCACACTTTGGAGAATTTATTGCTTCTTGTAGTGCAGACGGGAAAATTATTTTGTGGAATTTAGAAACAGGCATTGAAATTAAGGAATTTAATGGCCATCATGGTATGGTTACTTCAATTTGTTTTTCAAAATGTGGAAATTTCTTGTTCTCAAGTGGCGAAGATAAAACCATAAAAAAATGAAATCTTAAGCCTTATATAAAAATTGACGAGAAAACAGAAGAAGTGGCTGATTTGATATGGACTTCAATGAATGGTGAATTAGCAATTCAAAGCTGCAAGGGCTTAAATGCTTTTCAAAATAATTAATTCTTAGAGAATTATAAACAAATAATTAGCTAATAGTTGCCATTGACTTTATTTATTATAATTGAATAGAAAATATAAATTTTAAATATTATTGACTTGGGTATTGTAACCTTTTGCTTTAGATACTTCGATTTGCGAATAGTTCTTAAAATTTAAATCTTTAAGTGTCATATTTTTGAAGTGTTGAGATGTGAAATTTTTTCCTTGATAATTTATTCTTTGATCTTCTATTTTAATTCCGAATGCAAAATATATTTGTTTTGCTAATTCTGCATATTTATCCATTAAAGATACTTCTATAGTCCATCTTAAGCCTTTAGTAGATTCAAGATATAGTATTACTGTATCTCTTTTTTGAAAATATGTGTCAATTGATAATACACAATCAGATCTATCTGATTTATTATTCTCGTTTGTGTTTAATAAAATATGAATTATATCATTATTTTTGAAAAAAGACTCAAAAAGGCGAAGATTTTTGTTTTTTTGGTAATCCAAATATAAATTTCTATAGGTGATGATACTCTTTTCAGCTGAAATTCCGCATAAAGCATTAATTTTTCAAAATAAAGCTGAGACTTTTCAATCGGAATAAGCATAAATTGTTTTGTGGATTTTTTCTTTTCCATTTGAGACTTTTATTTTTAAAGTGATTTTTTCACTTTTTTCAATGTGTTTTAATTCATTTAAAGCGCAATTAAGTTCATTAGCTAAAGCTACGAAGTGCTTACTTCTCAAATCAACTTCAGTTGTTCTTGAGAAATTTACCATTTTTGATATATTAGAAATAGCCTCAAATATCTTATATGCATAAACTTCTTCCTCAAGCAAGTTGTCTGGTAGTTTATTTAAATAATCAACAACTTCTTGGTGATTCACATTTTCTCCATTTAAAATGCGTTCCATATTTGTACTAATCTTATCTGCTTCTGACTGTAAGGCATCCATACATTTTATAAACAAATTTTCAAGATTTTCAATGCAATTACCAAAGATGCTTATATTGTTTTCTTTAACTTTCTCAATTTTTACTTTTGCCTGTGCGAGATTTCTAATAAGATTCATCTCATTTAAAAATCTTTTTGAAATTGACTTAATGAGGTGGTCTTCATCTGAAAAATCAGCGTGCTCTTGTATGTGAGCTCTGCATAGATAAGTATCCTGGCATGTTTTGCATAAAGATGTTGCTGGCCTATCGCATTTTGGAAATGAGCATATTTGAGTTTCCATCTCCAAAATTAAATTGGTTAAGATTAAATTATAATTTTTAGATCTTAAAAGGCATTTTATTTTAGTATTAGTTTGTGATAATTATCTTTTTCCTTTTCCTTCATATGAATTATATCTATGAATAAATAAACATAAGAAATAAATTTAGAGATTATTATAATTTAAAAAATATTTGATGTTATCTATTCTGTTGTTATAAAGCTGTGATTGACATGTTTAGTATTTCATTTAGCTGATACTTCATAGCAAAAAACTTTGGATCCAAGCCTAAGTTTGATTTTATAAATAAGTCGGCTCCATTCTTAATAAGCTCTTTAATAATTTCAATATTTTTAAACTTCATTGCTTGATGAAGTGGCGTTTCTCCATTACGATCTTGATTATTTACATTTATTCCATATTCACACAGCTTCCTAACCATTTCTAAATTTTCCATAGCAATTGCATCAAATAAAGCATTTCTTCTATAATTATCTCTATTGTTTATATCAAAACCATTATCTAATAAATAAGTCAGTATATCTAAGTCACCTTTATATGTGGCAAGCATTATCAACGGTCGAGCCACAATATTTTTATAGTCTTCAGCACTTATTAATATTAATTCCTGATTTTGAATATTTTTACTTGCAAGATATTGGATAAAGCCTAGTTTTCAACCATAATGCCAATTTGAGACTATTAGGCGGCGAGTTGCATTGTAGACCCAATTTAGTGGATACCTATTAATACCTTGAGAATTTTTTAATAAAAGGATGATTTGATCCATATGAGCATCATCACTACATCGGTAATTTGGAGTTATTTCATTTATGAACATTGGATATGCTTCTAAAGTTGATTTTCTTATAGTTAAGCAAAGCGGATTGCATTTAAATCTGGTATTTATATTAAAATAATCGATTTTTTCTAAGCCAAATTCAAAAAATAGTGGAAGAATTTCAACGTTTTTAACTATCAATGCATAAAGTAAAGAAGGCCAATTTCCATAATATCTATCTTCATATAAAGATCAATTTGGTGTATATGTGCTGGCTCTGGCATTGAGTAGCATTTTTACTAAACCTTGTCTATTGAATTTTATAGCCCAATTTAAAAGCGTATGCCCAGAAGAGTTAGAATGAAAATTCAAATCAAGCCCATATCTGATCATAACACTAAAAGTCTCTTCCAATAAGTTGTTGTTACTTGCTTTTTTTATTAATTTTATTTGCGCTGATTTTGTTTTTTTCCTTTTTGAGGCAAATTGATTATATTTAAATAAATTAACATCACCTCCTTTTTTTAAAAACTCTTCTAATCTCAATAAATCTGATTTATTCTCTAAATTACTCAAAATATCATGTATGGTTGTTTTTATCAATTCAATTGATTCTATTTCTTGAGAATCAATAAGAGCTCCAAATTTACAATCTCCAATAAAAATTTTTAGCTTTAGCCCTTCTAAAAGCTCTTTTAAATTATAAAAAACATTTGAGGCATTAATGATAAACGCGCAATAGCTCACGTCAAGTAATTCTAAATGTGTCAGGTTTTCAATGACATATTTAAAATCACTTAAATTCATTTCTGAATTCCCAGCATAGAATTTTTGTAAGTTTGGAAAAATTCTTGTAATTAAATAAAATTTTGTATCTTTATGATAATTGGTAATTTTTAAAGTTTTCAAAGTAAAGACACAATTAATCTGTTTTTTTGCTTTTATATCTAGCAAATCTGATACAGTTGTTAATAAAGGTGATAAATCGAGATCATCATTGTTTGTCAAATCAAGGGTTTCTAGTCATGAAGATTGAAAAACTAAAGTTTCAGCTAAAAGTTGAATATTATATGAATTGGTGAAAGTAATGTTTCTTAAACTGAGAGAAAGTATTTTTAGTTTTGATGTAAAAATCTGTAAATATTTTCCTATATTTATGCTGCTTGGTAATTTTGTTGGATTAAAAGTTCCATCAAATGAAACATAATGGCCAGCTTTTTTTAATATGCGCAGTCATCTTTTACAGACTGATGCTAAGTTATTTATTTCACTGAAATGACCTACAGCTGTAAGAATCTCTGAAAGTACAGGGTCAGGAATTTTATTCATTTTTAAGTTTAGAAAATTTCTTTGCCAAAAATATTAAATAGCAGATCTATAATGATCTGTTACAAATATTGAATAGATTTTTTCGTCGTTGCTATTGTGTGATTAAAACCTTGTCCATGCAATATTAAATTAGAAATTAATTCTTTAATAAAACAATTTTAAAAATTGGCTAAGTATCTGAATTATTTAAAGGAAGATTTTTAAATCTGAAATTTGCCTCTCCCATTGAAATTCTAGAGTCTGCATCAAATGTTAGCATGTCTAATATGATTTCTATTGCTTCAACTTGCAACCCACAATTTAGCATCTCCCTCTGAGCTTTAGCCTTTACTATTTTTTCTTCTTCTAATTCAGTAGCCGAATTGTATGTATATTCTCGCAAAAGCGAATCCATGTCTCCATAAGTGATTATCTCATAAAGAGTTTTTCCAGTCGATCATACATCTTCTTTAAATGGATTAATGCGCTCATCACTTCCTATATTTGACTTATGCAAAGAATTTAGAAATGGAGACATATAATCAGGCGGCCCACCAATTGAATGCCTAACATTGCCTAAACGAATATTTTTCGCAAAATTAAAAGACCCAATTCTTACTTCATCTTCAGCCGTGAGGAAAATATGATCTAAATTTATGTTCCGATGGGCTAAGAAATGGGAATGAAGAACTGACAAAGCATCTACTATTTCGGAACAAATTCTAAGCTTTTTTGCAATGTCCCATTCCACCATCTGCATTTGATTGGCAACACTTTCGTGTTCACATAATTCCATGAATAGGCAATATTTTTTCACTTTCTTTCCATTCACTTTTTCTTCTTCAATTTCCTGTTCATGATAATATTTCACGATGTTTTTGTGGAGTTTTGAAACCATTCTTAATGTTTTTGCTTCGTCTTTAAAAACTTTCTTTATACAATGAAACTTTTTTAATATTGCATATTTAGGTCTTTTACAACCTTCTTTCCAATTATTGAATTGCACTTTAACAATATTTGAATAAGTCCTGCGAATATTGTCTCCTGCTATAGTGTAATAGCTATAATACAACTTTTTATCGATTTCCATATTTATAGAATCTAAATTCTTTTTAGTAAATATGTGCTTGTGTTACAAATTTTTCTTAAGGAATGATTTAATATTTTAAAATTTAATCAAAGTCTTTAGATTGCCTAATAACTAAGTTTTTATTTCACTGAAATGGCTTATGGCTGTAAGATTTTTTTGATTTATACATTTAAGTTTATAAAATTGCTATGCCAAAAATAATTAAAATATCAGATCTGTTATAGACTGTTACAAATATTGAATAGAGCTTTTCGTCATGGTTATAGTATGACTAAATCGTTACTTATGCAATACTATTAAGCATATTAATTTGTATTTCTAACATTTTTATGAAATAATTTACTATTGATTATGCATTATATTAAGTATCAAACTACTCTCTTTATTAATTTTTGAAGATAAAGGCGTAATAAAACTTGATTTTAATGATGATGCCTAAAACAAATTAATAGACCTAAAGAGTATATAAACTTATAAATGATATGTGAAGTTTCTGGTTGCTATCTAGATGCTAATTTTTCCTGCTCTTGCCTCTCAAAATTATTCCCAATCTGCCTCAATCATGCGTATTTCCATTTGTCTGAGGCTCCATGCTTAAATCATCGCCTGACTTGGTTGGTTTATTTTTCGGACAAAGTTGAAGAAATTACTAAAAAAATAGATCAATTAAACTTGCAAATCGCTAAAATCTTAAAGCAGGCGGCAGAAGACAAGCAAACTCTTCTTGATTTATTGGAAAATGAAAAATCCATATATCAAAGTTTATTGCAAAAAAAGTCAATTCCGTTGCTAAACCAACTATATATTAAAACAGAAAAACCTGAAGAAATTAGCTATTTCAAATACTTTGATTGAAAATATTGAAATTCTATTGTAACTCAATCTTTATTTTCTGAATTTCCAGAAAATAATTCTATTTATATTCCTGATAAAACTTTTAGTCTTTATATTTCACATTTTAATTTTTGCAAGCTACCTGGTAAAAAAATATTTTGCTACGTAAATGCACGGAATGTTTTTCATCCTGAGCTGTGTTTTATTGTTGACCAATTTAATAATGTAGAGATTGCAGGGGAATGCCAATTTTTATTGTATGCAGGATCGGTTTATTATAATGGCTTTGTATATATCTTTGGATTTAGTGATAAAAATATTTTAGTGAGATATGATTTAAAGAGGAAAAAATGACGTCTGCTTTGCTGCACAGATCGATTTGGCTATTTTAATACTTGTGATATTTTGGGAACCAAGCTACTTTATATAGAGTATAAGAATGGCATACTTGCATATGATGCTTTTTCAAATTCTAATTCATTATCTTTAAAACTTGAAATAAATAGCACAATGCATCATTTCATTTTCTGTACCAAGAATCGAGCTTACATTGTTATATCTGGTGGGAAGGTCTATGAAAGTTCAATTAATGATCCTTATAGTTGGACTGTATTTTCAGAAATTAGCAGACTTAAATCAAAAGAAATACTAAGCTATCCAATGGTGTATAAAAATCATTTTGTATTGCTGTTTAAAGACAAATCTGTCTATAATTTTTTCCTTGGAAAGAAAGTGGGGTCGTTTTAATTAGAAGTATTTATAAACTAATAAATAGTTTTCTATTGAGCTGAGCTCTTTTATGTAGTTATAAATTTATTTTTTGAGATCTTTTAATTTTAGCCAAAGAAGGTTTTATACCTATCAAGATGTTAATTGCTCTGAAGCAGAGAAGGAAATGCAATTAAAAGAATTAGGCATATAAACTTAAAAAAATAACCTCGCCTCAGCCTAATGAAATTGTAAATCAAAAAGCTCTGTTAATCTAATATAGATTTTAAAATAAAAAGATTAAATATTTCACGGCTCTAAAGAATAAAAATAAAATTATATCTAAATCTTCAAAGAGCGTTTACTTTTTTCATCGCAATAAATAGTGAAAGACTCTTTAAGTCTTAATAATGCAAATTTAAATACTTATTAATTATAAATGTCCACTAAAACTAATGAAAAAGCTGAAGACATCGATTACTTTAAATACCTTAATGAACGAGACCCAAGTTCAATTATGACCGTACCTATTTATTCGAAAAATTCAGAAAAATTTGATCTTTATCCACCTAATCTGCTTTCAAAAGTTATTAATTTTTATCAGATGAACTTTTGCAAACTGCCAGATGAAAAATTATTTTGTTTCATTAATACACCCGGCATATTTCCGATAAAATACACTTGCTTTATAATAGATAAATTTAACAATATAGAAGCAATACAAAAAGGCTCACCATCATGCTATGCTGGATCAATTTATCATAATGGCTGCATTTATGTAATTGGTTGTTTTTCTAGTATTGGAATAAACAATAAATTCGAAAAATATAATATTAAGAGAAAAATGTGGTTTAGATTGCCAGATATTAAAACAACAGCTAATAGGCACAGCTGTGATGTTTTGGGTAATAAAATTATATATTCTGGAGATACTATAGATATTTATATATATGATATATTTTTGAATTCTCATTGCGTTGCATTAGAATTTAACGAAAACAATTATAAGGATGGAGATAAATACATATTTTGTGCAAAAAGCAGAGCTTATGCTGCAATTTATAATGGAGAAATTTATGAAAGCTGTGAAGATGATCTATGTAGCTGGAGTATTTTTATGAAAAATAGCTGACTATATGATAAATGTTTGCTTAATAAGCTATCCTATTGTATATGGGAATTACTTTGCATTGCTCTTCAGTAATAAAACAATTTATAAACTCAATTTGAGCACTAAAAAAGTCATAACAATAAAGCTAAAGCAAATTATAAATTAAAATTAAGGATATATGAAATAATGAACGTGCCTAGACACATATATATATATATAATTTTTGGATTGAAAATTCCTCTCTCTAATCGATAATTTCTAAATGCATAATAGAAAATTGTGCCAGAATTTACGAAAATTATCTAGATGATTTTTTTTAGGAAAATCTCACTGTAATTGCATGAGTTTTTGGAATGACATTTGCAGCATCGATGGCAGATAAAGATGAAAGTGAAAGACTTGAATGAATGCTAGAGATCATGGTGAAGCAATTGTCAGAATATTAATTTTAGATCAGAAATGAACGATTTATCTGTAATGGCTAAATATGTATATGCGCTTTTTCCTAATTGAATTGTATGAAAGAACCAGTAACCTATAGAGAGCAACATGAAGCGGAAGGGAAATGAGAGAACATGGAGTTAGATGATTTGAATGGAGATCTGCATGATGCTTATAAAATGAACTCAATTATGAAAAGCAAATAAATTGCTGAAGACTCTGAAGCCAAAGCAAAATTGCACATTATGTAGATAATTTGCCAGACTTTGGGAATGAGTTTGCAAGAAATTACATCAGAATTGGATTTTTATGATTAGAATCGGTTTTATTTTTAATCAGAAAAGGTCAGATTGAAAAATTCTTATGGCCATAATGCATTAAGTAAATAAGTATGAAATTTTGAAAATCAAATTTCATAATATTTTCTAATGCAAATATCTATTTATTAGATTTTTATCTATCAAATAAATAGCTCAGATATTAAGCCTTCAGTTCTTAGTTGATATATTAATTTCTTTTAAGAGCTGTTTAGAGCACAAAGTACATATTTAATAGAGCTCAAATTAGGATTAATGCGATGAAATTATGAATCTACAATTCTATAAATAATATGCAAATCGATAAAAAGTCGTATTATAGCGATTACACAATAATAGGAGACATAAGTGACAGGAAACAATCAAGTATTCTTAAAGTTAAATTCAATAATTGAGAAAAAGGCTGTAAAAGACCAAAGCACGCAGCATTAAAACAATTTTATAGATGAGATCAAGTTTTTCAAGATGAAGCAATAAAATTAAGCAAAGTTTCAAAATTACATAAAAACATCGTGAAATATTATCATAGACAAAAAAGTGAGGGAGTAATAAAAGGAAAGAAAGATGAAAAATATTGTATATTCATGGAATTATGTGAACACGATAGTGTTGCTAAGCAAATGAAGAATTGGCACATTACAAAAAAACTTAGAATTTCCTGCGATATAGTCGATGTTTTGTCAGTTCTCCATTCCCAGAAATGGGTGCATCGGGATATGAAGCCAGATAATATTTTCCTCACAGCAGAAGATGAAGTAAGAATTGGAGATTTTGATTTTACAAAAGAAATTCGTTTAAATCCAAATCCGCATACAGTTGGTGGGACACCTGATTATATGTCTCCTTTTCTAAAATTTTTGCATGAGTATGGTATTGCAAAGGATTTGCGTATTAATCCATATAAAGAAGATGTATGGTCAACTGGAAAAACTCTTTATGAGATAATCACTGATGAAGGTAGGGAATTACTTATAGGAGAATATGCATACAATCCAGCTAATATATTAGAGGAAGAAAAAAAAGTAAAAGCAAAAGCTCAGAGGAAGATGCAAGATTGTCAGCTGCAAGATGAAGCAATAGAAATCATATTAAGCATGCTAACATTTGATGCAGACTCTAGGATTTCAATGGAAGAAGCAAATTTAAGATTTAAAAGCCTTCCGACCTTAAATAAAGAAACCCAAGTCATATCAGATTCAAGCTCACAGGCAGCGGGAATACTTGAAGCATTTGCCCAAAATAGTGAAAAAGAGTCCCAAAGATCTCAGAATAATGGGCAATTTAGTGCTGGCTCTCTTGGTTCGTTTGTATTCAATTCTGATAAACCAGAAACTGAAGGCTATCAAACTAGTGAAGCCTGCGATGATGATTATCAAGAAGACGAAATCGATACCCTTGAAAGTACAGCTCCAGATACAGAAGAAAATAAAACCTCAATCAATAGAAGTCACAATTACGTTGAGAATTATAGTAATGAGGAATTATGTGAATCATGCATAAATGAGCTTTACGGGTGTGAGAAATGCAATGATGTAGACATGATTAGTTCATTTATAAAAGAAAAAATTTTGATAGGATGCAATTATTCAGAAATTACTTGCATTGGGTGCGATAGTTTGTTTTCAAAGAAAATATTTCAATGCGAAAAGATGCATTTTGGAATATTGCCTGATGATTTTTTTACATAACTTAAAGATTTAGTAATATTTCTAATGGACATATAGTTAAATAGAATCTAGATTGTAATAACTAAAATTATGTCAATAAAGCTTAAGAAGGAGCCATTTTATATTATGAATTATAATAATATTAGATTGGATCCTCAACAATTTCTTCTTTTTACTGTCGCTTCTATTCGACTTTAAGTATTATTTTAGTTATGTTTTGCAAAACCATCACTTAATAATAAATTATTCGATTATCACTTGCGAGCAAGCAGGTCAACTTTTTTTCTTTTCACAAATTTGCTTCAACTGTCAAATATTTTTACCAAAAAATCCTTAATTCATTCATCAACTTTTTCTTTTCGTTGTACCTTTTATCAATCATCATCTCTTCCAGTCAATCACCTTGCGATGCGCAATAATCATGCATTTTTCGTTCCTTTTGATCTTCAATTCCATCATCACTTTCATAAATAATTTGCCCACTAATTTTCTTTTATATTATTTTTTCGCGGCGAATCTTCATTTATTCTTGCGACCAACAATTGCCATCAGGCAATATGGAAACATGTTTGCCATGCGATAGAAACAAAAGAAATCAGAATTAATGAAATATCATATGGCCAAGAGGCGTTTCTGTAATCTAAAAAATAAGATCACAATTAAGCTTTTAATTTTCATTGTTTAAATCATGCAAAGGCTAAATGAAGAATAGTTGAAATATACAATATATTAAAATTTTTACATTGGCAAGTCAAAAGACATTTAGGAAATTCTCGCTCTCCTCTTTAAATTGGAAAAAATAGATTATTTATCTGAAACAAATTCCTTGAAAAAAAGACTGTAATATTCAATGCTATTCAGCTAGATATAAAAAGACTAAATTACTTGAATTTCTGCAAGCTCGTTCAGCTCATCATATGCTTGAACTTCTAAAGATCATAACGACAAAATAGTCAGCATAGTAGAAACAGCTTTTTTAGATGGAAACTTAGAAGAACTACAATATTTTCCTGGCTATTTAATTTATTATTCATCATTTTCAATTTTGTGAGATAATAATATTCAAAAAGCAAAGCAATAATAGATTATTTTATTAATAGGTATCAGCATACAAATGAAGTATAAATGCTTAATTGTATAGGAGATTATCAAGAGATGTTCAATCATAAAAAATGGCACTTATATATCGATCGCAGTTTATCAAGAAAATTAATAAATGGTTGGCTATTAGATGGAAAAAGGATTTAATGTAAATAGTTCTGATGCTCGTGGGATTACTCCGCTAAAACACCAGTTTTCGCTTTAGCGTTGAAATGATTGAGTATTTAGTAAATCTTGGTGCTAATTTAAACAAGCAAGACATTTTTGAAAAAACTGCCTTATATAAAGCAGTTGAATACCGAAGTAAGCACATGATCAATGAATTGCTCGAGAAAGGAGCTGACCTATCGATAAAATCTTATAGTAATGAAGAATTGGGAAATAAAATAGGATTGAGTCCTGTTCAGTTAGTTAAAAAAATTATTTACTTAAAGTCTTTACAGACTTTTGAGTTCAAATCGAATAAATCTAATACTGTTCATACTCAATATAGATTTCTATAGCGAGCTGTTTGCAGACTTTGAAGTTCAAATCGAATAAAATCTCATATATAATTTTAATATGCCTCAGACTTTATATCCTAAATACAGAATTATCTAAATCTATGCGTAAAGAATATAATATTAAGTTTGTACAAATAAATTAAAGATGTAAAAACATTATAAGCAAAAGGAATGCACAGATATTTATTAGTTATTTTCTAAATATAAATGCTTATTATTTTTTGTTTATCGAATAAATAGTTCAGTCATTAAACTTTATTCTATGGCATTAAGTTTTAAACGATAAAATAAAAATATAATAAAATTTTAAGCACAGCATATAATATTTATTTGTTTATTTTCTAATGCAAATATCTATTAGTTTTTTATCTATCAAATAAATAGCTCAGATATTAAGCCTTGATTCTTAATTTCTTTTAAGAGCTGTTTACAGCACAAAGCGCATATTTAATAGAGCTCAAATTAGGTTAAATGTGATAAAATCAGAATCTACAATTCTATAAATAATATGCAAATCGATAGAAAGTCGTATTATAGCAACTACACTATAATAGGAGACATAAGTGACAGGAAACAATCAAATATTCTTAAAGTTAAATTCAATAATTGAGAAAAAGGCTGTAAAAGACCGAGGCAAGCAGCATTAAAACAATTTTATAGCTGAAAGCAAGCTTTTCAAGACGAAGCAATAAGATTAAGCAAAGTTTCAAAATTACATAAAAACATCGTGAAATATTATCATAGACAAAAAATTGAAGAAACAATTAAAGGAAAGATAGATAAAAAATATTGCATATTCATGGAATTATGTGAACACGATAGTGTTGCTAAGCAAATGCAGACAGTGAATTGGCACATTACAAAAAAACTTAGAATTTCCTGCGATATAGTCGATGTTTTGTCAGTTCTCCATTCCCAGAAATGGGTACATCGGGATATGAAGCCAGATAATATTTTCCTCACAGCGAAAGATGAAGTAAGAATTGGAGATTTTGATTTTATGAAAGAAATTCGTTTAGATTCAAATCCACATACAGTTGGTGGGACACCTGATTATATGTCTCCTTTTCTAAAATTTTTGCGTAAGTGTAGTATTGCAAAGGATATGCGTATTAATCCATATAAAGAAGATGTATGGTCAACTGGAAAAACTCTTTATGAGATAATCACTTATGAAGGTAGGGAATCACTTATGGGAGAATATGCATACAATCCAGCTACTATATTAGAGGAAGAAATAAAAGTAAAAGCAAAAGCTCGGAGGAAGATGCAAGATTGTCGGCTGCAAGATGAAGCAATAGAAATCATATTAAGCATGTTAACATTTGATACAGACTCTAGGATTTCAATGGAAGAAGCAAATTTGAGATTTAAAAACCTTCCAACCTTAAATAAAGAAACGCAAATCATATCAGATTCAAGCTCACAGGCAGCGGGAATACTTGACGCATGGGCCCAAAATAGTGAAAAAGGGTTCCAAAAATCTCAGAATAATGGACAATTTCTGTCTGGCTCTCTTGGTCCGTTTGAACTCAGTTCTGATATCCCAGAACCTGAAGGCTATCAAACTAGTGAAGCCTGTGATGATGATTATCAAGAAGACGAAATCGATACCCTTGAAAGTACAGCTCCAGATGCAGAAGAAAATAAAACCTTAAGACAAGAAAATATCGATAGCCATTCTCAAAACTTATTCATGAGCTCAACAAGCCTTGAAAACGTATCCTCAGAAATTGAAGAAAATAGATTTGTCTCTCAGGAAGGGAAATATTTTACACTTGAAAGCCAAGAAAATCTTGAGAATACGTTTTCAGAACTAGAAAACAGTGAAATATTAATCAATAGAAGTCACAATTACGTTGAGAATTATAGTAATGAGGAATTATGTGAATTATGCATAAATGAGCTTCACGGGTGTGAGAAATGCAATGATGTAGACATGATTAGTTGATTTATAAGAGAAAAAATTTTTACAGGATGCAATTATTCAGAAATTACTTGCACTTGGTGCGATAGTTTGTTTTCAAAAAAAATATTTCAATGCGAAAAGATGCATTTTGGAATATTGCCTGATGATTTTTTTATATAACTTAAAGATTTAGTAATATTTCTAATAGACATATAATTTAATAGAATCTAGATTGTAATAACTAAAATTATGGCAATAAAAGCTTAAGAAGGAGCCATTTTATATTATAAATTATAATAATATTAGATTGGATCCTCAACAATTTCTTCTTTTTACTGTCGCTTCTATTAGAATTTAAGTATTATTTTAGTTATGTTTTGCAATACCACCACTTAATAATAAATTATGCAAGTAAATTAATTTCTTAACAATAATATGAATAGTTTCCCATAAGGCTATACATCAATATTACAGCAGATCATTTTATTAGCTAAAGCTATAGCATGGATTGTCAGTATTTAAAAAGGGTTATCAAAATACTGCTAATAGTGAATATTCCATAAAATATTAATAAAGCTGGTTTTAGTTTGCGATTGAATCTAGCTAATAAAGTTCTAAATTTATTTAATATTTCCTGTTATCCTATATGTAAAAATAAGAAAATGGCTAAATAGTAGGAATACTTCATTCATTACACTAGATATAAAATATATCAAATAATTAAGAATTCTTAAATTACTATTTCTTTCTAGAGTTGTCCTTTGGCAAGCTTAAAATTTTATCGAATAGCCAACTTTTAAAAAATTGTCTTTCTTTATTGATACCCAAATAATCTTTATATATAATATATTTTATGATTATACTATTAGCATATAAATTTATAAATTATAGTTTTTAGATAAGTCCCAACTCTAATGAAAGAAAATTTATTAATGATATGAAATATATACATTAACTAATACAGACGTTATGGAAGTGATTCCTTAGAAATAAGGAAATGCAGTGTTCATTAACTTTTAGATATTTTCAAACGAAGCAATAAGCTCACATAATAAATCATATTCAAGATCTGAGAGCTTGAATCCTAAATTATGCAAATTATCACTTATTGCAATAACTTTGACTAATGTAAATCCTGTTCTTTGGCTAATCCTCATCAATATATCAGGTTTGTTCAATAAAGCGTTACTATAAGCTATCTCATGAACTGAGAAAACTGTGCAAAACCCTTTTCTTGCTTTGTTATTCTTTATATTTTTGCCTTTAGAAAATCTATAATTAAGCGGGATCATGCTTAATTGATTTACAGCCTCATCTGTACCTAAGCCTCTTTGGAAATGGCCAGCTGAAATGCAAAAAATAATTTTTAATGCATCAATGCACCCTAGAATTTGTGGTTTTTGCAAATAAAATGACTTATCACTGTTAACAGTAAAAAAGTCTTTACATTTTTGAACAATGTTTTCATTAATCCAATACTTTACTTCTACGTTTTTATCAATTTTCGATATTTTTTCTATACTATTCAGAGCTAGTCTTTCAGCTGTTCTTTTGATGACATTTTCTCTTTCTGTTGGATTGTTTCCAGTGGCAAGTTTAAAAAGAACCGCTTTTGTTTCGATCTTAAAATCATTAACCGTATTTAAAGCTAAATTGAACCCAGCACATAAGATTCGGCCAAAAACTGGGATTAATGAAAAGAAAAGTGAAAATGCTCTCATCTCCACATAGGTATTTTTAAGCGCTATGTTTCCCCCACAAATAACTTCAGACTCAAATAATGCAGTGTGCAGCCTATCATACAATGCTGAATAGTACAAATTTAGATCTTCATTATTTCTTATGGCTGGGTTTATCGTTTTAGCCAAGGGCTCTATCTCATCAACTTCCACATACTTACCTTCCATATCATGGATCTTTTCTTTAAAATATTCTGCTTCTGCAGCCATTCTACCTTCGATCTCTTTCACATATTTAAGCAAGTCACCATCGAATTCCCTCTTTATATTCTTGTCATCTTTTTCTTTCTCCTTGCAATTTGGATCTATAATAGAAAGGACTTTTTTAAGTACTTGGGTCTTAACCTGTTTGATTATGCAATATTCCTTATCAATTTGCATCTGTATTTTTGGATTATCTTTTGCTTTTTCTTTACTTTCTTCATATTGTTTCCTTAGTTCAGCAGCTTTTTCTTGCAGTTGTAAGACTGTTTTAATTAACTCTGCTCGCTCCTTAGCTATAGTAAGATTTATGACATTTATTTTGCCCTTCATTAAAATCTCTATGATTTTTTTTCGAGAAAGAGCATAAGCGGTGTTAAAATCTTCCAAAGAATGCTGCTCATAGCTCATTGCGTTATAAGCACCTCCTCTGGCACAATAATACAAGGCTTTATCATAGTTTTGGCTTTTTTTTATTGCTGAGCTATAATACTCAATGGCTTCTTCAAATTTACCCTGCTGGAAAAGAACATTTCCTTGATAATAATAAGCGTCAGAGTAATTGAAATCGATTGCAATCGCTTGCTTGTAGCATTTTGTAGCTTTAGGCAATCGTCCTCTTTTATATAAGGCATTTCCTTTATAAGTGTAAGCACTTACATCATTAGGATTGATCCGAATTAGCTCATTATAGCACTCTAATGCACTTACATAATCTTCCTTTTCACATAAAATCATTCCCTTTGCATGGTAAGCATCGCAATGGTCCGGGTGAAGTTCGATTGCTTCGTTGTAGCACTCAATGGCGTCATCACTTCTACCGAGCTTGTATAGCACATTTCCTTTAATATAGTATGCATTTGCAAAATCAGGATTTTTTTCTATAGCTTCATTAATGCAGTCCAAAGACTCTTCGTAGTCCCCCAATGTTGATAAAGCGTTAACTTTATTGTAATAAGCATCAGCATAATATGGGTTAATCCCAATCGCAAAATCATAGCATTTTATTGCATCTTCACACTTGCCTATAAAATCTAGCACTAGACCCTTGTTATTATATGCATCCACATCTTTTGGTTTAAGTTTGATTGCAGCATTGTAGCTTTCAATTGATTCTTCATATTGGCCGAGCTCATAGTGAGCGTTAGCTTTGTTGTAATAGTGATCTGCATTCGTTGGGTCGATTACAATTGCTGAATTGTAGCTTCTTATTGCATCTTCAAGCTTTCCCAGCTTATTTAAGGTATCCCCCTTGTTATGATATGCATCAGCATAGTCAGACGAGATTTTAATAGCTCGATTATAGCATTTAAGAGCTGCTTTAAGGTTTCCTTGTCTGAATAGCACGTTGCCTTTCGCGTTCCATATTTTTGCATATTTAGGACTCAGGGTGAGTGCTTGATCATAAGAAGCTATGGATTCATCATATCTTCCAAGCCCATAAAGAGAGTTTCCTATATTGAAATATGAGTTTATGCACTCTGGGTTTAGCTCTATTGACTTCTCATAAGACTTGATCGCCTCTTGGTAATTTTCCAATTTATATAGAGCATCTCCTTGGGAATCATAAGCTTCACTGCAGCTTGGGTTTAACTCTATTACAATTTTAAAGCATTTTAAGGCTTCATCGAAATTGTCAATACTGGATAGAGATTTTGCTTTATAATAATAGGCTTCAGGATAGTTAGGGTTCATACTGAGAGCAATCTCACAATTTTCAATTGCCTCTTCAAACTTTCCTTCCTTAAACAAACAAACAGATCGATGATAATAAGTATCAGGAGTATTTGGAGTTGCTGCAAAAGATTTATTATAGCATTTGAGTGCTTTATCAAACTTGCTCAGCTTTTCTAATGCTAATCCTTTATAGTAAACTGCTTCAGTTAGATCTGGATTCATCCTTAGTGCTTCATTAAAAGAGTTCAATGCTTCTGAATCTCTTTGAAGCTCTAAAAGACATTTACCCTGATCAAAGAAGCAATGAGCAGAGTCCGGGTCTAAACTTATAGTCAAGCTATAGCAGTCAAGAGCTTCTTGATAGGCTCCAAGTTTCGATAAAAGTTTTCCTTTCTCATAGTGAATGCTTGGGGAATCAGGCTCAATTTTACTTGCAATAGTATATGACTCTATCGCTTCTTCAGGGAGGTCCATTCGTTCAAGAATGTTGCCTTTAAAGTGGTGAGCTTTACTGTGGTTATGGTCAAGACCTATGACTGTATTATAGCACTCTAGTGCTTCTTCAAGCCTGTCTAGTTTCCCTAAAGCTATCCCTTTGTTTTGGTGGGCATCGATACAGTTTGGGTTGATCTCAATGACTCTGCTGAAGGATTCTATAGCTTCAGTTTCTTTATTTAACTCAGCATATGCATTTCCTTTATGCAAATAGGCTTCTGCATAGTTTTCATTATTTTTGATAGCTAAATCATACGATTTTATTGCTTCATCGAGATTTTTCATTTCAAAAAGAACCTCAGCTCTACCATAATGTGCATTTGCCAACTTCGAGTTAATTTTTAGGGCCATATCGAAATATTGTACAGATTTTTCGTGCTTGCCTAGTTTATATAAAGTCATTGCTTTATCGTTCAAAATGTCAGCATCTTTAGGGCTAAGCCTCAAGGCTTCATTAAAACATGCTTTGGCCTTTTCATACTTTTTCATCTCAAAAAATGACTTTGCTTTATCATAGTGGGCAGGCAGGTAGTCTGGATTGAGTCTTATTGCCATGTTAAATGGCTCAATCGAATCTTTATACCTATTCAATTCATAAAATCTTTTTCCTTTGCTATAATAGGCTTCAAGGTGATCTTTATTTATCCTAATTGCATGATCATAGCACTGAATTGCATAGCCTTGCTTCCCCATTTTAGCTAAACATTCTCCTTTAAAATAATAGATTTCTGCGTTATTTGAATTTAGCTTAAGAGCTTCATTATAGCAATTTATAGTATCAGTATATTTTCCTTGCTTTAAGAGACAATTTCCTTTATTATACCAATATTCTGGTGATTCTGGGTTTAAACGAATTGCTTTGTTATAGCTTTTTTCAGCTTTTTTTAGTTTTCCGAGTTCAGTCAATGTGCTTGCTATCCCATAGTGAGCACTTCCATAGTCGGGGCTTAACTTAATTGCATCTTTAAAGGAGTCCAGGGCTTTCTGAAATTCATTAAGTTTAAATAGGTTATTGCCTTTCTGGTAATATGCTTCAGCAAATGAAGGGTTTAGATTTATCGCTACAATTTGACAATCAAGGGCTTCTGAAAAGCAATTTTTATTGTATAGAGAAATCCCTTTGTCTTTGTAGGCATCTGCAAAATTAGGATTTATGCGTATAGCGGAGTTATAAGATTCGATGGCTTCATCATATCTTTTCACTTCATTTAGCACGATTCCTTTTTCATGATAAGCAAATGGATCAAAAGGGTCTAGCCGAATGGCTACTTTGAAACTTTCTATTGATTCTTCAGTACTCCTTAATTTTGCTAAGCATTTTCCTCTGTAATAATAAGCCCCAGAATGGCTTGGATCCAACCGAACTACCGAATTAAAAGATTGAAGGGCTTCTCCACAATTATCACTTTTAAACAAACTCACTCCTTGCAGATAGTGCGCTTTAACTGAATTTGGGTTCAATGTAATGGCTTCAGTGAAGAAGATTATTGATTCTTTATATCGCTCCAACTTCACTAAAACATCACCTTTATTATAATGAGCATCTTCAAAATTTCATTTAATTTCAATGGCATTGCTAAAGTATTGCAAGGCGTCATCGTACTTATTCATTTCTTTAAGTATAAGCCCTTTATTATTGTGCGCTTCTGCATAATTCGGGTTGATTTTTATTGCTTCATTGTAACTTAAGATTGCCTTATTAAGATCTCCCTGCTTTTTTAAAGAAGTCCCTTTATTGTTATAAGCTTCGCTATAATCAGGTTTTTTACTGATAGCTATATCATAGCATTCTATAGCATTTAAAGGCCTTCCTGCCTGATCAAAAGCTTCTCCTTTCAGAAAGTAAACACTTGGGTCTTCAGGCTGCTTGCTTATGGCCGAATTATATCTTTCAATTGCTTTTTTGAATTTTCCCTTTAGAGCTAGGGCTATTCCTTGGCATTTATAAGCTTCTGAGCAATTCTGCTGAATTGATATTGCGATTGAATAGCATTCATTTGCTTCTTCAAAGTTCCCGAGCTCTTTTTGTGCGTTTCCTTTGCTTATATAAGCATCTACGTAACCAGGGTTTATTCTGATGGCTTCATTATAGTAAAAGATTGCATTATCTAAATCATTTTTTTCTTTAAAGCAATTTCCTTTATTATAAAATGCATCTGCGTGTTCTGAGTTTAGTCCGATTGTGATATCATATTGAGCAATAGCATCATTATATTTGCGCGACTTATAAAGTGCGTTTCCTTTCAGATAATAGGCGTCTGTATATTTATTGTTTATCCCTATCGCAATATCACAGCAATCAATCGCATAGTTAAATTCGTTTGTTTTATATAAGACTTCTCCTTTAAGATAATATGTGTTTGCATTGTTAGAATTTAGTGAAATCGCCTTATCGTAGCACTCCACAGCTTCTTTGTATTTCTCTAGTTTATATAGTGCATTTCCTTTACTGTTATAGGCTCCTTCATATTCAGGGTTTATGCTTATGGTTGCGTTGTATGATTTGATAGCATCTCTATACTCTCCTAATTTACAGAAAGCATTGCCTTTATAATAGTGAGCATTGGCACAGCCAGGCTCAATCTGAATGCTGTTTTTGTATGATTCAACTGCTTCCTTGAACCTTAAAAGTTTAGAAAGGGCATTTCCTTTATTGTAGTATGCCTTCGCATACATTTGATCAATTTCAATTGCTTTATCATAGTATTTTATTGCTTCATCGAACAACCCTTTTTGGCTAAGAGCCATCCCTTTACGATAATATGCTTGCTTGCGTCTCGGATCAAAACCAATCGCTGCGTCAAAGTTCTTTATTGCTTCGTCGAATTTTCCTTGATCAAATAGGAGGATTCCCATTTTATGGAATGCATCAGTGTATTTAGGGTTTTTATTTATTGCAGTTTTATAGCAACTCAAGGCTTCATCTAGCTTATTCAGCTTCTTTAAGGCAATTCCTTTTTTATAAAATGCCAAAATATAGTCATTATTAATCTCGATGGCTTTATTGTAAGATTTTATAGATTTTTCTAAGCGATTTAGCTTGAATAAAATAACACCTTTGTAGCAATGAGCTTCAGCGTTGTTTGGGCTTAATTTTATCGCTTGCTTTAGGCTATTTAGTCCTACTTCATATAGATTCAAATTATCTAAAATCTGGCCTTTTTTGACAAGAGCTTCTGCATCATTAGGAGACTGCTCTAAAATGTTGTTAAAACAGTCTAGAGAGTCCTGGAATTTTCCAAGCTGTTTCAGTGCAATCCCTTTATTAAATAAGGCGTCTGTGAAATTAGTATCTATTTTTATCGCCTGATCGTAATGCTTTACTGCCTCTTCCAGTCGATCCAGCTCAGAAAGCGCATTACCTAAATTATAATGAGTGTTTGCATCATTTGGATTTATATTTAGAACTTCCGTATAGCACTTGACTACCTCTCTGTTTTTTCCTAAAATACTCAGTGCATTCCCTTTTTCAAGATATGCTTGAATATCTTTAGGATAAATTCTGATTATCTCATTGTAGCATTTTATTTCTTCTTCATGCCTTTTGAGTTTTTTTAGTATAAGACTAGTATTATAATGAGTTTCTATATCATTTCTATTCAATTTTATGGATTCACTGTAATTCTTTAGGGCAAGATCTTGCTTTCCTACCTCATCATATGCATTTCCTAATTTTTTATAAAGTTCGGCATTTTTTGGCTCAAGCTTAATTGCAGCATTATAGCATTCAATGGATTCCATATATTTACCTTGCTTATACAACGCATCTCCTTTCTTATGGTAGGCTTCAGTGTAATTTTGATCAAATTCTAAAGCTTTATCATATAGAAGAATAGCATCTTCATTTTCTCCAATGGCTGCTTTTGAATTTCCCATGTTGTAATAGGCATCAGGATTGGCTGGATTAAGGCTTATAGCATTGTTAAAGCAATCAGCTGACTCTCAGTATTGCCCTAGCTCATAAAGAATAGTTCCTTTTTTGAAATTAGCTTGATAGCAATCAGGATGCCTATTGATAATTTCACTATAGCATTCTAATGCATCATCTTTTTTATCAAGAAGTAGCAAGACTGAAGCTTTGCACATTAAATCAAAATAATCTAAAAGAACAGATTTCGACCCAGCTTCATAACACTGGTTAGCTTTTTCAATATCGCCTAATCTATGGAAAGAAATGAATTTAACGAATTGGGCACTTGGATAATCATCAAGTTTGTACTTTAGAGCTTTGTTGCAGCAGTCGATTGCATTTTTTTCTTTTGCTTTACCTTGGCTTAGTAAGCAAATGGCTTTGTTTACATAGGCAGCTGCATAATCAGGCCATTTATCAATTATTATATCAAAACACCTTATTCCCTCATCAAAAAATCCAAGCTCATAGAGAGCTTGGCCTTTCTGCAAAAAAGAGTCAGGATGTTCACGGTTTTTCACAATTGCATGGTTAAATGCATCGACAGCATCTTCATAATTCCCAAATTCGTATAAAATTTTGCCTATTAAGCAATGCACCTCAAATAAAGCTGGATTCTCATTAACTGCAAACCGATAGCTTTCTAAGGCATCGATTAAGTTACCTTCTTCATAAAATTCGTTGCCTTTTTGCCAATACAGTTTGGCAATGTCCTCGATTTCATTTTCCTGGAGCATTCAATTATTTCCTGTTTAATGCTAAATATTCTATAAATATGATAGAAATGTATAATAATTAAAGAGTGCAGCAATCCTTGTGAATGCTTCTGAAATTAACTTTTGAAATATCTTTTTTTAATAGGAATGTAGACCTTGGTTTAAATATCCAAAGCAAACAATTGAAGGTAATTAAATTATAGTAGTATGCAAAATGTATCATGCCCTATAGAAATCATTTGGCAAGACTATAATGGAAAGAAAAGCGCTGAAAGTTTTAATTTTCTATTTAATTTAGGATAAAGCCATTTATAAAGTCAGAAAAATGAAAGTCGTTTTCATTTAAAATCTTTTAAAATATAGAGTAAGGGTAGTCAAAGAAATACTGAAGGATTCCTTATTATTTTTTAAGAACTTTTTGATCGAAATAACGAAAGAAATCTAAAACGCTTGATTAATTGGTAGGATATCACAAAAATCGATTTTAATCGTCTCTTTGCAACTTGCTATCGCTTAAAATTTTACTATTATTAGTTCCAAGTATCATAGTAAGTAGTTTAGAGAAAGGTTCATTGAATTTCATTTATACAATTCAATAAGATTTATTACATTTAATATGTCCATTACCAGATTGTTTGCATTCACAGCTGTCTAGAGCATTATAGCCATTTTCCTACAGCCCTCCAAAGTGTGACTCCAGATGCATAAAAAATCACCAATAACAACTTATAGCATAAGTAAATATCTCATTAATGCCTTAGTTATTAGGTAATATGTAAATTTTGATAAAATTTAATATTTTTGAATCAATCAATCAATCAATCTTTGAGCTCGATAGATTAATTTCTTTTAAGAATTATTCAAAATGCAAAACATATTTAAATCATCTCAAATTGGATTTAATATCATGCATGAATTATAGAATCTTATAATATGCAAGTCGATGAAAAGTTGTATTATAGCGATTACACTATAAAAACAGACGTAAGTGCCAGGAAAAATTCAGATATTCTTATTGTGAAATTCAATAATTGAGTAAAAGGTTGTGATAGACCTAGGAAAGCAATATTAAAAATATTTAATAGCAATCGCGAAGTTTTTCATAAAGAAGCAAAACAATTAAGAGAAATTTCAGAATTCCATAAAAACATTGTGAAATATTATCATGAGCATATCGTTGAGGAAATAACGAAAGGAAGGAAAATTGAAAAATTTTGTATATACATGGAATTATGTAAACACGATAGTGTTGCTAAGCAAATGCAGACAGTGAATTGGCATATTACAAAAAGACTTAGAATTTCTTGCGATATAGTTGATGTTTTGTCTGTTATCCATTCCCATTCCAGGGCTCATCGGGACATAAATCCACATAACATTTTCCTCACGGGTAAAGATAAAGTAAGAATTGGTGATTTTGATTTTGCGAAAGAAGTTCGTTTAGGAGGTCCACATACAGTTGGTGGGACACGTGATTATATGTCTCCTTTTCTAAAATGTTTGCGTGATTTAAAAATGCAAAACGATGAGTGCATTAATCCATATAAAGAAGATGTATGATCGACTGGAAAAACTCTTTATGAGATAATCACCTATCAAGGCAGGGAATCACTTCTGGGAGAATACACATACAGTTCAGATACTGCATTAGAGGAAGAAAAAAAAGTAAAAGCAAAAGCTCGGAGGAATATGCAAAATTGTCAGCTGCAAGATGAAGCAATAGAAATCATATTAAGCATGCTAACATTCGATGCAGGCTCTAGGATTTCAATGAAAAAAGCAAATTCCAGATTTAAAAAGCTACCAGTATTAAATGAAGAAATAGAAAACCAATCAGATTCAAATTGTCATGTTGAGGAAACTGAGCAAAGAAGACTTGAAGCAAAAATTCCCATCTTAATAGCCGAAAAAAAAGAAAATGAGACGCAAAAATCTCTGAATGATGGAAACTTTCAGTTAAACAGCATTTCTTCTTATGTAATCAATTCTGAAAATTCTCAAACTGTTCAATCAGCTGAAAGGCACCAAACCAGTGAAAATAGTCCTCAAACTACCCAAGGAAGTAAGAGCTGTCAAATTAGTGAAGGCTGTGATAATGATTATAAAGAAGATAAAATAGATATTCTTAAAAGCACAGCTCCAGAAACAGAAGAAAATAAAACTTCAAGCCAAGAAAATATTGATGAACATTCATCAAATGGAACTGAAGAAAATAAATTTTCCTCTCGGGAAGAGACACTTGAAAGCCAAGAAAACATTGAGAATGCCAATTCAGGACTAGAAGAAAGCGAAATATTGAGTAATAGAGAGCTCATTTATATTGAGGATACTAGCAATGTGGAACTATGTAAATCGTGCAGAAATGAGCTTCCTAGGCTTTGTGAGAAATGCAGCGATTTAGACATGGTTACTTGATTTATTAGAGAAAAAGTTTTTCTAGGATGCAATTATTCAGAAATTACCTGCATTTGGTGCGATAATTTATTTCCAAAGAAAATATTTCAATGTGAAATAATGCACTTTGGAAAATTGCCTGATTTTTTTTTTAAATAATTACAATATTCCTTATAAATATAAATAATATATAGTCCGCAAATTATTTAATCAGCAAACAATTATTTACTATATTGGAAGCAAAGGGCTCGTTGATAGCTTGGAAGGTTAGATATTTTCAAATGAAGCAATAAACTCGCATAATAAATCACATTCAAGATCTGATAGCTTGAATCCTAAATTATGCATCTTGTCACTTATTTCAATAACTTTAACTAATGGAAATCCTGTTTTTTGGCATATCTTCATTAATATATCAGGATTGTTCAGTAAAGCATTGCTATAAGCTATCTCATGAACTGAGAAAACTGTGCAAAACCCTTTTCTTGCTTGATTACTCTTTATACTTTTGTCTTTAGTAAATCTATAATTAAAAGGGATCATGCTTAATTGATTTATAGCCTCATCTGCACCCAAGCCTCTTTGGAAATGGCCAGCTGAAATGCAAAAAATAATTTTTAATGCATCAATGCACCCTAGAATTTGTGGTTTTTGCAAATAAAATGACTTATCACTGTTAACAGTAAAAAAGTCTTGGCATTTTTCGACAAAGTTTTCAGTAATCCAATACTTTACTTCCACATTTTTATCGATTTTCGATATTTTTTCTATGCTATTCAGAGCTAGTCTTTCAGCTGTTCTTTTGATGACATTTTCTCTTTCTGTTGGATTGTTTCCAGTGGCAAGTTTAAAAAGAACCGCTTTTGTTTCGATCTTAAAATCATTAATCGTATCTAAGGCTAAATTAAACCCAGCACATAAGATTCTGCCAAAGACAGGGATTAATGTGAAGAAAAGTGAAAATGCTCTCATCTCCACATAGGTATTTTTAAGCGCTATGTTTCCCCCACAAATAACTTCAGACTCAAATAATGCAGTGTGCAGCCTATCATACAATGCTGAATAGTATAAATTTAGATCTTCGTTACTTCTTATGGCTGGGTTTATCGTTTTAGCCAAGGGCTCTATCTCATCAACTTCCACATACCTACCTTCCATATCATGGATCTTTTCTTTAAAATAGTTTTCTTCTTCAGCCATTCTGCATTCGAGCTCTTTCACATATTTAAGCAGATCACCATCAAATTCCCTCTTTTTCTTATTGTCATCATTTTCTTCTTCTTTACAATTTGGATCTATAATAGAAAGGACATTTTTAACAACTTGTGTCTTAACTTGTTTGATTATGTAATATTCCTCATCCATTTGAATTTGTATTTTCACATTATCATTGGCCTTTTTCTTACTATCCTCTAGTTTTTGTCTTAACTGAGCAGCTTTTTGTTGCAGCTGTCTGACTGTTTTTATTAATTCTGTCCGTTCTTCAGCTATGGTCAGATTTATTACATTTATTTTGCCCTTCGTTAAAATGCTTGTGATTTTTCCTTGAGCAAAAGCATAAGCAGTATTAAAATCTTCCAAAGAATGCTGCTCATAGCCCAATGCATTATAAGCGCCTCCTCTAGCACAATAATACAAGGTTTTATCATAGTTTTGGCCATTTTTTATTGCCAAACTATAACACTCAATGGCATCTTCAAATTTACCATTCTGGAAAAGCACATTTCCTTGATAATAATAAGCATCTGAGTAATTGGGATCTATTGCAATTGCTTGTTTGTAGCATTTTGTAGCTTTTTGAAATCGTCGTCTCTTATATAAGGCATTTCCTTTATAGGTGTAAGCACTTACATCATTAGGATTGATTCGGATGACCTCATTATAGCACTCTAATGCGCCTACATAATCTTTCATTTCTCCTAAAATGATTCCTTTTGCATGGTAAGCATCACAATGGTTTGGATAAACCTTGATCGCTTCATTATAACATTCAATGGATTCTTGGCTTCTCCCAAGCTTGTATAGTACATTCCCTTTAATATAGTAAGCATTCGCAAAATCAGGATTTTTTTCGATGGCTTCATTAATACAGTCCAAAGACTCTTCGTAGTCCCCCAATGTTGATAAAGCGTTAACTTTATTGTAATAAGCATCAGCATAATATGGATCAATTTTAATTGCAGAATCATAGCATTTTATTGCATCTTCACACTTGCCTATAAAATCTAGCACTAAACCTTTATTATTATATGACTCCACGTCTCTTGGGTTAAGCTTGATTGCAGCGTTGTAGCTTTCAATTGATTCTTCATATTGACCAAGCTCATAGTGGGTGTTAGCTTTATTGTAATAGTGATCTGGATTTGTTGGGTCGATTACAATTGCTGAATTGTAACTTCTTATTGCCTCTTCAAGCTTTCCCTGCTTATTTAAGGTATCCCCCTTATTGTGATATGCATCAGCGTAATCAGGCGAGATTTTAAGAGCTCGATTATAGCATTTTAGAGCTTCTTTAAAACTTTCTTGTCTGAATAGCACGTTGCCTTTCGCGTTCCATATTTTTGCATCTTTAGGGCTCAGGTCGAGCGCCTGGTCATAAAAAGCTATGGACTCATCATATTTTCCTAGTCCATAAAGAGAATTTCCTTTATTGAAATAAGAGTTCACACACTCTGGGTTGAGTTCTATTGACTTCTCATAGGACTTGACAGCCTCTTCGTAGTTTCCTAATTTATATAGAACATCTCCTTTGGAATCATAAGCTTCACTGCAGCTTGGGTTCAATTTTATTGCAATTTTTAAACATTTTAAGGCTTCATCGAAATTCTCAATACTAGATAGAGATTTTGCTTTATAATAATAGGCTTCTGGGTAGCTTGGATTCATACTGATAGCAATTTCGCAATTTTCAATTGCTTGCTCATACTTTCCTAGCTCAGACAAAGAAACTGCTCTGTGATAATAAGTATCAGGAGAGCTTGGGCTTGCTCCAAAAGATTGATTATAGCATTTGAGTGCCTTATCAAACTTGTTCAGCTTTTCTAATGCTAATCCTTTGTAGTAAACTGCTTCAGTTAGCTCTGGATTCATCCTTAGTGCTTCATTAAAAGAATTCAATGCTTCTGAATCTCTTTTAAGCTCTAAAAGACATTTTCCCCGATCAAAAAAACAAGGAGCAGAGTCTGGGTCTAAACTTATAGTCAAGTTATAGCAGTCAAGAGCTTCTTGATAGGCTCCAAGTTTCGATAAAAGTTTTCCTTTCTCATAGTGAATACTTGGAGAATCAGGCTCAATTTTACTTGCAATAGTATATGACTCTATCGCTTCTTCAGGGAGGTCCATTCGTTCAAGAATGTTGCCTTTAAAGTGATGAGCTTTACTGTGGTTATGGTCAAGACCTATGACTGTATTATAGCACTCTAGTGCTTCTTCAAGCCTGTCTAGTTTCCCTAAAGCTATCCCTTTGTTTTGGTGGGCATCGATACAGTTTGGGTTAATCTCAATGGCTCTGCTGAAGGATCCTATAGCTTCAATTTCTTTATTTAACTCAGCATATGCATTTCCTTTATGCAAATAGGCTTCTACATAGTTTTCATTATTTTTGATAGCTAAATCATACGATTTTATTGCTCCATCGAGATTTTTCATTTCAAAAAGAACCTCGGCTTTACCATAATGTGCATTTGCCAGCTTCGGGTTAATTTTTAGGGCCATATCGAAATATTGTACAGATTTTTCGTGTTTGCCTAGTTTATATAAGGTCATTGCTTTATCGTTCAAAATGCCAGCATCTTTAGGGCTAATCCTCAAAGCTTCATTAAAAGACTCCTTAGCCTTTTCATACTTTTTCATCTCAAAAAATGACTTCGCCTTATTATAGTGAGCAGGGAGGTAGTCTGGGTTGAGTCTTATAGCCATGTTAAATGGCTCAATGGAATCCTTATACCTACTTAATTCATAAAATATTTTTCCTTTGCTATAGTAGGCTTCAAGATAATCTTTATTTAACCTAATTGCATGATTATAGCACTGAATCGCATAGTCTTGCTTTCCCAATTTAGCCAAAGATTCTGCTTTAAAATAATAGACTTCTGCATTATTGGAATTTAGCTTAAGAGCTTCATTATAGCACTTAATAGCATCAGTGTATTTTTCTAGCTTTAAGAGCCCGTTTCCTTTATTATACCAATAATCTGGAGACTCTGGGTTCAAACCAATTGCTCTGTTATAACTTCTTGCAGCTTTTTCTAGTTTTCCTAATTTAGTTAATGCGTTTGCTTTCCCATAGTGCGCACTTCCATATTCTGGGCTGAACTTAATTGCCTCTTTATAGGAAGCTAGGGCTTCCTGAAATTTATTGAGTTTAAATAGATTGTTGCCTTTATTGTAATGCGCATCAGCAAATGAAGGGTTTAAATTTATTGCTGTAATTTGGCAATCAAGGGCTTCTAAAAAGCGATTTTTATTGTACAGAGAAATTCCCTTGTCTTTATAGACATCTGCAAAGTTAGGCTTTATGCGGATAGTGGCGTTATAAGATTCGATGGCTTCATCATACTTTTTCACTTCGTTTAGCATGATTCCTTTTTCATGATAAGCAAATGGACTTTCAGGATCGAGCCGAATGGCTACATTGAAACTTTCTATTGACTCTTCAAGTCTCCCTAATTTTGCTAAGCATTTTCCCTTATAATAATAAGCCCCTGAATGGTTTGGATCCAACCGATTTACCGAATTAAAAGATTGAAGGGCGTCTTCATAATTGTCACTTTTAAACAAACTCACTCCTCGCAGATAATGCGCTTTAACTGAGTTTGGGTTCAATGCAATAACCTCAGTGAAGCAGGGTATTGATTCTTCATATTGCTCCAACTTTACTAAAACGTCGCCTTTATTATAATGAGCATCTTCAAAATTTCATTTAATTTCAATGGCCTTACTAAAGCATTGTAAGGCATCATCATATTTATTCATTTCATTGAGTATAAGCCCTTTATTATTGTGAGCTTCTGCATAATTCGGGTTGATTTTTATTGCTTCATTGTAGCTTGAAATTGCCTTATTAAGATCACCCCTTTTTTTGAAAGAATTACCTCTGCTGTTATAAGCTTCACTATAATCAGGTTTTTTACTGATAGCTATATCATAGCATTCTATAGCTTTTTCAGGCTTTCCTGCTTGATCAAAAGCTTCTCCTTTTAAAAAGTAAACACTTGGATCTTCAGGCTGCTTGTTTATGGCTAAATTATAGCTTTCAATTGCCTTTTTGAATTTTCCCAATTGAGCTAAAACAACTCCTTTGCTACTATAAGCTTCTGAGCAGTTTGGCTGAATTGACATTGTAACTGAATAACATTCAATTGCTTCGTCAAGGTTTCCTAGCTGTGTTTGTGCCTTTCCTTTGCTTGTATAGGCATCTGCGTAATCAGGGTTAATTCTAATAGCTTCATTAAAACAAAGAATTGCCTGCTCTAAGTTATTTAGTTCTTTAAGGCAGTTTCCTTTATTATAAAATGCATCTGCGTGCTCAGGGTTTAGATTAATTGTGATATCATATTGAGCAATGGCATCATTATATTTATGCAATTTATAAAGTGCGTTTCCTTTCAGATAATAGGCATCTGTATATTCATTGTTTACGCTGATAGCGATATTGCAGCACTCAATCACGTCTTCAAATTTGTTTGTTTTATATAAGACATCGCCTTTAAGATAATATGCGTTAGCATTGTTAGGATTTATTAGAATCGCCATATTATAGCATTCCACAGCTTCTTTGTATTCTTCTAATTTATATAGTGCGTTTCCTTTACTGTTATAGGCTCCTTCATATTCTGGGTTTATGCCGATAGTTGCGTTATATGATTTAATAGCTTCTCTATACTCTCCTAATTTGCAGAGAGCATTGCCTTTATTATAGTGAGCATTGGCATAATCAGGCTCAATCTGGAGGCTTTTATTATATGATTCTACAGCATTCTTGAACCTCAAAAGTTTCGAAAGGACATTTCCTTTATTGTAATATGCCTTTGCAAACATTTGATCAATTTCAATTGCTTTGTCATAGCATTTTATTGCTTCATCGAGTACTCCTTTTTGGTTAAGAGCCATTCCTTTATGATAATATGCTTGTTCATATCTAGGATCTAAAGCAATTGCTGATTCAAAACTCTGTATTGCTTCGTCGAATTTTCCTTGATCAAATAGGAGGATTCCCATATTATGGAATGCATCAGTGTATTTAGGGTTTTTATTTATTGCAGTCTTATAGCAGCTCAAGGCTTCATCTAGCTTATTTAGCTTCTTTAAAGCAATTCCTTTATTATAGTATGCCAAAACATAGTCATTATTAATCTTGATAGCTTTATTGTAAGATTTTATAGATTTTTCTAACTGGCCTAGCTCGAATAAAATTATTCCTTTATAGCAATGAGCTTCAGCGTTGTTTGGGCTTAATTTTATCGCTTGCTTTAGGCTATATAATCCTTCTTCATATCTATTCAAATCATCCAAAATCTGGCCTTTTTTGACAAGGACTTCAGAATCATTAGGAAACTGCTCTAAAATCTTGTTAAAACAGTCTAGGGAGTCTTGAAATTTTCCAAGTTGTTTCAGCGCAATCCCTTTATTAAATAAAGCATCTGTATAGTTCGTTTCTAATTTTATCGCCTGATCGTAATGCTTTACCGCCTCTTCCAGTTGATCCAGATCAGAAAGTGCATTTCCTAAATTATAATGAGTGTTTGCATCATCTGGATTTATGCTTATAACTTCTGTATAGCACTTGACTACCTCTCTGTTTTTTCCTAAAATGCTCAGTGCATTCCCTTTTTCAAGATATGCTTGAATATCTCTAGGATCAATTCTGATTATCTCATTGTAGCATTTTATTTCTTCTTCATGCCTTTTTAGTTTTTTTAGTATAAGACTAGCATTATAGTGAGTTTCTATGTCGTTTCTATTCAATTTGACCGATTCACTGTAATTCTGTAGGGCAAGATCTTGCTTTCCTACCTCATCATATGCATTTCCTAATTTTTTATAAAGTTCGGCATTTTTTGGCTCAAGCTGAATTGCAGCATTATAGCATTCAATAGATTCCTGATAATTGCCTAGCTTATACAGTGCATCTCCTTTCCTGTGGTAGACTTCCGCGTAGTCCTGATTAAATTCTAAAGCTTTATCATACAGAAGAATAGCATCTTCATTTTCTCCAATGGCTGCTTTTGAATTTCCCATGTTGTAATAGGCATCAGGGTTGGTTGGATTAATGCTTATAGCATTGTTAAAGCAATCAGTTGACTCTCAGTATTGTCCTAGCTCATAAAGAATAGCTCCTTTTTTGAAGTTAGCTTGGTAGCAGTTAGGATGCTTGCTGATAATTTCACTATAGCATTCTAATGCATCATCTTTTTTATCAAGAAGTAGCAAGACTGAAGCTTTGCACATTAAATCAAAATAATCAAAAAGAATAGACTTTGAACCAGCTTCATAACATTGGTTAGCTTTTTCAATATCGCCTAATCTATGGAAAGAAATGAATTTAACGAATTGGGCACCTGGGTAATCAGGTTTGTACTTTAAAGCTTTATTGCAGCAGTCAATTGCATTTTTTTCTTTGCCTTTACCTTGACGAAGTAAGCAAATGGCTTTGTTTACGTAGGCAGCTGCATAATCAGGCCATTTATCAATGATTATATCAAAACACCTTACTGCCTCATCA
This sequence comes from Blepharisma japonicum, assembly GCA_949751835.1. Classification (NCBI taxonomy): domain Eukaryota; phylum Ciliophora; class Heterotrichea; order Heterotrichida; family Blepharismidae; genus Blepharisma; species Blepharisma japonicum. The sequence goes on from CATKHK010000013.1 coordinate 342,475, forward strand.
AAATCTCCAAGTTCGCAGAGAGCTTGACCTTTCTGCAAGAAAGAGTCTGGATGTTCACGGTTTTTCACAATTGCATGGTTAAATGCATCGACAGCATCTTCATAATTCCCAAATTCGTATAAAATTTTGCCTATTAAGCAATGGACCTCGAATAGTGCTGGATTTTCATTAATTGCAGAGCGATAGCTTTCCAAGGCATCGATTAAATTGTTTTCTTCATAGAATTCGTTGCCTTTTTGCCAATACAGTTTGGCGATATCCTCAATTTCATCCCCTTGAAGCATTTAATTACTATTTTGCCTAATACTTGATTATTCTATAAAAATGGCAAAAATGTAAGAGCTAATTATAGGGTGCAACAATTCTGATTGAAAGTTTCTGAAATTAAATTTTGATATGAATTATCAATATTTCGTAGACATTCAATTTTTAATTGAGAATGCAAGCTTGATATGCAAATATCTCAAAGCAAAATATTGAGGGTCATTAAATTATAGTAGTATGTAAAATATCTTATATCTCTTAGAAATCATTATAAGATTATAATAAAAGCGTTTTAATTCTCTATTAAATCAATATGCAGCCATTTGTATAAGTCAGAAAAATGAAAAAGCGCTTTCATTTAAAAATCTTTTCAAAATATAGAGCAAGGGTAGAATCAAAGAAATGCTGAAGTGTTAAAATAAATCCTTTATTCTTTTTATAGAATTTAATCGAATTAGAAAGAAATCCAAAAAGCCTTCAAAGTAGATTAATTGGTAGATATACAAAATCGATTTTTCATCGTCTATTTACAGCTTGCCATTGCTATAATTTACTATTATTAATTCCAAGTGTTTTAGTAGTCAGAAAAAGGTTTCTGAATTTCATTTATACAATTCAATTAGATTAATTATGTTTATGTCCATTAACAGGCTGCCTACAGCCACGGTTGCCTTCAACTCCACTCTGGGGTACTCGAGCCATTTTCTGATTGCCAAAGTGTGGCTCACTTGACTTTGCTACAATACAAAAATGCCAGGTTTGAAATTTTGGCTTCGATCGGATTTCATTTATACAAAATCATTTATTTATTTATAGAAGAATTTACTCCATTATATTAGTATGAAATTTTCTTCAATTCCTTTGCAATGAGCTCAAATTTATAAAGCGTAGCCTTCTCTGTTTTGGTGGCCTCAGCAAATATCAAGGATTGATCATATAATTTCAAATGAATCAATTTCTCATTTGGTAAATTTCCAATTAAACTCCACTTATATTCATCTTCAATTTGACTCTCGAAAATCCTTCCATTATATTCAAAAACGTATGCTCTGGAATTTCCTGTAGTCAAAGATTTAAGTTTTAAAGGATTTAAATCGATAGTACAAATTTCTGAGCAACTTTGAATTCGCAGATCATATTGATAAATCTTTTTGTGGCCGAATCCAGATAGCAGGATGGTATCTCTAAAAGCTATGCAAGAAATATGATAAGAATCCGCTAGGATAGGTGGCAACTGGGTTCATTTTTGCTTGAGCAAATCAAATTGAGAGCATTCCACTAAGAAGTCTCTTTTTCTATATCCTCCAAATACTATAATTGTATTTTCCAAGTATATTCCTCCTATTCCTAGGCATAGATTTCAGCTCGGTAATACTTTTTTAATGGCAAAAGTTTTCAGATCGATAATAAATACGTGTGAGGTTCCATAATAAGGAGAACCTTTATTCCCATAACAGAAAAGCTCATTGTTTGGTAGCCTAATTAAGCATGAATTGCAATCAAGACACTTTAACTCTTCAACTAGCACTTTTTCTTTTTTTCCTCGCTCTAAGTTATATACAATAAGATTAATTTCTTTGTCAGAAGAGAAACCATAGCAATATTTAAAATCAAAATCGACCTGCAAGAAAAATTTTTCTGTCTTTTTAGAGAGATTATTGTAAAACAATGAGTATTTTCTGTAGATATTATTGGTTTCATTGCTAATCTTAACTAAAATATTAAAATCATCACCTTTATCTTTATATACAGCTAGGCTTTTCAAGTCATTCTGAATTTCTGCTTTTAAGTTAACTCAATTTTCATTTAAGGATCATGGCTTAAGGAGGTAGCAAGTCATTATACCTTCAATCTTAGCATCAAGTAGAAAAATTTTGTCAATTGCTTCATTAAGCAGGCTAAAATCATAGCTTTTTGGATCGTCTTGGTCTAATTTTTCCATTGTATTAAAGAGAAAGATTTATTATTTATTGCTTTTGATAGCCTAAAACTTACAGCAAGTTTAATGTATTTGGAGCGCCAATACTATGGCATACCTGGGAGGAAGTATTTTTCGACGCTCCGATTGCATAATTATTAAATAATAAAATTATATAATGCTGGATTATTTAAAATTAAGGGGTTTGCGATAATAATCTACTCACAAAATTGAGCTATCCATAAAAGATTTAAACTATTCTAATTAAATAATCATTAAATATGAATTCTACTGATCTGTATTTTTTATGCAATATGAGATTTCTAAGAACCCTTTGCTATCTGCAATCTCTACAGGAGTCATTCCATTATTGTCCTTTGCATCAAATTTATAGTCAGTTTTATCCTTCAAGTATCGAATCACATTCAAATGATTATTTGCAGCCGCTAAATGTCCTACAGTTTTTTTATCATAATCTATCACATTGATATTAACCCCTGCCTTGTATAAAATTTTAATTTTATTCAGATCGCCTCTCATCCCAGCATAGCAGAGCATTGGTGCGAGTTGTTCATTTGGACAGCTAATGATCCCTCCAAATTTGATTAATTCTCTGGCTATTTCAAAATGCCCATGATTTATGGCTTCCATCAGCGGTGTTCTACCTTGAGAGTCAATTGAATTAATATTCACCTCTTGTCTTACCAGAAACGAAACAATTTCTTTTTTGCCTGCACTGCAAGCTACATGGAGAGGGGTTTTCCCTTCATAATCACACAGTTCCAAGCTGATGCCTTCTTGCCTGATTTGTGTTAGCTCTCTTATATTATCTTGTGCAGCTGCTGTATTTATGATAATCGGTAAAATTTCTTCAGTTATATCGTCTCTATCTTGCTGGGTGTAAATTCCTAGTACATTCCCAATGGTTTTAATAATTTCTTTCATAGTAAGTGAGAAATCTATATCTTCTGGGTCAATTGTCATCTCTCCTCTTAAATCCTTTGACACCTCACTCTTAACTTTTTCAGGTTCCCCAGGGTACTTTCCTAACAAATAACTCAGTTTGCATAAGGCAGCTTCAAAAGTTATGTCTCTTCCTGAAATGACGCCAGCCCTTCCCAAAATTTGTCCACAGTGATAACTATCTGAAACTCCTCCTTTTTTGCACTGAGTTATGTTCACTATCGCAATTCCTCTCTCATTTGCCCTTTTTAAAGCTTCTAATAATTCTGGTCGATTGTCAGGGATATTCCCAGCGCCATAGGTTTGAATAATAATTGCTTTTGTGTGAGGATTAATACTAGCTAATAGAGATTCTTCTGTCATAATTGGAGAAAAGCTTACAACTGAGATATTGCTGTCGAGATCTTTATGGACTCTAAACTTCCCGCCTTTATGTGGCATCCTAATAAGGTTTCAATTTACTTTAAAGTTAATCCCAGCTTTTATAAGGCACCTCATATTAGGGCTTTTAAAAGGCTCAAATGAGGAATTATCATATTTGCAAGTTCTATTCCCTCTATATAGCCTGTTATTAAAATAAAGGCCAACCTCTGGGATTGCAAAATGCCCAGCTATAGTAATAGCTCCTAATAAATTATCAACTGCATCATTTCTTATTTCAGAAAAAGGAATCTGTGACCCTGTAATGATAACTGGCTTCCCTAAGTCTTCCAAAATAAAGCTCAAAATTGAAGCTGTATATGGCATTGTATCAGTCCCATGGAGAATGACGAACCCATCATAAAGTTTGTAGTTTTCTTCAATGACTTCAGCAATTTCAATCCAATTTCGTACTGACATGCAGCTAGAATCAAGCAGAGGAACCATTTGGAGAATTTTATAAATAATTCGTTTGTTGTAAAAAGAAAGAGGAGTGATAAAAAAGTCTTTGGAGTAGCCAGGGTAAGATAAACGACGGTTATGCTCTTCAGCGTCGTGGAAGCGAATATTTGAGCGGAGTGAGTTTTGGAAGATATTGCTTTCAGGGATATAGCCGCTCTCACTTTTAACCATTCCAATTGTCCCGCCAGTGTAAACGACCAAAATTGTGGATTCTGAGGTGGAGTGGAGCTTGGACTTGCGAACGTTCATTTGAATTGACCTTGTCACATCGTTTTGGAAGACTGCCATTTTATTAATCACAAGGATTAAAGCTTTATTTTAATAATTTTGAAAGAATTTTTATGAAAATTAATAAATGAAAATTGTGAAAAATAGAATTACATTAAAATTAATAGAAAAAATTAATTAGTTTTGTATGTGTTCTAGAAGATACCTGCTTTGCAAAAACTTAATAAATTCAATTATAAAAATATATGTGCAAAATCTTAAACATTTGAAAGTTCCTTGGCACATTTTAATAAACTTAAACAGCGAATTCCTTTCCTAACAACTAATTTTTAATTCCTAAATCAAATTTAATAAAAACTCTCAAATCTTCAGAATATTTATTCTTAGCTTAAATACAATCAAAAAATAATTTAGTATAATAAATATGTTCTGCTCTCGAGTTTCTTTCAAGGTTTCCAACCTATCCAAAGTCACAGCCAAACTCGCAGGCCAAATCCAATCTCATCAGAAATCTTCAATTCCAAAAGTCACTGACAAAACAGTTTGGATCAATGTCATTGATCAAGAAGGAGTAAAACGCGTAGTTCCAGGCTACGAAGGCGAGTCAATAATGTATGCCTTGCAGAAAAACAATGTTTCCATTCCTTGCAGCTGCAGAGGAGGAGATTTGCATGCTCCAGAAACAGAAAACCCTCCAGATAACATGAGATATGGTGCTGTTTGCAGCGAATGCCAAGTCGTGGTTTTCGAGCCTTGGGTGAATTATATGAAAGACATTGGAACAACTGAGTACAACCAACTCGTGAGGCCACATGGGTTTGTCTCTCCACACTCTAGACTCTCTTGCTGTATTTCTTTGGAGAAGTGGATGAATGGGATTGAATTAGCAATTCCTTATATTCCAAACATCCATCACAAGAAAGAGTTGGATGTTCCATGGCCAGTGGGATCAAACAGGATATTTTAGAGTTAAACTTAATGATAAGGATACAATTCCTTTAGAATATATAGAAATTCAATGAAATTTAAGTATTTATTGTAAATGCATTGGAATTATAAGATTATTGAATATTTCTTTTGCTCAAAGACAGATTTGTTTAAAGAAAATATTAATTGAATCTGATATTTTTTGCAAAATAGAGCTAATATTGAATTATAATTGAGACTCTGGGCTTGTTCTTCAAATTGCATTTTTTATTAATAAACAAAACTATAGTTTATGATATTCAAAGATAGAGTAAAAACGTTTATAAAAATTGTTTATAATAGTAGATAAATAAAGTTATTTCTCAAATTTAAATAACGAACCATATGGGAAAGAAGATTGAATCAATTAAAGGTTAGCGACGCATTAATAAACAGCGATTAATCTTAATTCAGTTTTAAAATAAGTATAATGGCACAACTTTGAGTATATTATTATATTTAAATTCTTACTTTTTAAGGCAATTTAAATTAAAATTTAAATTAGAACACTATTTCATCAAATTTTATAGGCGCTACTATTCCTTCTTTACCACAAATTTTGCAAACTAAATCCTGTGCACAAGCCCCACAAAATGCATGCCCGCATTGAATTCTCATCACTTCCCGTACTTTCTCTTTGCAATACAAGCATTTTATTTTCACATTTATTTCATCCTTTTCTTTCTTTTTACTACTTAATTCTCCCAATACTCTCCCTAACTCTCTCTTTTTATTTTCTTCTTCAATTTTCAACATATTTATTTCTTCTAAAAGCGCACTATTTCCTGATAAATGTTTAAAATGACACCTTGGTCCTTCAATGCAAGCATCCCCTGATTTTGGCAAAGGGCAAGGTTGAGACAAAAATACTTTAGGATGATATAAAACTTCAGTTGGATTGTGAGATTTTTTGCATGAGTCATTATTTGGGCAATTCATAAATTGACTACATAACTCTGGGCTATAAAAGCATGTGTTAGGAGGCCTTCGCCTTTCTCCTAGAAAATGATAGTAATGACAGTAAGGGTTTGAGCATTTTTCTTTTGCTTTGCAAGGTTTTGTTTTATAGGTAAATATATTAAAGTCTTTAGATTTAACTTTGACTGGGGAACTAATTTTTTCTCCTTCTTCTTCTAATAAATATGCACAAATTTGATCAGCATTTCCTTTAAATCTCTTTATAGCATCCACAATTACCATTTCTGAAATATTGGCAAAAACTTCCATCATTCATAATTTTTGGTCCTTTTCTAAAGGATTCCTTTTTTTATTACTTCTTTTGCTTTTTACCTCAATAAATCCTTCGTTATCTTCTCTAATTGCTGAAGCTCTATTCATTTTCCCTGAGAAATTTTGATATTGTGGGCGAACTTCTTCATAATTTTGTCATTCTAGCTCTGAGTTTCCATATAATGATTGATAAGCTGGCTCTTCCTGTCTATATTCATTATATCTATAAACCTCATCTCTTTGATGATAAATCATTCGATCTTGTGACTGATTAATAGGCGCTTCAAAGTAAAAATTATCGATTTGTGTATTAGTGCTTCAATTCTGATTTGCTTGGCCTTGAAAATTATTCATATGAGAATTTCTTGCGAATTGAGGGTTCGAATTCAATTTTGGGTCTCTGTCCATAATAAATGTTTAAAAAAATTGAGATTATCTATAAAATAATTATAAATTTAAGTATCCTATATAGATTTGATGAGTCTGCTATACGGAACTTGAGATTCCCCTTCTTGGAATGAATATTTCACTCTTGTGGAGCGCTTTCGGTAGGAAAAGTAGTATTTTCCACCGAAAAATGCAACTCCAGCAATAGCTCCTAATTGAAGAAGTGTCATTCCCCAGCCTGACTCAGTTGTTTTAGCTGTATAAATAGAGTCTTTCTTTGGAGTTTCTGGTATAACAACTTTAAGTCCCATTTGGACGAGGTTAACGTTTACACTTTCTTTTCTTATGACGTCATCAAAGTCGTCATCTTCGTCGATTGGCTGAGGAGTAGTTTCTTCTTCAGTAGGAGTTGATTCCTCTTCAGTTGGAGTTGTTTCTTCTTCTGTTGGGGTTTCTGTTTCTTCAGTGGTGCCCTCCTCTTCAGTGCTTCCTTCTCCTTCTTCTGGAGCTTCTTCTTCACTAGTTTCTGTTTCCTCTTCTTGAGTAGGGTCAGTCTCTTCTTCTGTTGGGGTTTCCTCTTCTTGGGTAGGATCAGTTTCCTCTTCAGTTGAAGTCTCCTCTTCTTGGGTAGACTCTGTCTCCTCCTCAGTTGAAGGAGCTTCTTCTTCGGTAGGATCAGTCTCTTCTTCTGTTGTTGTTTCCTCTTCTTGGGTAGGATCAGTTTCTTCCTCAGTTGAAGTTTCCTCTTCTTGAGTTGGACCAGTCTCTTCTACTGTTGAGGTTTCCTCTTCTTGAGTAGGAACTGTCTCCTCAGTTGAAGGAACTTCCTCTTCTTGGGTAGGGTCAGTCTCTTCTACTGTTGGTGTTTCTTCTTCACTGGTTGATGTTTCTTCTTCAACTGGGGTTTCTTCTTCAACTGGGGTTTCTTCTACAGCTGGGGTTTCTTCTACAGCTGGGGTTTCTTCTACAGTCGAGGTTTCTTCTTCAGTTGGGGTTGCTTCCTCAGTTGATGATCCAGATGTTTGCTCTTCTTGGGTAGTTCCCTCTTCGCTTGTAGCAGCTTCTTCAGTGGTGCCTACTTCTACTGCAGTTTCTTCAGTAGTTGCTTCTGTCTGCTCTTCTGGGGCAGTTTCGACAGTGCTTTCCTCTTCAGTGTAAGGTTCGACAGTGGTAGATGGTAATTCGGTGTTATCACCAGCAGGGTATGGAGCTGCAGCCACAGGCTCAGTCAGTGTATCCTCTGGTGTCTGAGCACATATACTTGATATCGCAATTGCGACAGCTAATACTTTAATCCAAGCCATTTATTTATTATAGTTAGATTCAGAACCGAATAAATTCGAAATGCTGATAGAATCGACTGAAGAAATCTATAAAAATAAATTGTTAAAAATACCTTTTAATTAATTCTTATCCTAATGGCTTAATATCCATTTGCTTTAAAAAAATGTTATCGAAATATTTTATACATTGCTCTTATAAGCCGTTTTTTTACACTCTCGAATTTTCCATTAATTTTCTTGATTTTATACTGCATAAAATACTTTTTTATTTAGAAATCAATATTTTCAACAATTTTTAGGTGAGATTTCTATTTAAATTCAAAATTCTCCATGTTTCATTATTAAATTCCCGAGGTTGTTTTCACTGAAAACTTGTCATCCATTTGTCGAACAAATAAAATTTGGCCCATAATAATAAAATGAGGTTGTTATTGATCTCGTTCATTCTTGCAGTTGCACTTGCAGGTTCCGCTTCCCAATGGCAGTCGAGGACAATTTATCAGCTCCTTACTGATAGATTTGCTAGAAACAACGGAGACACAAGCGGTTGTGGGAACTTAGGCAATTATTGTGGAGGTGGCTGGGTTGGAATTATGAACAATCTTGATTATATCCAGAATATGGGCTTTGATGCCATATGGCTTTCTCCAGTTGTCGCAAATACTGAAGGTGGGTACCATGGCTATTGGGCCCAAGACTTCTTTTCACTAAATTCTCATTTTGGAAGTGAGCAGGATTTTATCAATCTAGTTAATGCCATGCACTCAAGAGGCATGTGGGTTATGCTTGATGTCGTCGCAAACCACGTTGGCCCTGTAGGGATTAATAATGTTGGCTCCACCAACCCATTTAACCAGCAGTCATATTACCATCCATATTGCCAAATTGACTGGAATAATCAATGGAGCATTGAAAACTGTTGGCTTGCTGATCTTCCTGACTTAAACCAAACAGTCCCATATGTCAAGGACCAGCTATTAAATTGGGTACAATGGATTGTAACCAAATACAACCTTGACGGACTTAGAATTGACACTTGCATGGAAGTCCCAACTTGGTTCTGGTCATTGTTTTCTCAAGCAAGTGGAGTTTATACAGTATGCGAAGTCGATAACGGAAGCATTAATGTAAATGCCGGATACCAAGGACCTACTGATGCCACTTTAAATTATCCAATGTTTTGGCTTATTAAAGACTTGTTCCAAAGCGGACAATCTTTCTATAAAGTGAGAGACTTCAAGAGCCAAGAAGAAAGTGCCTTCAAAAACGTCAATTATTTAGGAAACTTCGTGGATAATCATGACAATCCAAGATTCCTATACAACTATTACAAGATTAACAGGTTCCAAAATGCCATTGCCTGGAGCATGACTTGGACTGGGATCCCTATTCTTTACTACGGAGACGAGCAAGGGTATGCAGGTGGAAATGATCCTTATAATAGAGAAATCCTTTGGACTAACTTGCAGAACACCAATTCCCAGATGTACCAGTTTGTTTCTAAAGTTGTTCACTACAGAAAGAACAATCAAATTTGGAATTATCCAGTTATTGAAAGATATGTGGACACCAATTTCTATTGCTTTACCAGAGGAATGGCAATGATGGCTTTCAGTAATACTGATAACAACTTGTCTTATATGGTTACTTATCATCCTTATAAGGTTGGCGACAAGCTTTGCAATATTTTCTGGGCCAATGACTGTGTGACTGTGCAGAGCAATGGAGTTCCTGTTTATCTTATGCAAGGTGAAGTCAAGCTTTACCAGCTCTCAAATTAAGAAGAGTAACTAAATAGCTATTCAATAATTATTAGTCTAAATAAATGTGTGCTTGAAAGATTTGACTGGCTGTAAAATAGAAACTTTTAATATATTACCATTAATAATTATATTGCTTAAAAATAAATTCGCCTTATAATTTAGTCTTTATATTTTTAAATTTAGCTGTAAAAGTATTATAAAATGCATAACAAAAATTAATATTAAGACTGATTAAAGACTTGGGCCTTGTAATAGAGGAATTACAAATTTTGTTTCCATTTTGATTATTTTGCAATAAATCTCAATTATAATTAGTATTCTTACACTAAGTCTATCATTCTGAAGCAGGGTTTGCAATTATACATCTTTAAGTCATCAAAAATCAATAGAATCCATCTTCTTAAAATAAAAATTAAAAAGTTGAGAAAATTATTTGTATCGCGAATTTCGAATTATGAAATAATAACAGTAATCCATCAGGAGTCTTCAGTACCATAAAATGATATATAACTATTAGAGGTCGAATAAAATGAAAGACCCTCTTATAGAAAGTGATATATCTCGCAGAAGAGCAACGACTCTTGTGATGACCGAAAGGAATTTCAAAATCCCTTTACCAGAAATCAACCCTTTCCCTCTCAACAAAATTTCTACAAGCAAATACAACTGTGTTACCTTCCTCCCTAAAAACTTATGATTCCAGTTCCAAAAACTTGCAAACGTATATTTCCTTGTAGTCGCAGTCTTGCAAGCTATCCCAGAAATTTCTGTGTCTGGAGGAGTCCCAAACATTTTATTGCCTTTAGGCTTTGTCTTGACTGTTAGTGCAATTAAAGATTTACTTGAAGATATGAAAAGGAAAAGATCAGATAATGAAGAAAACAACCGATTAATAAAGAAAAGGCAAAATAGTCAATGGGTTAAAATAAAATGGGAACAAGTAAAGGTCGGGGATGTTTTATTTGTGAGTAAAGACGAGTATTTCCCTGCGGATATGATTTTACTATCAAGCTGTGACCCGAAAGGAATTTGTTATATTGAAACTAAAAATCTAGATGGGGAAACCAATTTAAAACATAAATTGGCGAATAAAAGCACACAAGAGTATTTTTCTGACCCAAGTAAATTTGATTATTTTACATGTAGTGTTAAATGTGAGGACCCAAATCCAATGATTTATAATTTCAACGGACTCTTAAAGATCGAAGGCACAACTAGTGCACTATCTAATGAGCAATTTTTATTAAGAGGATCTTCATTAAAAAACACTGATTGGATTGCAGGTCTCGTCATATACACAGGCCACCAAACCAAAATTATGCTAAATTCTGCCAAATCTCGAGCCAAAGTGTCAAGCCTTGAGTCTTATATGAATAGAGAGGTCATTTATATTTTTCTGTTACAGCTCGGAATTTGCATTTTTTGCGCATCTTATTATGCAGTTTGGTACACAGATTATAAATATGACACAGATATTTACCTGGATTTAACAAAAACTGGTCATGCAGACTTTGTGGAATTTATTGTAATTTTCTTTACATGAACGCTAATTTTTACCAATTTTGTCCCTATTTCTTTAATAGTCACTCTTGAAATGGTAAAATTTTTGCAAGCTGTTTTTATTGCATGGGACTTAAAATTATATTATGAACCTACAGATACACCAGCTGGTGTTCAAAGCTCAAACCTTAATGAAGAATTAGGACAAATTAATTACGTATTTTCTGACAAAACTGGGACTTTGACTTGCAATGTAATGGAATTTCGCAAATTTTCGGTATTTGGAAAGTCATACGGAACCAATGACCATTTAGATTTGCAATACAAAATCCCTCATGTAGACTTCGTTGATAATAGCTTTGATCACAGTGACCCTATGGTTATCGAATTTATGATGCATTTAGCTTGCTGCCACACTATAATTTCTGAAATGAAAGATGGCGAGCTTGTATACAAAGCCAGCTCCCCTGATGAGTTAGCTTTAGTTAATGCAGCAAAATTTTTTGGGTATGAATTTATAACAAGAGACCAAGATATGAATATTGAAATAAAAATAGGGGAAAGAAAAATGCATTTTAAGCTCTTAAATATTATTGAATTTACCAGTGATAGAAAAAGAATGACTGTAATAGTGAGAAATCCAGATGGGAAAATAAAATTATTATGTAAAGGAGCTGATAGTGTGATATTGCCAAGACTAAACCAAAGCGATTTGATACCTAAAACTTGGGGTCATTTAGAAAACTATGCGAATGAAGGGTTAAGGACCTTGGTTATTGCAAGCAGAGAGCTGTCAGAAAATGAATACTTAGCTTGGAATTTAAAATTTGAAGAAGCCATGCAAGATATCCATCATAGAGAAGAAAAAGTTAATGAAGTCGGAGAAGAAATAGAGCAAAAGCTTAATTTAATAGGAGCTACAGCTATAGAAGATAAGCTGCAAGATAATGTTCCAGACACTATTAAAGCTTTAAGAGATGCTGGCGTAAAAATTTGGGTCCTCACAGGAGACAAGGTAGAAACTGCAGTCAATATTGGCTTTTCCTGCAATTTATTGACTAGCGAAATGGTCAGAATTTTGGTTACTTCTTCGAAAACACAGCAAGTCAGCGAAGAACTTGAACGAGGGATAAAATCGTTTGGGGCAAATACTGATACACATTATGCCTTAGTCGTTTCGGGGGAAGCACTATTGAAAGCTATGAGAGGAGATTTAATGAAAAAATTAATATGGGTGACTGATAAATGCAATGTAGTTTTGGCTTGTAGAGTTTCACCACAGCAAAAAGCTGATATAGTCAAGATGATAAGAAATAATAAAGTAGGAGCTAGGACTTTGAGCATAGGTGATGGAGCAAATGATGTCAATATGATAACTGCTGCTCATGTAGGGGTTGGAATTGCTGGCTTAGAAGGTGCGCAAGCTGTACGTGCCTCTGATTATTCAGTTGCTCAATTTTCCTACTTAAAACGGCTTATGTTTGTGCATGGTCGTGAAAGCTACCGCAAAAATGCTACATTGATTTGCTATAATTTCTATAAAAATGTTTTACTGGTAATTCCTTTGTTCTGTTATGGGATTTTTTCAGCATATTCTGGGCAGATCTTGTATAATACATGGACTTATCAGACGTTTAATATCTTTTTTGCTTCACTTCCTATTGTAATTTATGCGTTATTTGATAAAGAAATTTCTTATAAGAGGCTCGAAGGAAATCCGATGCATTATTTATTAGGTCTGAAAGGAAGATTATTTAATACTTCAATATTTTGACTATGAATTTTAGAAGCTTCTTTACAAGGACTAGCAATTACAATAATCGTCATGTTTTCTATTTGTGGAGACACCTCTTCAACAGAGGGCCGAACAAATAGCATGTGGGTAGGCTCAGCTCTAATTTTCGCTATCGTCGTTATAGTAGCCAACGGTAAAGTAGTAGAATTCAGTTATTCCCATTATTGGTTTTCTCTCACCATCCTCGGCGTCAGCATCTCATTATATTTCTTTTTACTAGCAATTTTGACTGAATGGCTACCAGTAAGTGAATGGCTTGACAACTATGACAGCAAGGGAAGTTTAGCACAAATGTTCGAAGACGGGAACTCTTATTTATGCTCCATTCTGCTGATTTTTTCCTTTTTTTTCTATAAGCCCCTTATCACTCATACAGCAATGCTGATAGATTTAATAAGGAAAAAGAAAATTGTGATGCTTGAAGACGAAGAACTAGAAGACAGCGATAGAGAAAAAGCATTACAAGAATTGCCATTAGAAGAAAAAGTTGCAGCACAAATAAGCTTGCAAAAATTGTCCGTAAAGCGTAAGATCCTATATAGACACCGGCTTCGCGTTCAGTGGAGAAGCAGGACATGTACCACAAATAACAGAGAAATACTTCAGAAGCTCGACGGAATTACTAACTTAAATTTATTTATAATTATTGCTATTAGAAGTCTTTATAAAGATGAAAATCAGTGTCGAATTAATCCAAAGGTCTCCTCAATACATGAACGCTCTTAGAGAGCATGAAATTTCTTTGCGTGGCTTAAAAATCCCTCACATTGAAAATCTAGGGGCTACACTGGTATTTTTCACATAGGACCAATTCGAATGCATTGATCTCAGCCATAATGAAATCACAAAGCTTGAAGACACGGCACCACTCCGCCGCCTAAACACTATTCTTCTTTCCTACAATCATATTTCAAAGATTTCTCCCCAATTCGGCAAAAATCTTCCATATCTTGAAAACTTAGTTCTCACAAACAACAATGTAATTCCTACTCAGATCAGAGATTTCTCTGAAATCGCAAACCTAACCAACTGTAAAGCCCTCAAGCGTTTATCTCTAATAGGCAATCTTGTTACTCAGCTCCCTAGCTATCGCTACTACGTAATCCATAAGCTCCCACAGCTTGCAGTATTGGATTTTCACAAAGTAAAACTGAAGGCAATTCTCTAGGTAGGAGCGGCAACGAGCTGCAGAATTATTTGGAACGGAAACCACTGAGGAAGAAGAAATACAAGCAATAATTGAAAGACAAAGGAAACTAGAAGAGGAGAAGTCGATTTCTCACGCAAGGGAAAGCTTGCCTGAGTATCTGAAAAATGATGGCGAAACTTTAAATAGATAAAAATAATTATTATGAATAGAGAAAGGTCCAGATCTCCTGACAGACGATCCTATCTGTTTGAGTTCAAAGAAAACCCATTTACAGGAAAGCCTTATTCGAATAAATATCATAGACTAGTAGAAGAAAGAAAGCATCTTCCTGTATGTGAAGCATTGGACAAGCTCGAAAAATTATTATCAGAGCAGCAAGTTATAGTGATTCAAGGTGAAACTGGAAGCGGGAAGACTACACAGATACCTCAATACATTTTATACGAGGGATATGCAGGAGATAAGATGATTGCGTGCACACAGCCTAGAAGAGTAGCTGCCATGAGTGTAGCAAGAAGAGTGTCAGAAGAAATGGATGTAGAATTAGGCCAAGAAGTAGGGTATTCGGTGAGGTTTGAAGAATGCTCGAGCAGTAAAACCATTCTTAAATATTTAACAGATGGCATGCTATTGAGGGAAGCAATGGCTGATCCGGTGCTAGAAAAATACAGCGTTATTATATTAGATGAAGCTCATGAAAGAACGCTATCAACTGATATTTTGCTTGGGCTATTAAAGTATATGCTGAGAAGGAGAGCGGATTTGAAATTGATCATTATGAGCGCAACTATTGAAGCAGAGAAGTTTCAATCTTATTTTAGCAATGCTCCACTTTTAAGTATTCCTGGACGTCTGTTTCCCGTAGAAATTTTATACTCCCAAAGCTCAGAAGAAAACTATCCAGTTGCTGCTGTAAGAACTGTTATACAAATTCATTCTTTTGAAGACCCTGGCGATATTTTGGTATTTTTAACTGGAGAAGAAGAAATAGAGCATGCTTGCAAGCTAATCAGAAAAGAAGTTACAAAATATGGAGAAAGCTTAGGAAAGCTTGCTGTAGTTCCAATTTACTCATCACTTCCTCCAGCTATGCAGCAAAAAATATTTGAACCTGCTCCAGGATACAATTCTAAAGGCATCCCAGGGAGAAAATGCATTATAGCTACCAACATTGCAGAAACTTCTCTCACAATTGATGGAATTGTATATGTTGTTGACGCAGGGTTATCTAAGCAGAAGGTAAAAAAATAAATCGTATTAGCTTACATAGGTTTATAATCCCAGACTTCGAGTCGAAAGCTTATTAGTTGCTCCTATTTCAAAAGCTTCAGCGAAGCAAAGGGCAGGAAGAGCAGGCAGAACAAGGCCAGGAAAGTGCTATCGACTTTATACAGAAAGAACTTATCAAGAGACCTTACAAGATGCATCAATCCCTGAAATTTTACGTTCGAATTTGACTAATGTAGTCCTTACAATGAAAGTTTTAGATATTCATGATCTTGCCAATTTTGATTTTCTTGACCCTCCAAATCCAGAAACTATGATGAGAGCTCTAGAAACTTTGAATTTTTTAAATGCGATAAGTGATGAGGGAGAACTCACTAGTGAAGGCCGATGGATGGCAGAGTTTCCACTTGATGTTGAAATGAGCAAAATTCTGATATCAAGCCCAAAATATGTATGTAGTGAAGAAATTTTGACTTTGGTTTCTGTTTTATCCTCACATTCACCATTTGTTCGGACAAAAGAGCATGCTGAAGCAGCTGATAAAGCAAAAGCACAATTTATTCATCAGGATGGAGATTTTTTGACTTTATTGGCAGTTTTTAATGAATATATGAGGGAAGGGCAAAGCATTGAATGATGCAATCAAAATTTTTTAAACCCAAAAAGTTTGAAGTCGGCTGCTGAAGTTAGAGAGCAATTGAGCCAAAAAATGGCTAGACTTGGGCTGCCATTGATATCACAGAAAAACAATTTAAGCGAAAATTTGAGAAAATGCTTGGTTTGTGGATTCTTTATGCATGTGGTGCACCAGGAAAGGGCTGGAGTTTATATCACACTTAAGGAGAAGCAGCAAGTTGGGATTCATCCGAGTTCAAATGTAGGAAAGCCAGAGTGAGCGATTTATCATGAATTTGTTATTACACCAAATAAGTATATAAGGACTGTTTCTCCAATAAATGCTGAGTGACTACTAGAGATTGCTCCTCACTATTTTGAATTAAGCAGATTTCCTGAGTCCCAAGGGAGAAAAATGTTAGAAAGACTGCAGAAAATGATGAGAAAAAAAGAAAGAGAAGAGGAAGAATATGATTAGGTAAATTAGGCTATTTTTAAAGGATTTTTTTAAATAAGAGTATGAACTTTTCAAAAGAATTATTATATAGTTCATAGAATTTTGAGGTTTTTTTGCAGTCCATTTTGAGCAAAAGATGTTTTTTATCGTTTAATTAATTGCATTCATAATTTATTAAAAAAATGTCTATTAAGGATAATAGGCCAAGCCTTAGTACGCCAATAATGACTTCTCCACGCAAAACCTTTTCAAATTATTACACTACTTCTTATAATGATAGCATTGAGCTTAAACAAAAATTAGAATCACAGTCCAAAGCCTTGAAAAAACGAAAAAAACTCTATGACTCTTACAAGTCACGAAATACTCAAATATGATATGTTTATAATAAGCTGAGAGAAGAGCTTGTCAAACTCTACCCAGAAAGACTTACTAAACTAAAAGAATTTGAGCAAAAAACTCAGTCGGAAAGCGAAAGTGGAGAATTTGACCCTGAATTTATTCCAGTAGAGAAAGCTTTTTGTAAGATTTATTTAGATAAAGAAATACAAGAACTCAAAGATGAAGCAAAAATCCTTAGAGAGTATATTGGTCAATTATTGATTCTATTAACTGAACATGATGATGAAGAATTTGCAAATGATGGGGATGAATTAAGTGATATTGATGAAAGAATCTCTATAAACCCTGCGACTCCCAATTTAAAGTCAAATAAAGATATATTTTTTCATCATGAACTCCCTTCAGACAAAAAAAATTCATGTCCCTTTGAAGCTGCAATTGATAAACCTTTTGAGCTTACGTCATCACCTATTGAAATATCTCTTAAAGAAATACCAATTAATCCAATTATCGAAGAATCAAAAAATTGGGAGCCTCTACCATACTCAGACGACTATAGAGCTTCTAACGCATATGCATCTGGTGGTTTCGCTTTACTTGATCAGCAAACAGTCACAAAACTCCGAAGTGTTGGCAAAGAAATCATTAGAGAAATGGGCAAAAAAATTTTATCAGGAAACCTAAATCTTACACAAATTTCATTCCCGATCCGCTGCATGCAAGGAAACACAGCCCTTCACAACACATTAAAAACAGCATTAATGAATCCTTTATATCTCACAAAGGCAGCGTATATAAATGACCCAGTAGAAAGGATGAAACTGGTAATAGTTTCTTCGATATCTTCATTTATCCATACTTCTACCTTTGAAAAGCCCCTGAATCCTGTATTAGGGGAAACACTTCATGGATACTTAGAAGATGGAAGCGAACTTTATGCGGAGCAATCAAGCCATCATCCACCAGTTTCTCATTTTCTAATAAAAGGACCAAGTGATTGTTACCAAGTTTCAGGCTATTTCAATTTTATTGCCAAAGCAAGGATAAACTCAGTGACTGTAATTTTTATGTAGATTACAAATGTGGGGAGAAAAGTGTTCTCGTTTCCTGATGGACAAAGTATTAGCCAGAATTGCCCTGAAGAAGTGTTTTCTGGGACGTTTTTTGGGACTATGAGGCATGAAAGTTTGGGAGTTGTAGAGTTCAATGATGAAGTAAATGGGTATAAGTGCAAGATGCAGTTTGGAGGGAATAAAAATATGCCATCTGATTATATTTTTGGATCTATTGTTGATAGTAATGGAAGCTCAATAAGCACTATTAGGGGGACTTATTGTGGGTATATAGATTTTGACGGCCGAAGATACTGAGATGCAAGGCATATTAGACCTTATGAAGTTAAATTTTCTCAAGTCCTACCTTCAGATTCAGAAGTGAGAGAAGATATCATTTTGCTGAGACAAGGAAATATTGACGCGGCACAGCAAGCAAAAGAAAATATTGAAAATGTGCAGCGGCATGATAGAAAATTAAGGGATGTCCGCCATAAGCATTAATTTATGTAAAATCCAAATGTAAGTATTCCTAGATTTATTAATCTTTTTAATTTCCCTCTTTAGCACCAACTCAACATAGCCAAAATCCCATTTCACACTTCGCGGGCTTTTATAATTTAAAAGTATGGAAGAAATTCAACCTCCCACAGTCCAGCCAACCTCGTCAAAAGACCCCTCAATCCAATTAGCAGATCAAGAAGTCAAGGACGCTTCTCCAATTCGCGAAGAAACTCCAGATCCGGAGACCTTATTTTTCCAAGGTCTCGAAGATTTAAAATCAAATTTATTCGATATTGCAGTCGAGAGGCTTGGAAAAAGCTTAGAAATAAAGGTTGCAAGACAAGGAGAACTGTCTGTAGATCTTTATAAAAATTATTATCACTATGCTGATGCTATATTACATCAATATGAAGCCAATCAGGACTCTCAGCTATTTGGCGAAGAGATCCCAGAAGGAGTTGTTTATTCTGATGAAGAAAATTGTGAGATGGGAAGCCCCCAAAATGAAGAAAATGAAGGAAAATCTGAAGAAAGTGAAGGAAGCGGGTCTGAGTCGGATAGAGAAAATCAAACTGAAAACAGCAAAAATGAAGTTTTGGCGGAAAATAATGAAACGCCAGCAGAAAATAATCAAGTACAAGCTGAAAATAATGAAGTGCCAGCTGAAAATAATGAAATGCCAGTCGAAAGCAATGAAGCTAACAATCCCGCTGAAAATGATGAAGATGAGGATGACCTCCAGCTTGCTTGGGAAAACTTAGAAACTTGCCGCGTTATCTTGAATCTACATCAAAATGACTTGTATTACCTTTTCCTCACTCACGTCCGCCTTGGTGACCTTCAAACCTGGAAAGAACTATTTGAAGAAGCTTGTCACGAATACCAAGAAGCCTTATCCATTTTATTCCGTATTCAGGGTGAGGCGCCATCCAGACGCAAAGCAGAATTATTTTTCTTAATTGGCACCACTTTTCTAAATCAGCCAGGCAAAGAAAAAGATGCTGCCCAAAATTTTATTCTGGCAGTAGGACAGCTTGAAGGAACCAAAGAAACAATTTCCGATATAGCAGAGGCAAAAGAAATCGATGAGTTGATGAAAGAAATTAAGATGAAAATTGAAGATGCATTGGAGCAGGAGCAAAGTATAAATATACTAAAGTCACAGACCATGGAAGAGCCAGAAGATTTTTCTGCTCCCACAATTGTAAATGGAGAAGTACAAGACTTGGGAGTTCTGGGGAAAAGAAAAAGAGAAAAGTGCGAAAATGCAGACCCGAATGTCCCTGAAAATATGCAAGAAGGGAATGAGTGCAAAAAATCAATTGAAAATTAATAAAGGTAATTTGATTTAATTTTAAGATATTATGACAGTTCTACTATAAAAAGATTGCTCTATTATTTAAATAATGATTATAGTGATTATTTTTATTTAAAAATTAATTATTAGATGATTTCATTTAATAATACATATTTAATTCAATGATCTTTTAACTTATTAAAGTTTTTGAAGAATGAAGTCATAAAGTTGCACATCAAGAGGCATTGGGTTAGCAGCACATCTATTAAACAACTCTTCATAAATGTCGCTAATAATAAATTGCTTTTCTTGCTGAGGTCTGGTTGCAGCTAAATTCATCATAATAGCTCCTGCAGTCCATTCTTGGAGCCACTCAGTATAAGTCTTCGCAAGTTTCTTTGCATCATGATCAATTTCATATTGCCCCCAAGCAGGGAATCTAGAAGTTACTGTTTCTTTATGAACGATTCTCCAATTGCTATTATGCTTTCCAAGTACTTCATTGATCATGTCATCATTTCTCTGATAATTTCTAATCGCCATTTTAGCCCTTTCTTCCTGTGTTATTCTCCCAAGTGCTACAAAGTCAGCTACAACATCATTGAGTAGTCTCCAGCAGCTTAATCTTGGTATAGGATGATCCAAAAGTATATCAAAGCAGAAGTGTCCTCCACTTTTGATTTCTTTCCCTCTGAGTGTAAGAATATTATCTAAGTCTTTAATCGCTGTATCCCTTAACTCTTTAATAATGACTGGATCTTCTGACATTGTTGGCCAAATAGTATCTGCTGCAACTCTCATCTTGCTGATTGGCATAAAGCTATGATTTGCATAAATAAAATTAAGATGCTGTGATGGGAAAAGCTGTTTCCATAGTCCTCCAGGCCTTGCTGCTACAAAAGTATTAGTCAAGGAGCCATAGTAATCAGCGCTGAGAGCGAGCTTGAAGTATTCGTTTCAGTTTGCAACTGGAAGGAGGGTTGGATGAATTAAAACTTCACGATTCGATCTTGTGCGGAGATCTTTTACTAGTTTAGTTACTATGTGCATTGTATTTTTGCAGCTGACTGAGCAAAAATCAGCAATGGTAAAGGTGCCGTCTGGGAATGCTTGCTCGGAGTCTTTGAAGGCTTGGAGTGCAGAACTGTAAGTTTTTTCAGCTCCATATACATTCCATACCGGAACATGCACCCAGGTAGGAACAAAAATGTTGCCAGGGTATTCGACGTAGACTGGATTAGACGAAAAAGATCTTAAGGCAGGTAATGACCGGCGAGCAGCAAACCTTGAAAGCATATTTATTACCAATAATATTTTATGGTATATATATTAACTAAAACCTTATTATTTTTAATCTAATATTTATATAAAAGTTAAGTGTTTTTTTTACTATTTTGCAAAAATTTTAGTTTTTAAGAATAGTCTATTCAGTAATGATGCCACATATTCCTTTATATAGGCTAAGGGACAATTTAAAAGCTTATGCAAATCAACTATATAATTCACCCTCGTTATTCAGCCTCTTATTTCTTCTAAAAATTTAAGCTGGCTTTTAAAGGTATAATATCCAAATGGCAGCTAGAGTTATACCTTCTTATTAAATTTTCAAGGTTGATGTAACCTGATGTTGAAAAAGACTATCAATTCTATACTCGGACGATATTTTTTTAATACGCATACACTTATATTCAAGAATTTTTGTATTAAATAAATTGTCTTGAGTATTTCATACTTATTGTTTTATATTTTCATGATTATATTAGCTAAATTTTTTTTTGGTGACCTTTTAATTTTTAAAACATAATTTAGCCACTTCACTAGATTTTATTTGACTCAAAACGAAAGCAATTTCTTTTAATATCTTCAGTTTTATTTTAAATATGGGTCTATAAGAGTTATATAAAATTATACAAACGGAAAACATTGTCACTGATTAATCCAATCAGCATCCTATCTATTTTAAAAAATGAGCCACTTTGAGAAAAGTAAAATAGAACACTACTAGCTATCAGTAAAATTGTTTCTCGTGTGTAAAAAATGTATACCATGTAAAATCTTTATTATTCTGTAATATTTCGACTGCAAATTTTTAAAAAAGATAATAAGCTTTCCAAATTTGAGAAATTTAAGTAAAATTTTTGAGCCTTATTTTTTCGTATTTTATTTTTATATAAGCACACTTTTATAACCTTAAAAGATGAACATATAAAAAGGGCATTAAATAGAAAATAAAAAAGCAAGCCTAACTAGTGATACAACTAAAAGAACAAATATTGAAAATTAAAAAATAAATTAATGGGCTTATTGAATTGGCCATAAATGAAGTTCATATATTTTAAAATTAAAATTTTACGAATTGTGAAATTTAAGATTTTACACATAAAAGAAACATAATTTTCCAATATGGAAGCCGCAGCTATTCCTTCAGACGTACGTGCTAAAGCAAAAAAAGGCCCTTATAGGGCTGAGTTAGTAGCTGGCCAAACTTACTATTGGTGTGATTGTGGAAGATCAGCAAATCAGCCATATTGTGATGGCTCTCATTCTGGTACTCCTTTTGGTCCTTTAGCGTTTACCCCAGAAGAATCAAAAGTATATTGGCTATGTGGATGCAAATATTCCCTCAACAAGCCACATTGCGATGGTCAGCATAACAAGATTGAGTGGTAAACTAACTTAATCAATTATAGGCCTGCAAAAAAAATATTTTAGAATAAAAATATAGAAAGATAAGTAATTAATGATGAAGATTTATATCTATTTTTTCCCTAAGAAAGTTGTAATATTCTGGTTTTTCCTGCACTCTTTTTTCGTATACACTGCCTTCGAAATTTTCTATTTTGTTTCTCAATGTTGCCATCATTGAATACATTATATGCTTAGATCCAAAGTTTACGAGCCACCGTGGAAGATACCTCTAAATAAATTTTACAATATTTGCATTAGCAGACACAACGAACACTACTCTAGTCAAATTTTCTGACAAATATTTCACATATAAGCAACCAATTGGTACATTTATTCTGACTTTGCCTCTATCACAAGGTGGGATCTCTGAGTTCAAATAAGTGCTCGTTTGGGGCGTAGCCATCACAATTGTGCACGATTTATCCTCAGGGTTTGGTAAGGCATTGAAAGTTACAACTAATTCTCTATCTGAAAGTGGCCATGGAAATGACATATGGTAAATCACTAATTTTCTTGTTTTAGTAGGTGCATTTACCACTGTAACACCTTTCATGACATCTACCCTACTGTAAAAATTACCATGTAGGCACTAAATCGATTTCAGATAAAACCGCCAATGTATCGAACAAATTTTTTTCAACTAAAACACTTGAACGAGTAAAAAAATCGCTGCCACCTCCTCGGCTTTCAATTTTTATATTTCTCTTGTCCTTTACTTTATTCCAGTCTTCGCTTTCAAGAAATTCGATGCATTGTTGATATTGGTCCCAGTCAGAACAAAATTTTTTGTACTCACATGACAGGGAACAGCCATCTAAACTTTCAGGGAATTTGTTAAGATGGTCTTCTATCCTACTATGTAGATCGATCTGCGCTGAAAAGTCATCGTTATAAAAAGCCTGGGTGAAGCTTTCTATTAGGTCTTGGAGCTTTGACATCTTATTTCTGTGGATATGGTGAAATTTAAAAACAAACAGGAGTCTAATTTGAAAGACCGTGAAAATTTGGTGAAATTATTAATTTTTTATTTTTCGAAAGGTAACTACAAAATACTGCTAAATTAAAGATTTTTATGATTGAAGGAATTAATAAATTGATTTTATCTCTTTGAGTATAAGATAAGCTCTACTGTTTTACTCATGGCCTATTTTCATATTTTTTATATAATGTTGTCATTTAAGCCAAAAATTTCTCTTTTTACACCAATTTTCATTTATAAAAGGACTTAAAATTTTTCCAGAGTTTTTAATTATTAAGTATCATATATAATGTCAGAAGATTCTAAATCAAACGTTACAGAAGATGAAATAGAAGACTTCGATCTAGCAAATACCTTTCATTCCAGTAGTTTTGTGGCCCCACAATTATCTCGAGGCAGCACACCAAGAACTTCCTATGAGCGCCAAAGAAGTTTTGGTGGGTCATTACCCATTCCTATAGATAGCAGTGATCTCGGTACAATAAAATGTGTATCAATAAACGATGTTGATGAGCTCTCTTGCAGGAACAATGAATTTTTAATCTTCCAAGGCGAAACTTCAGATCCCTCTGATAATATTGATGTCCAAATTGATGGAGAAAGCCAAGTTCGAACTTCACTTTCTGAAAAAACTACAGAAGAGCTTTCCGATGAAAATGAAAAATTAAAATCTCTTGTAAAAGACTTTTACCTGAAATCTCAACATATGGAAGAAATTCTTAAAGAGAAAGACTCAGAAATAGAAAAATTAAAAATCGAATATGAGAATGAAATAGAAAATCTTAAATCCTCAATTTCTACCATGGAGTACAGGCTTTCATTGAAAAATAAAGAATATTCTAAATCAACTACTAAGCTAGATGAAGAGAATGAAGAGCTAGAAAATCAAGTTGCTTCTTTAGTTGAAAAAATAAAGTCCCTTGAAAAAGAAAATGCTCAATTAAACAAAGAGATTTCTGCTTACCAGAAAACAATACAAAATTTAGAGGCAGAAATGGCAAATGCTTGTGAAGATTCATATTCACATGCAAATGAAAAAATACAGGATCTTGAAAGACAGTGCAATTCTTTACAAAGCCAGTTGAAAACATCAAAACAAGCATTGTCTGAGGCATCAGATGCAAAAGAAAAAATCAGTGAAAAATTGATGCAGGCAAAGGATGAATTGAATAAGAAAATTGAAATTTCTGATAAAGAAAAAAGGACACTTACTGAGCTTGTTTTTAGTTATAAACAAGAGATTGAAGAAATGAAACATAAATTAGAAAAACAAGAAAGCTCAGCCTCTAAATCAAAAGAGGATTTGCAAAATGAGCTCCAAAATAGAGTGCATAAGCTTATACAAGAAAAATCTGAATTAGAAAGCGAAATTAGAGAACTTAGAGATAATATTGATATTAATAGGCTTTCCACCAATCAAGACAGTTCACTACAAGATGAATTAGGCCAGCTTAGTGATCGAAGCTCAAAAGGAAACACCCCAAGGTTTTTCCACTTCGACTACAAAAAAGATTTAGAAAAAGATGCTTTAATCAATGCATTGAAAGAAGAAAATTTGTCAATGAAAAAGGAATCCGAGACTTTGGGCAGCAAAATGCAAAAAATTAAACTACTAGAAGAAGAAAATTTCAAACTGCAAAATAGGCTTAAAGAGACAGAATGTGTAGCTATTCAAGCTAGTATAAACTACGCTGAAGCAGCCACTGATCGAGACAACTACAAAATGATGTATCTAGAGCTGAAAAATGGAAAGAAAGGCTGGTTTCGGAGGTAGTAACAAAAATAATTATAAAATATCATAAGCTAACATAAACATTATATATAAAAATATGCTGCACATGAGGATGCTACGCAGATTTGCCTCTTCCCCATGGACGACTCCATCTATAGAAAAGCGTGTAAATATTAATCATGCAATATTTCACGATGATGCTGTATTGACCTTTATCCCCCTAAAAGCAAGATTCGCACAATCTGGAGGGACAATTTATCTCAAAAGCAAAGGAGTCATAATTATTGAATTTTTGCCAAGAGATTTCAACCAAGCTGAAGGCAGAGCCAAAATAAATCCTGCAAATAAAAAGATTTACCCTCTGCAAGTCGAAAATATATATGATTATGTGTCCATAGGAAATAACCCTGTAGAATGGAAAAGGCATAATAATGTTAATGACGAAAATAAGGTTTTGAAGTTTTTTAGATCTGAAGGAGGGTATTCATTGAAGCTGGAAACGTTTACTGGAAATACGCTTGTTGATAAAAAAGAGTTTACTATGACAGTAAGCGAATATTATATTACCAGGCAATTGCTTGAGGTATCTGCTATTTAGTATTCAATTCCTTATCTTATGGGATGGTACCCATTAGGTGATCCAAGACTTGCAGAAAATAGCTTAGCAGCTGAAGAAGTTTCCAATAATCCATTTGAGTCTATTTAGAAATTAAACACCAATTTCTTAAATTTTTCAGAAATAAATTATTTAAAAAATCCAACATACCATTTCTAACAATTATAAGATCAGGATATCATTATTAAATGGAAAATCAAGCAGATTATAATCAAGAACCCAAAGGATTTGATATGATCAATCTGGAATCTGACCGAGAAGATCCCGAAAAGCCTTCTCCGCCTACTCAGTTTGAAGGATTTCAAAATCAAAACTTAGGACAGCAAATTCAGGCTCCTCGAAAGGCAAAATGCTGGGAATTAGAATATTTCAAACCATTTTTTGACGTAGACTCTGTTACTGTGTTTTACCGAATCCGCAAAGCAATTTTGCCATGGCAGACTTCAACATTTTTTGAAGATAAACTGCCCGATCTCTATTGCCCTTTCTGAACTGCTACAACATTAATTTTTTTATTAGCAGCAGCTGGAAATTTCTCTACAGATATTCCATTTGAGCCTCATAAATTGGTAACAGGAATTACACTGGTCTATTGTTTGGTTTTATTGGTACCTACAATTTGTTATTTTATTCTGTCTAATAGTGGTAGCCAAGTGAAATTTATCGAGCTTTTATCAATATATGGCTACTCTTATGTGATTTTTTTGCCTACAGTTTTACTGTGTACAATCCCTTCGTCTGTTTTCAGATGGGTTTTGATGAGCCTTGCAGCTGTTTGGTCAGGGATTTTGCTAGTCAAGAATTATTGAAATGAGATTGAAATTATGAGCCAGGTAGCTAAAATAGGAGTTGGAGTAATAGGGCTAGGAGGACACATAACTATAATGCTGATGGCAAACCTTTACTTTTTTGCTTAGTTTTGACAGAAATAAAATAAAAATAAAATTAAAATAAATTATCCAGCTTTTCTTGACCTCAGTCTTTCTATCTCTGAAAGTAGCTCTTCCAGCTCAGTCCTGAACTCATCAATTTCTTTATTCTTTTTCGCTATTAATTTCTGCAGCCCAGCTTTTTCATTTTGGAATTTTCTTTTCATTTCTTCAATTTCCTGCTCAGACCTCAGCGAAACCGAGCTTAGCCTATTTTTCAGTTCTTGCTCCCTCCTATAATGTGCGTCTTCTAAGTTTTCAATTTTTCTTTGCAAATTTAAAAACTCACTAGTCCCAGGCATGATAGGTGTTCTTTCTATATGAGTTTCTAGCCTTTCTTTGTCAAGTCTTAGCTTGTCACATTCATTTCGGGAGTATTCGTATTTTGCGTTGAGTTTTTCAAGCTCTTCTTCAAGGGTATTAATTTTTAAGGACAATGTATGGTCTGTAGTAAAATTCATAGTTGCTGCTTTGTTTCCTGTTTGAATTTGGTCTTCGAGTTCTTTTATTCTTTTATTTGATTGCAGAAGTAAAAATTTAGCATCACGGTCAGAAAGGTCTTTGAATTCTGGCAAAGTATCAACTGGATTTGGAGATGGTTCAGCCCATGCTTCTTTAGGAGAAGGTCTTTGGCTTAATTCCAGTTTAAGTCTGGAGACGTCTTCTTCTTTTTTAGAAGTTGGATTCCGTAGTTTCTTTGTGTAATAAGCCCTTGTGTCTTCCAGCTGCTTTTCTAGTTCTTTTATTCTCAAATTAGCAACACTTTCAGCTTGTTTTCCCTTGCTGCCTGTAGTTATTTTTGGTTTACCTAATTTTTGTTTGACAGATTCATATTCTTGCTTTAAATTTCTTATTCTGGTTTCCTGCTCAATTTCTTTCTCCATTATCATTGTTTCCAGTTCTTGTATTTTTTTCTTCAATGAAATCACTAATTCAGACTGCTCAGGGTCTGGCTTTGAGGCTAAAATCATAGCAGCAATAGAACTATTGGTTTTCAGCCCTTCTTCATATCCTTTGCATTTTTCTTCTAAATTTTTCATTTTTTTCATATCAGCAGTGGCTGGTCTTTCATTTAATTCTCTTTGCAAATTTTGAATTTCTTGCTTAAGCGGCTTGTTTTCTTTAAGTTGGCTTTCTAAAAATTCTTGATTTTCAACATACCACTTGATTCTTGCTTGCAAATTTCCAACTTCTTCTTCATAAGCCTCCTTTAAATCATTGATTTCTTTTTCATGGATTCTATTTATTTCTTGGATATTAACTAAGCCTTCTTGTGTTGTAGAAAACCTAAATTCTGCTTCAGCTTGGAATCTTCTTAATTTTTCAATAATTTCTTGATACTCTATTTCTTTTTCAGTAAAGATCTTTTCTTTTTCCAATAATTCTCTAGCCAGCCTAGACGTTCTTTCTCTGAGTTCTATATATTCTTGCTTATTTATTACAGTGCCGCCAGCTAGTTCATTGATAGTTCCAAAGTCAGAAATATTTTCTTTTATTAGTACTCCTCCATGGTCTTTAATAAGGTTACTTTTTAATAAATCTACTTTCATGTTTTCATGGTGCATTTTTACCTGTTCTTCTTTAAGCTGAGAGCGCATTTTTTTCATTTCTTCAACAAGTCTTTCATTTTCTTTTTGGTAGCCTTTTATAAGCTGTTCTTGGGTTTCGATTTCTTTTAGTAAAGTATCTTTTTCATCTTTCGGAAGACCTTTTTCTATTAAAGTGGCTGTATTTGTTAAGATTGGCTTTGGCTCATTTTGAGTATTTTTCTGGCTTGATGTGTAAATTTGCTGCTCTAAATCTTTTATTTTTTCTTCTTGGTCTCTTAATTTTGATATTTTGAACCTCAATTCTCTATTTTCTGCTTCACATTTGGTAATATCAATTTTATATTTATTTAACTCCACTTCTAGCTCTTTATTTTTCCTGTCAATTTCATCTTTTTCATA
The DNA here is from genome assembly GCA_949751835.1 of Blepharisma japonicum. Lineage (NCBI taxonomy): Eukaryota > Ciliophora > Heterotrichea > Heterotrichida > Blepharismidae > Blepharisma > Blepharisma japonicum. Next base: position 371,191 of record CATKHK010000013.1, read on the forward strand.
TTCAAATTTTCTATTGAACTCTCTCATGGTCCTTTCAGAAACCCTTGATTCACTATTCCTTAGCCTTTCCTCAATATTTTTTTCTTTTTTCTCCAATTCTGACTTTAGTAGTGTATTTTCAGCTTCTAAATCTTTTACCCTAGCTTCAGTATAATCAACTTGCTTAATTAACTCTTCAGTCTCTATCTTATAAAGCTCGATTTTATGGTTCGCTTCTCTAAGCTGTGCTTTCATTTTGTCTAAGGCTTCCATTTCAATCCTAGCAAAGCTTGATTGAACATCTTTTTTTTCTAATTGGTAAATTTGTTCTTGCTTTATATCTAATTGTGACTGCAAATTTTCTACACGGCCTCTTAAATCAACAATTTCTATTTCTAGTTCTCTTTCTCGGGAGAGTTTTGGACGGCTGTCGTAAGCAGAGTGGGGACGGTCTATATCAGATTTTAAAGGAATATTTGGCTCGTATTTATAAATAGGAGGCTTTTCTTGGGTAATTGGCTCTGCTTTTGGAGCATAATAAGGTGGCTGGGAATTTGTGGGAAATTGTTGAGGAGTCGCTGGAAATTGCTGAGGAGTTGAAGGAAACTGTGGAGAAATTATAGATGGCGGCTGGGATATAGGGTTGCTTATATTTAATTGCCCTGTAGGAGTTATCGCTCTATTAGGTTGCGTCATTGATGTATTTTGTGAGGTGGGCTCATCATATACTTTTATTTTATCGTATTTTTGCAAATCTTGCTTATTTACCTCAGCTTCTTCTTTAAAAAATCCTGGCTTTTCTTGTATAGATGCAGGAGACTGTTGAGAATCTGGCTGCGAGTTTGGCATAAACTTTGGTGCCTCATAGCTTACTATAGGCTTAGCCTTTGTCGGCACTTCTACTTTTTGTTCACTTTGAGAGGCGCTTATTTCAAATGGTGTATCAACTTTTTTGGAACTTTCATCATACTCAGAATAGCTTTTCCACGTATTATTACTTTCTCTATAGCTTCTTTCACTGCTTTGTAGCTCATCTTTTATAAAGTAATCAGAATTTTGACTCTCAAATTCTTCTTTTTGTTTTAAATCTGACCTTGGCGATTGATAAGATTCAGACAGCTCTGACTCTAGAGGAGATATAAAAGTTTCCTTTTTTTGCGTAGGAGTGTCAAGTTTTTTGTTTAAAGAAATAGGTGGATTAATCCCAAACCGGAAAGGTTCGGTCTTTATTTCTTTATGAGAAGTTTCTTTTTCTTCTTCAACACCTGCGATTTTTCCTTTAACGTCGCTTCAGTTTACAACGTTTAAAGAAGGCATGGCGGGTGAGTCTGAATTTTTGCTGCTTTTAGAGCTCTGAGAGCTGGAATCTTCGTTTTTTATGGACTGTACCATGCTGAGGAATTCTTTTTTCATGCCTTCAAATTTAGAACTAGCTTGCTTGATTTTCATATCTATTGGCTTGTCGTCATCTTCAGGGCTTTTTGGACGTGATTTTTCAAAGCTGACACCTTTTTTGCCAGGCTGAGTTGTAGGGGTTTTTATAGCGCTTTTTGCGCTTTGAGGCTGTGGCTGAGGTTGAGGCTTGGGCTGGACTTTGCTGGGGATTTTTATGTTGCTGAAATCCATGTTGAATGCGTAAGGATCATCTCCTCCTGCGAAAAAGTTATCTTTTTTTTTGAAATCGAGATAAGGATTTTGCTTGTTAAAAAATTTTTCTTCCTCAGAAGATGAGGCGTCAAGGAAGTTTTTTAAGCCTTGAGAATCAGTCAGTTCTTCACTGCTTGAACCATATGAATATTCCATATTCAAAATTAATTTAATTTAGAAGGAATTTATAGAGCAAATACTTATATAGAATAATATTGGAAGAAATTGCAAAAGATAATTATTTAAGTGAATATAAAAATTAACTTGCATTTTCCCAAAATTGTTTCATTAGATATGCTTAATAAATATTTTATTAATTAAGATTAATAGTAAATATGATTTTTTGATTTATAATTTAATATCAAAATACCACTTCAAAGTTTTTAGATTTTTAAGAATATAATGTTAAGAATTAGCTTTTTTAAATTTATTATAAATTTATTTTAAATCTCAAAATTTGAATTTATCTCTAAGTCTCCAATGTAGACAATAAATGGACAATTTTGAATTAAGAGATATTTTCGAAACGCAAAAAAAAGAGAAAAGCTATTTATGTTTTTTATCAATTCTATCAATTGCTATACTGGTTATAACCATCTATATTTACTCTGCTAGGCCATTGAAATTTGTGCTCAATCAATATTAGACAGAAGACCAAGAATTCCTTGCTTCATTGCTAGAGTCCTCTTGGAGCTTAAAAACAGGAGCCTTGCAAGTCTGTCTGAACAGGAATTAATTGATGATTGTTCTTCTTCTTATGGAAACTAAGGCCGCAATGGGGGTTCTACATATTATGCTTATGGATTTACTAAAAACAATGGCTTAGAAAGAGATGGAGTTTACCCTTTATATTCAGGAGCTCAAGGCAAATGTTTAGCAAATCCATCATACACCTATGCTACAATTTCCAATTTTTCTTTAATAGAAGCTAATTCCCCCAGTTTAATGATGTCGATGGCCGCTACAAAACCAATTTCAGATGGAATTGTAGCTAATTCTGCAGTTTTTGAGCAATATATGTCAGGAATTATAAATGTGGCATGCAATAATAGCATAAACCATGAAGTTTTCATTGTTGTTATAGATTCAACTCTTATTGAATCATTAAGAACTCTTTTGGAACTTCTTGGGGTAAAAACGGATATGCAAAAGTTTCAATAACTAGCGCCAAGTAGTTTAATAATAATTAATTGGCTCAAAACATTAATGCTATTAAATATGTGTTAATTAATAAAAGATATTTTGACAACAGTACTGGAACCTATCATAGCACCTCGTACTCCAGTTGTCTAAACTTTCGTCTATTAATAAATTGATATACTCTTTACAGTCTCCTTCTGACATTGACTCTCTAGGCAAAAGCCTTTCTCTCAGTCCTCTCGTTACTTCTTCTCCTCCTATAAAGCATCCTAAGCTTGCCCCGCTTCCAAATCTCATCATTTCTACCAACAGAACAATCTGCTCAGCTTTTTCTTTTAATGCAATAAATCCTTTGACGCACAGCGATCTAAATTCAATAAATAGCTTGGATCTTCTCCCTCCTAAAATTCTTTCAAATTCGTCAGTCAGCTTAAATGGGGCTTTTTCGAAGTTGATGTTCCCTCCAGGTGAGTTGCTAAACATGAAGCCAAAATCAATGTGAATTAAATGTCCATGCCTATCAATCAAAATATTACCATTATGCCTGTCTTTTATTTGTAAAATGTAGCATAGCAAGCTATATCCTGCTAAACTTTTCATGAATTCTTTTCTAGCTCTTTTCATACGCTTGGTTTTTTCTCCACCAAACTGCATTTCGAAGAAATGATAAAGAGTTTTACTATCTGCTGGCAAATCTTTTTTTAGGCCGTCTATAGAGATAGCGTCAGGAACACATTCTAAAATTCCACAGCCTTCTCCAGTGGCTATGATATCATATGCATAGAGTCATAAATCTAATTTTTTCTCTCTTCATGTCTGTTGGAAAAATGAAATTAACTGCATTGCTAGCTGCTCCTGGCGCAAATCATCCCCACTTTTCACTATAATGTGAAGCAGCTCCCAAGTTTTCAGTTTCCCAAACGGTGATTTTGCCCTAATTCTTTGAGCCATCTCCTTAAAACTTTCTTTGAAAATAACTCTTTTGCCATCATTAATCGATTCCTCGCCACCTGCTATATCTTCATCTTCATCCCCTCCATATACAGCTTCTAAATCGCCAGCTGCTGGCTGCCCAAAAATGCTCAATCTTTCATAATGTAGAGAAGGCGTTGACAATGCAGGAGGCCTTGAGTGTATTGCGTCAATAGTTTCTCTATGTTTCCTACTATTTTCTGACTCTTTTTTTATTACTTTAATAATTTCATCAAACCCATCATCTATGGTGTCATTTAAAGTTTTGACTTCTTCTATAACAGTTTTACTTAAATGAAAAGACCGAATTGATGGAACTGAAGCTGACCTTCTATCCATTGTTGATGCACTTTTTGAGGGCTCTAAAACTAGTAGTTCTTCATATGGCCGAAAAATTTCTACACATATTTTATAGGGGGCTCGCTCTTTTGTGGTAAAAACTCTGGCTTCATTAGCGATTATATGTAAAACTGCACAATTTCGAGCGATTGGAGTGTTAAATGGAATATAAGCGCATGCAGGGAGAAGTTGGTTAAGCTCTTTTAGTTCTTCTTTAAGCATTTCTGATTTTTTTGGGGTGTGGAGGATTTTTATAGAAATTTGTGTGAGTTTTTCAACGAACCATAAGGTAGAATGGTAGCCATCTACGATGTTTCCTTTAGGAAACGGGTTTAAAGGGATATATTTTGGGTTGATTTTATCAGGAATATCACTTTCTACTTTTCCAGTCAAATTATACTCACGGATCAAGTCTCTTAAAACTGCCACATCTTCTGGCTCTTCATCTAAAATATCAGAAAAACTCTTTCTTGAGCTGTCAAAATTATAATCCATTCCCATGCTTGCCATAAGTTGAAATAATTCTTTTCCTCTTCCTAGAAATATTGCTTGAGAATCTTGAGAAACTTTTTCGACACTTTCAATTAAGCTGACTAATATTTTACCTGTCAGGGTCAACGCTCGGCAAATCTAATAAACTGAAATCAGTTGATTTTAAAAACCAGTAAACCCTATGAGAGAAATGAAAAGAATTTTTGCAAAATTCTAAAACTGCGCGAATTAATTCCTCATTTTGGTCCAAAAATCCAAAAAGTAATAAATTGCTGTATAAAAATTACCAAAGCTGGGGAACATAAAATTCTAAGTCTTCACGCCTTTTCTTTCGAAAATCTGGACTGATTTGGCATTTGACAAGGTCAGAAATAACAAGTTGGTGAGAATATAAGTTAAGGAGTGTGATATATACTTGGTCAAAATGCTTTTTCTTTGAAAGTCGATCTCGGATCTTGACCCAAAATTTTTTCCTTTCAGTTCTGATGCTGAGCTGTATAGAGTTTACTTTATTTTTGACGAAACAACAGCATAGTGTACGGAATATTGATTGAAAGCATCCTTGTTTGCGTGGCTGAGGAGGTGGGACTAATGGTTGACTTATTGACATGGATTTTGCCATTTTCTCGTTGAAAGTGAGGAGAATTTAAATAAAGATTTATTGAGAATTTAAAAATAGTTTAAAATTAAAATATTTAAAATTAAATTGATGGAAATTAATATAAAATTATCCTTATGGCACTAATGTAAAATAATTGAATATTATTATTTATTGGAATTTAATTAAATTGAAATTTATAATAAATTAAACTTTAGAATTATAGCAATATTCTGAAGATAGTATCAGAAACTGAAATAATCAAAATTACGATTGAGATCTTTTGATAGAACTTTTTGCGCAATCAAGCATCATGACTGCATCGTTCACTGTGTTTTTGGCTGTATTCTGGATTGCTTCAGGCAATATTTTTATTGTTTTTAGTCTTATAATTCTCCTTTCCAGCCTAGTTAGAGCTTTTTGCCTTTCTTTAGAGATTAATGAACTTTGAATTGTTTTTTCTTTCTCAGTTAAATGCCTTTGTTGCTTTCTATCTATAAGTTGTTGCATCCTATGAGCAAGTGATTTGACAACTTTTAAATCTTGGCTTGTTTCAATTAAAACTCTTGTTGAATGAGATGCAATTAGCTTTGCATATTTTTCTTCATTTGGAAGCAATTTTTCTCCATTGTCTATTTTATTTTTTCAAAAATTATAGCTCATATGTCCAATAATTCCTTTATTTGAAATATGCTTCCTTATTCTTGAGTCCAATGTTTGCTTTATTTTGACATTTGGGGCATAAAAAATATTTGCTGAAGTCATATCAGGCGTAGAAATAGGAGATGTTATAAAAGGTGATGATGGCATTGAGCAAGTGGTAATATGTCTGCTTTGCTTTAATTTTGGCTTTGAAGTGTTTTCTAATGATGAAAATCTCAATAGAGAATTGCATTCACCATATGAGTAATTGTGAATCCCAATGCAGTAATATTGATGATTTGTTGATTTTATAAAATCAAGCTCTAAATGCTCAAGTCTGCAAGATATTGACTTTAATTTTTTGTTTATTATAATTTTCATTGACTCAAGAGAGCTTTTAAGCTTTACAGGGCAAGGCAAGTCAATCGATTTCACATAATTTTCTTTTGTGTGGTCTGACCATTCTGTGGATACACTAGGCTCAGCGTTTGGGACCATGATTTTTGGGGATTTTTCATGAAGCATTACAAGTATATGGCCTTTTTGATAGTCTCAGATAGCTCGAGCAATCGAGTATTTAAGTTCATTACATATAAACTGCTGAATGATGCATTCGCCTTTTAAGATATTTTCAATTTCTTCAGTGCTAAACCATAAAGTATTCCCTTTAAGAGATTTTACAATCATAATTGGGGAATTTATATCTCCGTTAACTCAATTCGAAATTATCCCTATGATGTCTTCTTTTTCAATTGTCAGAAATTCTAGCTTACTATGCTCTGTATTTTTCATATAAGTAGGCTTAGGAAACCCAAAACCTAATATAATAGTCTCTGGAACTTTCAGATTGCAGTTATATGAGTTTGCACTTAAAAGAGTGAAAAAGTGGACTGAAGTTGACATATAAATCTTTTGATTTATTATTAATCATATATAAAATTTGAATAAATTGTAACTAATTTTAAGAATAATAAGCGTTTAATTTCTTTTTTATATATTTGCGCTGCAATTGGAATAAAATAGACTTATTTTGAGGTACAAAAAAGCAGGAAAATATTTACAATTTATTGAAAAAATAAAATATAATTTTCAAATTGTTGCATAAATACTTAATTACCCTCTAATGCTTATGCTTTTTATCCTTTTTATCCTTTTTCGAATGTCCATGCTCTCTGCATTTACAAGGCTTATTCTTTTTCTGGTTAAAACCAGTTCCAAGGCATTTTCCACAGACTCCAGCATGCTCAGCGCATTTTTTACAAGGCTTTCCTTTATTCGTTCCAGTACCATGGCATTTATGGCAGTTAGGATTTGCATGAAAAGCAGCTTGGCCATGAGGCATTCCCATTGGTGGGCCTCCATGAATAGGCATTCCCATTTGAGGAGGAATTCCTTGTGGACCTACATGTGGAGGCATTGGCTGTCCTGGAAATCCAGGCTGAGGAGGAAAAGCTTGTGGAGGGTATCCTTGAGGTGGTGGCATATGCATCCCTGGCTGAGGAGGATATCCTTGAGGCGGTGGCATATGCATCCCTGGTTGAGGAGGATAACCTTGTGGAGGTGGAGGATAACCAGGTTGTGGAGGATAGCCTTGTGGTGGAGGATAGCCAGGCTGTGGAGGATAGCCTTGAGGAGGTGGAGGATAGCCTTGAGGAGGAGGTGGATATCCCTGTTGAGGTGGATACGCTGGGTATCCTTGAGGAGGTGGTGGACCTGGAGGATGGCTCATATAATAAATTATAAATGGTCAGAAATTTTGTGAAAACGAATTTGGATGATAAAATATATATATAGTTAGTAAAATAATGAAGTGGACGTTTTAAATATGTAAATAAAGCCTTGTAGGGCTGATTAAGAATCGATTTCATGCTTGGAAATTCAACAAAATGAGCTGCTAAGCCGAACGTTATTGGAAAATAAAATATGCAACATTATTCGAAGAAATGGAGTTAAGGATTTTTTATTATATTGAATAAGGTTACATTAAAGGTCAGCTTATTATGCTAGGTAGTAAAATTAAACAATAATCCTAATCAGCAAAAATCCACCACCAGTTTTTAATAATAATTGATAGTGAAATTAATATCAATTTATATTTTATTGATTATAACTACATTGATAAACTATTGTTTTCTTACAAAAGATAATTATTATATAATGAAAAAGAAGCACATATTAAGCAACCCTTATTCAATGTCTTGAAAAATAATATCAAATTACCAAGCCAATTCTCTATTAGAGTCACTTAGCTCAGAAATAAAAGCCCAATCATCACCCTCAATAAGAAACGAAGAAAAAAAGCAGAAAATAGAAAATCCAGACACTCATAGATTTAGCAGAATTCATTTGATTCTGGGTATAAAAAAAATAATCTCAGAAATTGACCAAATCAGTTTTATTTTCTGTTTTATTGATAAAAGCACTGAAATATTATTAGAGCCTCTTATTTTGTTAGCCAGGGAAAAAAGTGTAAAAGTGATAGGGATGGAAATAAATGAGCATTGCTTAAGTTTTAGACAAATAATAGGAATAGATAAACTTATTGTTTTTGCACTCCCAAAAATTCATTGCTTTAACCTAACACAAAATATTATAGAGCAGCTGCCAGTGATAGAACTAAATAGAACATTTTTAAAAGGAGTTTTCAAAACAAGAGAAATTAAGATTGTAAAAAACAATAAAAACAACCAAAAAAAAGCAAACGCGAAAATTCAATCCAAAGTCTAAATTAAATTTAATTATATTCGAATAAAATATCTAAGGAAGCTCAGTAAGGTTATTTCTGTTATAAAAGTTCCAAAGTGCTTCTCTAATTGGAGTTGATAGCTCAAGCATTCGATTAAAAAGCTCCAATTGTCTTTCTAAAGAAGCATCCCCCAATAATCTTCTTCCATACTCTTCTCTATTAGGTACAGTTTTAATTCCAACTTTTGCTGCCATTCTAACAGGCCATGGATGATGAGGTCCAAAAGCTTCATCATAAGCTTCAGAAACGCATTTTGACATTTTCCAATCAAGATGTGTGCTGAAGTTAATTATAAGCTGTCTAAGAAAATCAAAAAACCACATTAATCTCAACACTGTTCTTGCTGTAGATGCATGATGGTCGTCCTGATGAAATCTTTCAGTTCCCCTTCGAATTTCATCTAAAATCATTCCTTGCAAGCCTGTGAATTGGGAGCCCTGGAAATTATTCTTTATTATAGCTGCTTTTGATGTTATATCTGAAAATGCCATGGACAAAGCTCTTCCTAAAAACGCAAATGAGTTTGAAAACTCAAGCATTGCATCGGCAAAGTGGAGATAGTGAATTTCATCCAGATTTACAGCTGCTAGCTCCAAATGCTCGAAGAGCTTGTTGATATCGAATTGTGATACCATAATTACCAGATATTTAAAACCAATAAAAAATGACAATAAACATGTGTAATAGTTACGATATAATAAAAATATATGCTCTGCTGCAATTTAATTATAAGTAAATGATAATTTTTTATAATTTTGTCTTTTGTGCTAGCAAAAAAAACCCTTGCAATTTACCATTTACATACAAATATATTTTATTTAACAATATTTGCCAGATTATTTTCGTTATAAAATCCCCAAAGAGCGTCTCTCAGTGGATCTGAAAGCTCAAGCAAATGTCTGAACAATTCCAATTGTTTTTCTACAGGAATATTCCCAAAAAGTTTGTTCATATACTCCTGCCTACTAGGTAAAATTTTAATTCCAATTTTCGCAGCCAGCCTAAACGCCCATGGATGGTGATTTGATAATGTCTCTTTGTAAGCTATTCTCACACATTTCGAGAGTTTCCAATGAAGCTGAGTTGTTAAATGTAACACAATCTGCCTTAAAAAATCTGAAAACCACATTAGCTTTAGCACAGTGATAGCAGTTGATGTGTGTTTTCCTTCATTTCTAACGGTTCCGCGCTTAATTTCGTCTAAAATCATGCTTTGTAGCCCAGTGAACCTTGATCTTTTGAAATTCTTTTTCAAAGAATTAGCTTTAGTAGCGATATCAGAAAAGGCTAGTGAGACAGCTTTGCCGATGAATGAAAAAGTGTGGGTAAAGTCAATCATCAGGTCAGCAAAGTCAAGGTAATTAACATCTTCAAGATTTGCTGCTGCGCCTTCTAGATGTTCGAATAGTTTGTTAAGGTTGAATTGGCCTGACATATTTCTGGTGAAATTAATATGAAGATTAATGTTAACTACATTAGGATAAAATTTTACTTAATAACTATTAGAAGACAGTTTTTTTCCAGCTTCTTTTTCTTCCTTCATAAGCAATTTCGCTTCCATTTCCTTTTGCTTATAATATGGCACTGAATTATCATCTAGTGAAAGTGTTGAAAATCACGTCGGTAAATCAATTTCAGCATCATATTTTCTTGCTTCTTCCATTATAAATGGGTGTATTTGTCTTAAAATTAGCGTGATTGATCTTCCAGACATATCGCAAGGTCGCACACAATGTTTCGCTGAATTAGCTGCGTAACTGAATTCCTCCATTACGCAAACCACTCCTCTTGGGCAAGGAATACAAAAAGCTCCATTTAAATACCCATAAAATTGACTTCCAAATGAAAGCCTTGCATCACTCCCTAATTTTACAGTATAAATTGGCTGTTTAAACCTAACAGCGTCATCAAAGTGCTGTGCTAAGCCTTCTTTTCCATCATGGTAAATATTCATAGCAATTGAGTTTATAAAATTCTTTTCAATAATTCCTGAGTCCACCAATGGATCTAAAATTTCTTTTTTCATTCAATATGGGGTACCACTTACGTCTACCCTTACCCCTGCTGCTACACGAGACTGTTTTTCTGCTAATTGTGTAGCTGTCCACATATAGCGAGTCCCAAAAAAAAACTTCGTTCTTTTTATTACTCCTCCAGCACCATATGAAGGTTGAGCAGTATTAATTAAAAATTGGCCATTTCGAAAGTCTTGTTCAGTGCCTCTCGCTTTTTCTTCAAGTTTTAATAGTTCATCTTGGTTAAAAACTCCTTGGTAAGTAACAATGCCAGCCCTTACATAGTCTCCTTCAAGCCATTTTTCTCAGTCATGATAGTTTGATGGTAAATCATTTTTCCTAAAATAATATTCTTGCTTAATGATATTTCTATCATTTCATCTGATAATAGACTTTTTGACATGAAGATCATAAGAAAAGGAATCTCTGGTATTTATTAAGTAAAACCAATTAGGAGGGTTTTTGGAATCTAGGAGACTGGAAAGGCCATTTTCGTAGGTATATAAAGGTTCAGTTATGGAGGAGCTGCATTTGGGACAGAAATGAGAAATTGGGAGAATATAGGAAGATGAAGGAGATCAGGAGGATGCGGGAGTGGTGTGGAGAGGAGATAAAGGACAGCTGCATGATTTTCTTCATAAAAAAATTCCTGGCTTAGGCTCCAGTGTTTTAGTAGCAAAGTACTTTTCACGTGCTGCATTTCAATCTAAGAGAAATTGCTGAATATAAGCTTCAAATTCATATATAAATGAGCATAAGAGTTTTCTGGCATGTGGTGTTGCAATTTTTCACGCTAATTTTTGCAGGTATAGCTCAAGCCGAATTTGTGTTGCATAAATGTTTAAAGGATCAGTTTCAAGCTCGTCAAGCCCTAGACATTTTTTAACAGATTTCATACCACAGAGTCCTTTTTTCACCAAAAATCCAATCATCACATCTCCTTTATTACCTGGGAGAGCAGGAGCTAGTAGCGATTTTTCATCCATTTGCAAATGAATAACCACGAAATTATCTTTTCCCAATATTCTCCACATCATTTTTATATTTTCAACTAAAAGCTCATCTCCATCTTCCATTTCACCTAAGACATATTTTTTTAAGTCTGCTTCTCCATAATTTTTTTGTATTGTCACCCTTACTACTCCTTGATTTTCAAAAAGATTTTTTATTAATTCACGAGACATAGTCAAATACATTTCTCTTTCGTCAGAAGGGATTATCCTATCTACTGTGCCTACTTGAAAAGCAAGAGGGGGTAGAGGCGCAAATTGATCAGAAACTCCTGCTTGTGTGCTTTCGGTTGGAAGAACATAGGTCACTCCACAGCTTCTCTTGATATTGGCTGCTGATTGTTTTTTGCGGATAAAATGAGCTTTGGTTTCTTTTTCGGGTTTTTGGGGATTTTCTTGGTTTAAAAGGTCTTCTTGGATTTTATGGCTTTCTTGCATTTCTATTGGAAGATAACGACTGATGAAATTTGTACGGTAGCCAAGATCTGTAGGATTTTTGCTGCGAAATTCGGGTGTCATGGGATTAGAGATTTTAATTTCTTCAGACTTTTTAGGTCTTTTAAGAGTTTCAATTTTTGGGCTTTCGTCTTTAGACACTGACTCTTTTTGATTAATTTTATTTTTGATCTCATGTGCTATTTTCTCTTCCAACTTCTCTTTGTTATTTTCTTTTTTAGCTTTACTTTTCTTTAGTTTTATTTTTTCTTCTTTTACCTCAATCTTTTGTATAATAAAAATAGGAGATTCATTTGCTGCATTTATATCAGGAAGATCTTCATAATTCACAACTTTTCTCTTTTTAAGCAGAACTTCTTCTTCGCACTCATCTTCGCTTACCCTTATTTGTGGTTTTTCTTCAATCTTACTTTCATCTTGATTACTTTCTTTAATAAAAATATTTTGCCGCAATGCTTTTTCAGATTCTTCTTGCTCTATAATTTGTGCAGCTCCCTTAATTAGATCTTCGACAGTGTCAACAACTTCTTGAGAGATGATTTCAGTAGATTCTTCATGATTTGTATCACTAGTGACCGCACTTTCAATTTCATTAGAAAATGACTCTTGCTTATCTATATGGTGTTTGGGGATAAAGTCTTTTAATATTGTCACGATGATTTCGGTATCTATGCAGCCTACTGTGACCGGACCTTTTTCATAAATCCATTTCTCGAAGTCAGACAAATATTTTTTATATAAGGCTTTTAAAGCACGTCTGAATTCCCGACATGAATTGGTAGGACTCAGAACTTTTCCAACTGCTTGCCAACTAAGTCTTCCGAAGTGCTTTCTTACTTTCAATATACAATGAAAAAGGTCATATATGTCATAATTGGAATCTGGAATTAATTGTAAACTGAACTTTGATGCCTTATATTCTTCGAGAAATCACTGCAAAAGAGCTAAAAAATTTTCTTTTGGGCTACTAAAATGTAGGCTTGGATTCCTTTTGCTCATAAGCATTGGTGAATTGCAGCCACAAATGCATGGAGTGCATGTTTTGGGGCTTGTTTTATTTGATGCTTGATCATTTAAAGAATGGTGTGATGGATCTAATTTTCCAGTGGAAAATTCAACTTGTTCTGAAAGGTTTATAATTAAACTCTCCTTAGAAAAAGGCTTCATATATTTAAAAAGTCAAATGAATTTTCGGGTAATTCAACATATATGAATAAGGTTATGGAATATATTATAAGTCAAAATTTTAAGCCTTTGAATTTCTAAAGAAATTTATAAATCAAAAGCAATCAAATATCACTTATATTTAGATTTCATTTTTTATTGCTAATTGTGTGTATATATTTATAAAATGCAAATTAAAATTAAAAAAATTATAAAGACTGCTACATTGACTTAGCAAGCAGAAATGAGAACTTGGCTAACTGAAAAGTTATTTTATTTATAAGATTTAAACCTAAAAAAATTAAAATATTTATGAATTTAAGTCTGATATGAAATATTTATATATAAAAACTGAATCAGCAATTCTGTATTTTAAATTATTTTAAGTTCGAAACATTATCAATGCTCATTATTTTAATAAACGTGATTGATATTTGCAATCAAACATTGCATTATTAATATTAAGCAAAAAATTCTTGCCTAGGGTTTAAGATATAATTTTAATAATAATGCTTTTGAGAAAATTAGCTTAAATAGATAGTCCATCCTTCAGCAATTTTAGCTGGAATTTCATTTATAATCAAATTTTCTTCTTTCACATAGTATCCTAGTGTATACAGTTCGCTTGAATTTTCTATTACAGCTAATTTAGGTACAAAATCAAGTCCAAGCACAATTATTTTTCCTACGCTAATATTCGCATTCATCCGATTTAGTATCTTATACCTAATAGAATTTTCCTTAAATTCAATTTCAGCATAAACAAATTCTCCTGATTGGTACTTAAATGTTTCTGTATCATCTAAATATATCATTCCTTTTGCCTTCTTTTCTTTATCCAGGGCTATTATGATGCTTATTGGATCTAATTTCATATCTCTTGTGCTCATTTTGGCATTTTCATATCTTACTATGACATTTCCACCTTTAATAAACACAGGAACCCAGCTCTCGCTAGTTTTTAAGCTAATAGCTCCATTTTCATTTATTTTTTGAAGAGTGTGGTAATCATACCATATAGCTTCTGGCAAATAAATTGGAATTTCTCGTTGATTCGGCATTGTAATTCCAGCAACAAGTATGCCAGGCCCCACATGGAACTGCTTATCTAAATCTGCTGCTTGATTATCATTTGGGTATTCAACAAACATTGGCCTAATTATAGGTGTTCCTTTAGTATGATATATATAAAATAAAGTATACCAATAAGGCAATAAAGAATATCGCTCATTTATGGCTTGCCTTATTTGAGATAAATAAGGTTCATTATACAGCCATGGTTCTCTTCTTCGAGTTTCTATATGAGAATGCCCTCTAAAAAATGGCATATAAGCTCCAAGCTGATACCATCTAACTAACAAATCGCTATCAGGATTTCCGAAAAACCCTCCTACATCAGCTCCACAAAAGCTCAGCCCAGCCACAGCAATACTTAAACACATGGGCATAGAATATTCCAAATGGCTTCACTTAGAATTGTTATCCCCAGTCCATATTGCCCCATATTTCTGCACTCCTGCATAAAATGCTCTTGAAAGCACAAAAGGTCTATATCCTCCAGATCTTCTTTTAACGAGCCCTTCGCTAGTAGCTCTTTGCATATAAAGGCCATAAATATTATGAATTTCTCTATGCTCGTAGTTTCCATGAAAATTATCTTTAGGCATGGTTACTTCAGGACCCGAAAATACAGAAGGTTCATTCATATCATTCCATACGAACAAAATTTCAGTGGAATCTTTATATTTAGAAAAATCAAATAGGGAGCTTCAATAATTCCTAACCTCAGGTCTAGTGAAATCTGGCCATGATGAAGAACCAGGCCAGCAATGACCTTCAAAGTCATAGCCTTTATCAGTTTTTACATAAAAGCTATTGCTTTGCATTTCTTTGTGGACGAAATAGTTGTCACTTCTTTTTATATGTGGATCTACAATGGTAACTAGTTTTTTGTTCATGCTTTCAAGCTTTTTTTGCATTTCGGTGGGGGTTGGGAAGTTTCTGTAGTCTCATTTGAAGTAAGCTCGTTCTGGAGTATGCTCAATATCAAGCCAAAAGACGTCAACAGGGATTTGGTGCTTGATGAAGCCATCTGCTACATCTAATAGATCTTTTTCTGAGTTATAGTTTCAGCGGCTTTGGTGGTAGCCTAATGAAAAGAGCGGAGGAAGCTGAGGAGGGCCAGTTAAGAGTGTAAAGGATTCAATAATCTTTAAAGGTGACTCATCTTGAAATAAATAAAATTCTAATACTCCTGCTTCTGAAATTCAGTGGGTAATTTTATCATTATTTTGACTATTAATATCTATATAAGTTTCTGAAGGATTTGACCAAAAGACTCCACTTGAAAATTTTTTAGATGACCTTGATAAGATAAAAGGAATTGACCCATATAATGCCATTCTTTCATTTAACTCATACTCAAATACATCTAAATTATATAATCGATAGGGCTCCGATTTTACTGTATCCTTCAATGCTAAAGAGTCAGCATGCTCTGGAATCCCATAAATATGAGTTGAATTTACAAATGTAAAATCTAAAGCAATGCTACTAGGCCCAAATTGCTTTTTATCGTTAAATTGTCTGAAATCCTCGTTTCAAAGGTTTGACTGAGTCTCTAGATTTCCATTTTTCTCAATATATGCGCCTGTGGCATCTAAAATCTTTATAGGTTTATTTATATCTTTTACTTGATTTTTTGGCTTTAAATCTACATTTCTATTCCTGTACCTCTCAAAATTCATGAAGGAATTTTTATTCGCAATAATTGTGAGATCTTTTCCATAAAATCCTTCAATCATAAACTTACTGATTTTTAAGATATAGCGGATTTTCCCTAATTCCCATATTATTTTGTCTCCTTCGAGCTTTACGTGCTGATTTGGCACCTTATTGATAGCTTTTTCATTGATTAAATCTTCTTGAGGGGTTTTGAATCGTTTATGGATTGGGGAAATTTCATCAAGATATACATGGAGTGCGCCATTTGTATACATGATAGCTTCTCCTTTAAGAAAAGAATCTTTTTCATGAACACTGCTAATTTCAAAAGAAACTCCTCCAGAAATCCGTGACACTGTTCCTTCTTTGATTTCATAGTCAATGCTAAACCTAAGTCCTTCACTTTTAACTCTACTATTGTTTTTGGCTAAGTGACGATTTCTTACACAGAAACTTGAATGCTCACATGTTTTAAATTCATGTCTTCTGACTGTAAAAGCAATTCCAATAAAAACCAAAAACAGCCAAAATTTAATCATTTTAAACTAATAAAAATGCTGATGAAAACTATGATCAATCTTCTATCAAAGAATGTTGAATTAAAGGAAGATCAATAAGTATTCACTTAGTTGGATCATAATGCATTTTATATTTAAATTTATAAAACCAACTATTTTAAAATAATCAATATAATTATAAGACTTCCAATAAACCAAATATTATATAAATATCAGACTAGAAGCACTAAATTAAATTATAAATAAGAATATAAGCAAATAGCCTTAGTCATCATGATTAAGCAACTTTATTTCAGCATGGCATGGATAAAAGAAATGATATCAAAAAATCCTTGGGATATTTGTACTCGAGATATAAAAAATAAGAATCAATTTTTGGGTATATTGAAAGTTAAAGTAAAATGTTTTTTTAAATAAGATTGCTCCTGATCTGGAGGTTCATGAAGTATTTTTAATCATCCAATACTAATAAAACTTTAAGATCATTATAAAGGCATTAGCTCACATATATTCTGAATGCCTTTGCAGTATTTACAAAATTAAAACATTGCTAAAGGATGCCGATTGCCAAAAATATCAAAAGTTCATAGTTCTATAAACATTTAATAAATACTCTGCATATAATAAATTCCTTTTTCTGATTGAAATTAGCTCTACTCTTCTAATTCAAAATTTCAATTACTTCAAAAATATTCTATATTGTCCATTTTAATTTTCTACTATTTCCATTTATAGATTTTTTAATTTTTCCCTCAATTTATGCATTTATTGCAATATTTTTTCCATAATTATAATTTATGGCAAGAAGAATTGATCTTGTAACTAATTTCTTTGAACTTGAGCAGCCATTATCTGCGACCATAAAATTTTATGCTTTAGACTTTTCTCCTCCTGTAGACCCTTCTAATCGACAATTGCAAAGGTTCTTAATTTCCAAGAAAAGAGACGAAATTGAATCCCAAATTGGACGTTTTATACAACTAGGCCAAACTCTTGCATCAGCTCAAAATGATCCTGTTTTAAACCCAATATTTTTTGAGTCTAAAGGTTTTGATGATCTTATATATATTATTACTGTCTCACTTTCTCGTGATATTGGAGAAGAAGGTATTATTATGCAGAAAATGTATGCGAATGGGATTTTGAAAAGAATGCTCTTTGATTTAGGAATGAGGCAGGTGACCAAATTGCCTAAATTTTATAATCCTCAAAATAGAGTTGAATTAAGAAGATATAGACTAGAGATATGGAAAGGTAATACAGCTTCATTTGCCCACCATATGGATAGATGTTTACTAAACATAGATTTTGCAAGTAAAATAGTTAATACTGATACAGTTTTGCAAGCACTGAATAACTTTCAAAAAGGGAATAAGCGAAGGGAGTTTATTGAATCTGAATTAATTGGAAAAATCGTGATGGCTAGATATGGAAATTTTAGATGCTATAGAATAGAAGGAATTTGCTTCGATGAAAATCCAACAAACACTTTTAATTGGAAAGGAAAAGAAATATCTTATGTGGATTATTATGCAAGGTTTAATCGAACAATTCGTGATCTTCGTCAACCATTAATTAAATCTACTATAGAAAGAGGGCAGAAAGAAATAAAATTGATACCTGAATTATGCTATATCACTGGAATTCCTGACGATATGAAAAATTCAAGAGACATTGCCGAGCACACAAGATTAAGACCAAACGATCGATTTGATAACTGCATGGCTTTGGCACAAAAGTTAATTGAAAAATCTCGAGAAATGCGAGAAACAAACTTAAATATAAGAGCCAGACCTATTGAAATTAGAGCACAAAGACTAGATTGCGGAAGTATTTTAAATTCTGATGATCACTCGTCTAATACACCAATATCTGAAAATGGCTCTTTTAATATTAGAAACTCTCTGCGCTATGCAAATATAATAAAATCTTGAATTATTCTACAAGTTTCCAGAGACAATGAAGACCCGGAAAAAGCTCGAAACCGTAGACGTCTTGCCGACCAGTTTAAAGAGAGTTTTAGAGGGGAGCGAAAGAATTTAGGATTAAAAATCGCAAATGCTCCTAAAGTCGAGCCACGCAAAGAATCATCAATTGTTGAGACTATTAGTAAATTAAAAGAGATAGAAATTAATGGGTCAACTCCTCAAATTTGTATTGTGCTGCTACCAGAAGAATGCAAAGGATTATATAACATAATAAAAGAAAAATCATGCCTTAATTCAGGAGTGCCAATACAAGTAGTTATGGAAAATACCATCAGTGACAGTCGAAAATTCAAATCAGCCCTTCAAAAAATCATGCTTCAAATTGCTGCAAAAACTGGATCATATTTATGATCCTTATCAAATTTTAATGAAATGCCAAGCAGAACCATGGTAATAGGAATTGACGTTTTCCATGATACCGTGAGCAAAGCTCAAAGTATCCTTGGATTTGTCGCTTCACTTAATGAGGAGTTTACTCAATATTTCAATACAATTAAAAAGCAAGACCACATTGGCCAAGAAATTGCAGGCTCTGTATCAGTGTGTTTTAATGAAGCAATTAATTCCTATAAAGAAAACTCGGGCCATTATCCTGAAATGATAATCATATATAGAGATGGAGTTTCTGACTCACAAATTGACGCTGTTAGAAGTTATGAGATTGAAGGGATAAAGATGGCTATTGCTTCTAAAGAAGGGTGAGCTCCTGGACTTGTGTATATTGTTATTAATAAGAAAACCAATTGCAAACTTTATAGACGAGATGGTAGTGGTAATATTGTCAATCCACTGAATGGCACATATGTAGAAACTGTTGTGGTTCCAGACAGTAAGAGTTTTTATTTGATATCTCATAATGTTAATCAAGGTGTGGCCACCCCTATTCTTTATAGAGTTATTCAAGACAACACAGATCGCGAAGATATTATTACTTATGCTAGGCTGGCTTATAAGTTGTGCTTTTTATATTACAATTGGACAGGAGCCATCAAAATCCCTGCACCTACTATGATGGCTCATAAGCTAGCTTATATAGTCGGTCAAAGTGTGCATGATGACTATCTTCCTGATCTCAAGAAAATTCCTTGGTTTTATTAAGCCTAATTTATTTTTTTATGAAACTTGCTCACATTTAAACTTCTAAAACCAACAATCTATTTATTGCAATACAAAAATTTCCTTCATTATTTTGAGTATATCATAGATTTATTATGCTTCAGCTTTTTGATATTTTATTTAATTTATGATTATATCCAAATTTGACAAATTAATTTTCGTTGAAGTTATAATTAAGCTGTAAAATAAAATGAGCAAGAAATAGTAAATATTATGAAGTGAACATTCTTTTACTGTTTATCTACTAGGAGATCAATGCTCTGGTAAATCATCTTTTATTTCATCATTCACTAATAAAATTTTTTCAAACGAATACTGCCCAACAATTAGAAGTAATTTTGTAAGTCTTATAAAGTTCACAAGCATTGTAAAATTCCAGGAGAGAATCATAAAATTTGCTATATTCGATTTTTCAGGTCGTATTAAATTTATGAATACAAAATCTTTGCATTTGGGAGAAGGCTATGGAGTTTTCATATTTTTCAGTCTGATAGACTGATTCTCATTCGAAATGGTAAACTTCTGAAAAAGGTTTATTGACGATAATTTGGGAAAAAATATTCCATGTATTTTAATAGGAAATAAATGTGACTTGAAGGACCAAAGAGTGGTTAAATACGATATAGCAAAAAAATTCGCTGACAGTTTTTATATTCCATATATGGAGGTATCTTCAAAAAATGGATTTAATATCGATCAAGCCTGAAGACTAATGGCTTGCAATATTTTATATCACTAATATAGATGATTTATTTATAAATAATTAAACAGAGATAGATATAAACTAGGCTAAGTTTTTGCAATTATAAAAAGAATTTATAGAATTATTTTAATTTCTTATATATGTTTCAAGAAGTATTAATGTACATTATTGGGTTAAATATAAATACTTAAAATAATTTTATTAAAATTAAGACATTTAGAATTTCCTTCTTAATTAATAAAAATCATATCGCTAGATTATAGCAATTTATTCATGGGGCTTGCATAATAATCATTCTTGTAAACATCAACTATGAGGAGTAGCTTTTAAGAGAAACATCTTTATTATAAAAATAAAATGAGCCAAAATTGGTATTTTTTAAATAGCGATTTCCTATTAAATATTGTCCTTTTAGGGGAGCCAGCTACTGGAAAATCATGTGTTTCTTCATCATTTATTAACGAAAATCAGCCTACAGAATATAAATCGACTATTGGAATTGATTTTGTAAGGTTTATACAGAAAGCTAAATACGTAAAATATCAGAAAAAATGTATCAAGCTTTATATATGAGACCCTTCAGGGCAGTCTCAATTCACTAAAATAACAACTTCTTATCTGAGAGGTCGCCATGGTGTTTTTATTATTTTTAATTTGACAGATAGGAACTCTTTTGAAAAAGTTAAATTTTGAAAAGATCTTTGTGATAATAGTTGACGATGCAGCGATTCATGCATATTAGTAGGAAATTGATGTGATATGGAAGAAAAAAGAGAAATCACATATGAAGAAGCAAAACAGCTTGCCGATAGTCTTGGCATTATATATATTGAAGTTTCTGCAAAGCGGGGATTTAATATTGATCGAGCATTTTGGTTTATGATTTTTAATATTATGCCTACTTTAAGGTTTTTTTAATATTAGTTTTCGATTAAAGAGGCACAAAGGCATCAATCTTAAAATATCATTGAAAATCTTATTGATTTCTATTATAGACAATTATCCTTTACTATAAAAAAGAAAGATTCTATTCCTGAGTTAAATACAAGGATAAGGGAATTGATTTAAATGTTGGGTATTAGTCGCTTCCAAGATCGCTTTAAATGCAGGCTTTAATGATGCACCTCCTACCAAAAATCCATCAACATCATTTTTTGAAATCAATTGTGCGGAATTTTGATCAGTCACAGACCCCCCGTAAATGATCCTTGTACGTGAAGCAACTTCAGCACTAACATTGGTGCTTAGTCAATTTCTTATCATTTCGTGCACTTCTTGAGCTTGCTCAGGTGTTGCATTTCTTCCTGTCCCAATAGCCCATACAGGCTCATAGGCTAAAACTACTTTACTCCAATCAATAATCCCTTCTTTTAATGCGCTTAATTGTCTAGCAACAACATCAAGGGTGACTCCAGATTCTCTTTCATGCAAATTCTCCCCAAAGCAGGCAATAACATTCAACCCATGAGCTAAAGCTCTATTTATCTTTTGAGAAACAATCTCGTCAGTTTCTCCATATAGATTTCTTCTTTCTGAATGTCCTAATATTGTCCAGTTAATGCCCAAGTCAATAATGTGCTCTGCTGCAACTTCCCCTGTAAATGCTCCTGGGCCAGTTAAGCTGCAGTTCTGGGCAGAGACTGCGATTTCAGGCCTAAGAAGTGATCTTGCGAATTTCAAATGTATAAATACAGGCGCAACGACAACTTGGACTCTTGAAAAATCAATACTTGCAGAATTTAAAACTTGTTCACATAGTTCTCTTACTGAAGCTTGAGTGCCATTAGATTTCCAATTGCCACCAACGAAGAATTGCCTGTGAGCCATTATATTTTACTCATTTCAGATTAAGATATTAATGCACTTTATAGCTAATGAAATAATTATTTATTAAGAAAAGCAGTTAGATGGACGGCGAGCTTGAAATCGAGCTATTAAAATGCGTCATGAACCGCCGAAGAGAAATGCAAAGATACCCAAAGCTAAGAGGCCACTATAGGCATTACCGTCAAAGTATGGATCTCGATAATACAATAGATATCTGCACAAGGAACTTAAAAATTGACCAAAATAACCAAAGAGCGCTGTATCTCCGAGCTTCTTCTTATCTAAAAAAAGGAATGCTGGAAGAAGCTTTAACAGATTGCAATAAGCTTATAGAGGATGACAAAAACTTTGTAGGTGGATATTACATCAGAGGCTGCACAAATGAAAGACTTGGGAATTTTGAAAAAAGCATTGAAGATTTCACCACAGTTCTGCAGCTAGATCCGAACCACATTAATGCAGCTTATGCTAGAGGTGCCTGCCAAAACAGAATAGGAAATTTTGTGAAAGCGCTAGAAGACTATTCAATGGCCTTAGAAATTGATAGAGAAAGAGTGCCATCGCCTTACAAAAATAGAATTTCTGGATCAACTTCAACAGGACTTAGCAACCCAGGATTAGATGACTTTCATATAACGTTAAACGACGAGCCTTTGTCTGAAAGATTTGAAGACGAAAGCAATGAAACAGCGGAATCTTTGTACGCTAAAGGGGTACAAGCTCAGAAAATTGAAGAATATATGGAGGCTATTAAATATTACACAAAAGCACTGAGCATTGACCCATCACATTTCAAATCTCTTTTCAATCGCGCCTTTTCTTATGACAAGATGGGAAGACTTGAAGAGGCTGTTATTGATTATACGTCAGCGCTAAGTATCGATTCTAACCATGCAAGTGTCTATTTTAACCGTGGGATATCATATGATAAAAAGAAAGAATATTTATCAGCAATCAATGACTTCACGACTGCAATAAGGCTCAATCCTTATAAAGCTGATTTTTATCATAATCGAGGACTTACTTATAAAAAAATAGAAGAGTGCGATAAGGCCATCCAAGACTATTCCCACGCAATTAGAATTGACCCTCGTCATGTAAGAGCTTTTTTCTCTTGTGCAGTGTGCCTAGAAACTCTTAATAGACTAGAAGAAGCAGAAGAGTATTATTTTTGCGCCTTAGAAATCGATAGTAAAAATCTAAAAATCATAGAAAGGCTTGCAAATGTCCAAGAAAATAGGGGGAAATATGAAGAAGCTATAGAAACCTACAATAAAGCACTTAAAATTGATAGCAATTATGCACCTGCTTATAATGGCAGAGCCATTATTTGGGACAAGCAAAAAAAATACGACCAAGCACTCGGAGACTTCACCAAGAGTATTCGACTTGATAATCGAAACGCTACTTATTTCCATAACCGCGCATGCTGCAAGAGGAATATGAATTTATTAGAAGACTCTTTAGAAGACTTCACAAAAGCTATTGAAATCGACCCAATAAATTCCAAAATTTACAACAGTCGAGCGTGGGTTTGGAGGAAGTTGAAGCAATTCGATAAAGCGATTGATGACTATTCTAAAGAAATCACATTAGATCCTACTGTAAAAGCGTATACCAGTAGAGCTTATTGTTATGCAAAGATCAATAAGTTTAATGAAGCAGTCAATGATTACTCTTTTGCTATCTCTCACGAACCAAAAGAGGCAGAAAATTATTATAATAGAGGAATTGCTTATGAAAGATCAGGAAAATTTGAGCAGGCTATAGAAGATTTTGGAAAGACGATTGAGCTAGATCCGAGGTATGGAGATGCGTATTTTAATAGAGCATGCTGCTATGATAATATTGGAGAAATAGAGTTAGCGAAAAAAAATTATGAGATGGCTTCACAATTTGAGGGAGGTAATAAACCAGAATAATTTTAATTATGTTGTACAGGATATTTATTTTTTTTACCTAATTTATTATTTAAATCAATATCCTGATAGTATCAATTAAATAATAAAAATTATGATAAATTTTCTTTTGACTACAATAATTAACCACAGCCATTTTGCATATTTAAAAGTTATCTTTTTATATTTTGTTTTGGTTTTTTTATTTTTAAAAACATTTTTAAACCAATATTATAATCTCCCATCGCCTTCTATTAATTCTACCAAGGTTGAATAAATAAATTAAGATGGACTCAAGTGTAATTCAAATCTCAATCACCCCTTCTCTTCCTGTCAGGCCAATAGCCGCTTTGCAAACCCCTAAAAGCCCGCCCAATGGAACTCTCGCGCAGCCTTTTCCCAAAAATAAAAATAAGAAAAATAAGAAAAGGCCGATTCCACTAAACCTTGCTGAGTTGTCAAATGCAAGGGTAATTCAGAGCAATTTAATATATGTCACAAATATCCCTGTGAAATTCGCTGACGACGAGCTTCTGAAGCGTTATGAGTATTTTGGACAGTATGGAAATATTAAGAAGTTCTCTATAAACAAATCTATTACACATGGGGAAACGGACGCTCCACCAACATATGGAGCTTACGTTACTTATTCTACAGACGAAGAAGCAGCGCTTTGTTTGAAGGCAGTCAATAACTTTGAATTAGAAGGAAATACTCTGGTCGCAACTTATGGGACTACGAAATATTGCGCGTATTTTCTTAAAGGGAACCCTTGTCCTAAAAAAGAATGTCTATATTTACATAAACTAGGAAACCAAGGGGATACACTGGCAAGAGATGTTATGCCGAATGTAAAACATATTCAACCTAAAGATGCAGCTATCGATAGGATGAGAGTCATTATTCTGCCTCCAGACCATAATACAAAATTCCCCATTGCAAGAGTGGTAAGAGAAAGAGCTACAAGTGCTGGATCAACTTCGCCAAGAAGACTTAGGCACGCAGATCGGCCGAGGAATCGAAATTTCCACTTGGTTGAAAGCGAAGACCAAGAGCCTGAGATTCCTGAAATTGTAAATAAATTGAGAAAAATGGCCTCACCTTGTCAAGATGTCGTAGAGGTGCCATCAGACGCTATTGAAGAAATTATGAGTCCTGCTAGTCCTGACAGATGAGCTGCAGATATTTTAGATATCTCTCCTAAACCTCCTCTGACCCCTCATCCGCTAAGACTTGTAATCGAAGAAGATACGTTTTTGGTCGCATCAAAGCCGTATAGAAATAAAATCATTTAATTATAATGCATTCTGCATTAAACAATATGTTAATTTAATATTAGATATTTGAATTTATTCTTACAATTATAATATATTCAGATATTCTATGAATTTAGATAGGCTTAATTGTAAAGTATAATTTAGTTATCCTCTTTTGAAACTCACTCACCTCTTGAAGTGTTTGGTTCACTTTCATCATGTTTAAAATCTTTCAATTCCTGGTCGTCTTTCAGCATGTTTTTATAGTCATTTCTATTATTAGAAAGCCCTTTTTTAGCTTTCTTGTGCTTTACGGTTGTATCTGTATAATTTCAAGACTTTTCTACAATTCTCATAACTCCTCCAATAGCACTCATAACTCCAAAAACAGATCCCAGCAATGCGCTTATTAGAATAATGACGGTTTGTTTTGCAGCCCTTGTTGTATATAAACTTGTATCACTTTTAGCAAGATACACTTGTAGCTTTAAATCAGAAGTAAAAGGAAGCCTAAATAGAAAATTACTCTGTGATTGTATATTGGGATCCTCCTACAGGCGAAGAAGCAACAGACACATGGTAGCCGGTTACTTTATCAGTCCAATCAGAAACATATGACCTAAAATATGAAGGAGTCATGGTATAAAAGAATTGTGTAGGGTTATATCCTCTAAAAACTGAGTTATCATTCGGTATTAAAACTTCATTTATGCTGCTTAATTCATTAGGAATAGATGATGTCGATGTTACGTTTACACTAATAGCTGATGTATAGCTTGACACTTCTAATAGATTATACTGTATATATGCCCCAGTCTCAACCACACAATTAGTACACGCCAAAGAAATTGTGCAATCATTTTCTGAGCTTCTAGTGCAGTTAACTTGTAACTTATCATATGTTATATAGTGAAGATTATATGATATTGATTCCTGACATGCATTTTTCTCAGTCACACATTCTCCTCCGTACCTAAAAAAAGTAGCATAAACACGCACAAAACCTGTAA
The DNA here is from genome assembly GCA_949751835.1 of Blepharisma japonicum. Lineage (NCBI taxonomy): Eukaryota > Ciliophora > Heterotrichea > Heterotrichida > Blepharismidae > Blepharisma > Blepharisma japonicum. The sequence goes on from CATKHK010000013.1 coordinate 397,431, forward strand.
AGACAGATATTTCGTTCTGTAAAGTCACCAAAGGCACTAAAGCTTTTGTTTCTTCTATATTGGCCATTTCAAAAGTGATTATATCAGAGGCTATTAAGATGATAGCGAGGATAATAAAAAAGATACTGAACAAGCCTCCCATACGTGTTTTCATAAGCTTCATTGGAGCATCTAGATCGTAGTTATGCTTATCAGAATAAAGGTCAATTTTCTGCAAGTATAGCCTAACACCTCTAAAAAAATAAATGGAAACAAATATAAAAAATGTAACTATCATGACTGTAATGACCATATAATTAATAGCATTTTGGGCATCACCGTCTGATTTTGAGTAAAGCTTTGGCTGAATTGAAGAAGAAGTGACTTCAACTGAATCATCTAAGGGCTTTGTACTGCCTACAGGGCAAGTTTTCCCCGCTGGGCAATTTTTGCAAGTAGATGCTCCTTCTTCGTTGTTGAAAGAATTCTGGCTGCAAGGATAGCATTGTCTAACTGTATTTGCTCCATTTAACGGATTGAAACTTCCTTTTGGGCACTTGATGCAAGAATCCATCCCATAAGCATCAGAATAGCTCCCTTTAGGGCATTCTACACAAGAACTACTAAGCAAGTAAGTGCCTGGGCTGCAAGTATATGGACAAGGCTTCATATTAGGGCATTTCAGATCAACTTCTAAGAAGCTTGATTTGGTCACTGAAGTTCTCATTGCTTGCCCATAAACAGCTCCACCTCCATGTATGTAGAGTATTGTTTTATAGTATGCATAAGCGGAATTATAGTAGTAATCAGGAAGGCTTGAAATAGTTGTAGTAGTGCTTGTATTGAGATTTAAAATATAAACGTCATTGAATACATCAGTAGACCATTGCTCTCCACCCATTACGACAATTGTTGAATTCATCTTTTTGATAATGGCTTGAGCTCTGTTAGTCAATGGTGTTGCCCCATCTGTCGTATACAGCTTTGTCCATTTCTGAGACGTCAAATTAAACAAATCGACTTCGCCTAATGGAACTTCTCCATCTGCAGTCCCATACATAGTAATTAAGTTAATATTTCCATAATCATCAAGCTGCATCTCACAAGTCGGTCCAATTACAGGAGTTGGCCCTTCATCTCCAGTCCCATCATAAAGTAAGGTGTATTCATTTGTCCCACTATCATAGCTTCATACTTCTCTTGAGAGCCCTGCACTAGTTTTTCCTCCAAAAATAATGATATAAGGCATATAAATCTGCATGCATGCTCCCGTCCTGGCGCTTGGGCTGGAGCTTGATGCTGGATTGACTTCTTGTCATTGATTAGACAAGGTGTTGAACTGATACATGTCATTTAAATAGCCTGAATCATCTTTTCCTCCAAAAATAATCATGACGTCTCCTTGTGAACCTGCCGCATGGCCAGATCTTGCTGAAGGCGTTGTGCCTTCTGCTTTGACTGACTCTCATAAATCAGTATCTGGATCATAGACCCACAAGTCATTCACAAAGCTGTTCCCATTAGTCCCTCCAAATAAATACAAAAGGCCATCCATCACACAAAGTGAGTGGCTTTCTCGAGAATCTGGACCTGTATATAAATCGCTTAAAATCGTATAAGTAACAGGACTTTGGGTAAGGTCAAACTTAACTAAATCGTTCATAATTCCTTCATTACTGCTGTAGCCGCCAAAGATATAAAATGCTGAATCTGCAAGAACATATGCAAAAGAATCTCTGGGAATTCGAGAGAGTCCATTAGAGCTATAGGAAACTGTTACTTCTTGTCATTTAAAATCTGGATCTGTGAAATCTAGCCTCATAATATTTTTTATGTCTTGGCTTGTATTGTCTGACCACCCATATAATAAGTATGCAGCCTTATTGTAGACAACACTTCCTGAAAAGTATCGGTACTCATACTTGTATTTAATATTTGTTATATTTGTCCAAGCATTTGATGTTAAGCTGTAGCGAAGAGTGTCAGTATTTGCTGAGTCTATGCCAAGTTCTTTATTTGAGGAGATATCTCCACCAAAAACGTAAATATACCCATCATAATATTGAACTAATGGACCATTTAACTTGCTTGGAACTAATGAAGTTGTGTTTGTCATCTTTGTCCAATAGGTAGTTGCAACGTCAAATCTAAATAATTTTTACACATAAAGTGAGTTTGAGTATCCTATTGATAAAGTTCCACCAAATAAAATAAGTTTCAATTTCCCATCGCTGTCTATATACTTTGAATAGCCAAACCTGAACCTTGAAGTAGGCACAGTTCCTTTCTGAGTTACTTGCGTCCATTGCAAGCTGCTCAAATCATAAACCCACATATCATTTTGCGGGCCATTATCAGAATTTCCTCCAAATATATATAGTTTGGAGTTATTATCATCAACCCAGCACCCATGAGTATATCTTGCAACTATTTATAAATTACGTGGAGCTGCTGAAGAAATTGGCACTAGTCTTTGTCACAAGTTTGAGGTCAAGTTATACTCTCATACACTATTAAAAGTAGAAGAAATTCCTTGATTTCCTCCGAATAGTATAATGGATTTATCGCTACTATAGTAATCTCCACATAAATATTGTCTATAACTAGGAGGTGAATCAGTTGTAGGAAGTCTTGAGAAGGTTATTGCTATAGTTTTATTGATGAAAAGAACAGCAAAAATTGCAACTGTTATCATATTTATGAAATTTAGTAGCATTCAAATAAGAATTCCCCAGTAAATCCTATACAAAGAAAACTTTTTTTTAATCAATAATTATACGTTAACTTTAACGATTTATAAATATTTAAAGGAAAATGAAAAAAGAACAGTCGTAATTTTTATGCAGGATTTATGCAAGTACTTTTACATGGTCTCGAGATTCTCATGGGCTTTTTGATTATGAGTCTACCCATATAAGCAAAAAGCTTTTTAAAATTACTGAAAATTCAAAAATCGTGAGGGCTGGAAATGAAACCCACATACAAACCCATAATTCAGAGATGGCAAATAGTTCCTTACTACTATCAGTGAATCCCATAAGGTATCATGCCATAATAACCTCTGCAGAGCAGGAGTCTTTGTGGCTTGCTTTAAGGAATTATAAGTCATCTTCTCAGCCGAAAACATATACATTAAAAGAAAATGATATAATAAAACTGGGCCGACTAAAATTCAAAGTATGCTCATTAAACAATGATTTAATAGAGCCAATTGTCCAAGAAACTATAAACCCAGAAAATACAGAAAATGTGTGCAGAATCTGTTTATGCGATACTAATGAGTCAAATAACCCTCTTATCTCTCCTTGCATGTGTTCAGGAACTATGAAATATATTCATGTTCAATGCTTACAAAAATGAATTTCCTCAAAACTAAATACTAAAGAAGGCGAAAACTCAGTCATTTATTGCTGAAAATCTATGGACTGCGAATTATGCAAGCAGCCTTTTCCAGCAAAAATAAAGTCAGGCAAAAAAACCTATGAAATTTTTATAGCAGAGGGAATAAACACCCCTTATATAGTGCTAGAAGCAATGAATAAAGATCATAATAACCACAGATATCTTTATTTAGTCACTTTTATAAATAAATGTATAGCAATTCTTGGGAGAGGACATGACTCTGATGTCAGGATTTCTGATATCTCAGTATCAAGAAGCCACGCAAGCATCAAATATGAGGGAGGGAATTTTTTATTGGAAGACAATACTAGCAAATTCGGGACTCTAGTCAAGCTCGAAGACAGCTGTAAGCTAAGCTACGAAAATGAGCTTATGCTGCAAGTAGGGAGAACCCTGGTTGAGTTCTCAAATAAGAAAAGGAATCTGAATGAGTAAAATAAATTTTTGAAAATGAATTAATTTTTAGGTATTTTATATTCCCATAGCTGATTTGGGTTATAATCAAGCAGACTATATAGTTCTTTTCTTGTTTGCATTTTAGGAAGAGCCGATTTTTGAGATCCTTCATTTTTAATTACTTCTAATAAATCATTTACTGCTTTCATAGCAATTCTTAAAGTAGAGACTGGGAAAATGACTACCTTATAGCCTATTTCATCAAGTTTAGCAATATTTATATCTAGAGATGTTTTGCCAAATTCTGTCAAATTGGCTAAAAGTCATGCTTTGTTGTCTATTTCTGTATAGAATTTTTCGAAATCTTCAATATTATGCAAACCTTCAGGAAAAATCATATCAGCTCCTCCTTCTATATAAGCTTGGGCTCTCTTAATAGCGCCATTTATTCCTTCAACCGAGAAAGCATCAGTTCTAGCGCATACAATGAATTCTCCATTTGTGAAATCTAATGATGCTTTTTTGGCAGCTTCAACTTTTTCTTGCATTATTTCAGTGCTTTCAAGGGTTTTTCCATCTAAATGGCCACATCTTTTAGGAAAAGTTTGGTCTTCAATGTGAAATCCGCCAGCACCTGATCTTCAGTATTCATAAACTGCTTTTCTTACAATTTCAGGACCTCCAAAGCCTGTATCTGCGTCTGCAAGAATAGGCAGCTGACTACTATCATGAATTTCTTTTATTACTTGACAAAAAGAATCATAAGTTAGCAATCCAACATCAGGAAGCCCTTTTGATGCATGAAGAGCTCCACCACTGAGATAGCAACCTTTAAATCCTGCACTTTTAATAGCCTTTCCAATTAAGCCATTATAGGCACCGATAAGTGGGATACATTTATTTTCAGTCAAAAGTTTTCGCATTTAAATCCATTTCAAGATTACAAAATTGATACAAAGCTGGTATATTACTAAAATAAATATCAGCATATAAAATTATGGAAAAATTTCATGGCATCACATATTTAGGCTTGTCTTATAATGGATCCATACCAGTAAAAAAAACCGAAAATTTTTGAGTCCAACCGGCTAGAATTTCTATACAACTGAACAAGCCTTTATTAGTTAGTAATAGCTTTGCATCTAGATCTACAAAAAAGCTATCTCCTTTTGTTAGCAGATGAAAGTCTAAAAAGTCACCTAACAAAATGCTTTTGAAGTATAAATTTTCGCAGCTAACTGGATTCAATTCTAATGAGAGTTCATTTTCAAGCATCTGCAATTATAAAAAGTCAAAAAACCGAGAAAGTATTAAGAAAAATACAAATTTTGATAAAAAACTCTCAATATCTCCAAAAATTTGCTTTGGGTTGACCAAGATGAAAAAAATAGCAAGTCCAAATTTAAGTTTAGGATGTAGAAGAGAAAATACCGAAGAAGCAAACTCAGCTAAAAATTTATTGAGTCGAACCATGCTGAAAAGAAGCTCATCTATGAAAAATTCTATTTCAACTAGTTTTGATGCTATAAAAACCTTTGAGACTACAGCTTCTGAAAGCTATATACCATGATTTACCAAATACCCATATATTTCGCCAACTCATAAAAGCTAACTTATCAATTCTGATGTCAAAAAATTTCTTAATTAAATTGCAATCTAATTATTTAATCCCTGCTAAGATTAGCTATAGAGTCACCCACTTCGGTTTCTTCATAAAGCCTTCTATTCTATGTCCTTCATTTCACTCTCCTTGCTTGACTTTATGATGTTTAACATGCTTCGTATAAAAAGAATATGTTCCAATTCCATGCTACTTCCCTTCTTTCCACCCCCCCCTTCATAAATTCTTCCATCTGACCATACAAATTTTCTATGTGCTTCCTTCAGATCATTTACATACTCTCCTGAGTATTCTCACTATTTTTCGTGTTTTCCGATTTACTGATTATCTTTGCCACCAATTAAATACCAATTTTGTAAATTTTATCTTCATATTTCTGTCCCTCATAATTCCATCCTATAATTTCCTATCAGCATCTTCTCCATCTTCTTTCTTAGTGCTTTCTTCAGCTTTTTCTTCTGCCACTCATTCGTCTTGGCTTGCGTCACCATCTCCAAGAGATTTCAAATCATACTTTATTTATTTACTCTCCAGCTTATTCACAAACTTTCTGTTAGCCCTGCACAATTTTTGACTTCCTTTTCTGGTATTATCGAAAAGCTCAATTTCGATGAATTTGTGGACAGCATTAGTTCACCATTATTCAGCACTACTCCACTTTGCATAATGGCTCGGACTCTAATTTTTCCAACAAGCTCTTCCTCTGTATCTTCTTCATCCAATTCTTCTTCGTCTTCATCTCTTCAATACTCTTCATCCAACTCATCTTTCCATCCAGCCAATTTGTTCTATTAATATCAGCTCTTTCAATATTTTGTCAGAATAATCTTCGGAGTCACTATTGTCCGAGGCGATACTGGTATGCTTAATCTCCGTCCCAAGGTTGGAACAGCTTTTTCCCAAACACGCCCTCTTCTTTTTTGATCATTCATTCAAAAATAAAAGTTTTTTCATCCTCCATGCAAAAGTAAAATTCAGCTGCTCAGATTCACTAAAGAACTCTCCCGTTATTACAAATCTTAGCAGGGATACAATTAAGAATGCAAATCAAAGCCTTATAATGATAAAATTCAAATTAGCGTGGCCAAACGGTAGACCGGTATAATATCGTGATATTGTGATTATCAAAATTTAAATTTTTAGTCAATTGAATTTTTTTATCGGAATATTAGAAATAATGTTCGATAGCAGCTAATTTTTTGATTGCCTAATTAAATTAAATATGCATAATGATTATTAAATTAAATATTTTCTCTTTTATGTATATATCTATCAAGATTTGCAGCTGCAACTCCTCATTAGACTTAGTCTTATACTCTCTATTATATTATTCATTATGAATTTAAATTCAAAGATGGACCAAGAAAATAATGACGCAATCTTAACTCTTCCTGATGGAAAAACATATAAATTTCCTATAATAAAAGGAACAGCTGGACCTCCAGTTATTGACATAAAAAATTTCTATTCTCAAACTGGGTGCTTTACATTTGATCCTGGCTTTACATCTACTGCAAGCTGCGTTTCTGGTATAACCTATGCTGATGGAGAGCAAGGTCTTTTATGATATAGAGGATATGATGTTCAAGAATTAGCAGACAAGTGCTGCTATTTAGAAGTTTGCTATCTTTTGCTATATGGAAGCCTTCCAAATAGCCAGGAATTGCATTTTTTTGAGCAGCAAATCCAGGAAGAAATGCCGATCCATCAGAAATTAATTGATTTCTATAGCAGCTTTCAGCAAGGCGCTCATCCGATGGCTATCATGGTAGGTGTTATAGGTGCTTATTCAGCTTTTGTACAAAATAGCATTGATGTTAATAGTCCTAGTCAAAGAGAAGCAGCTGCTATAAAAATTATTGCAAAATTCCCGATGATGGCGGCGGTGGCTTATCGGACTGCTTATGGCCTTCCTATTGTGTACCCACAGAAGAAGTATAGCTATGTAGAAAATTTTTTATATATGATGTTTTCTGATCCTATGAGTAATGATTTCCAAATAAATCCGATTATTATAGAAACAATTGAAAAGCTATTTATTTTGCATGCTGACCATGAACAAAATGCTTCTACTTCAACTGTCAGAATTGCTGGAAGCTCTTTGGCTAATCCTTTTGCATGTATTGCTTCAGGAATTGCTAGCCTATGAGGACTTAGACATGGCGGTGGTATGGAAGCTGCAATGCAAATGCTGGATACAGTGAAAAATAATCAATCCATTGGTGATTTAATATCAAGAGCTAAAGATAAAAATAATCCATTTGTGCTCATGGGTTTTGGGCATAGGATATATAAGAATTTTGACCCAAGAAGCCAAAAACTGAAAGAAATCGCTCATAAATTATTTTCTACCAATGGCTCAATGAATCAAGACCATTTCCATATTTCCTTAGAAATTGAAGAAATGGCTTTAAAAGATGAATATTTTATAGAGAAAAAACTATATCCGAATGTAGATTTTTACTCGGGTGTGATATTAGAAGCTATTGGAATACCAAGAACAATGTTTATTGTGATTTTTGCATTATCAAGAGCTGTAGGATGAATATCGCAATGGAATGAAATGATGAGTGAAACGGTTAGAAAAATTGGAAGGCCAAGACAGCTTTATGTAGGAAAAAATAAAAGGGTAGTAATCCCTATAGAAGAGAGAGAATGCTTAGAACGGATAAATCCAAGCCATTTGAATTCAAAAAAATTTGTATGGTCTCAAAATAATTAAAATTTATTTTACATCAAATTTTCTAAAAATGATGATTTGGAAATAAAGCTTTTGGAGAAATCCTTTTGTCTTAGAGGGGTATTTTCTTTTTTTCCACTTTTATCTAGCTTTTTGTTTCTTAAAAAGTTAGGGCAAAACTCTGCCACTGGCGGAGCTGTGCTAGCTATTTTTTCATTTGTCTTTCGCATTCTTTTAGTTGTAGATTCCATTGAGTTTTTAGGACTTAATATTGAATGAATTCTTTCAGTTGAAACATTCAACTTTGGGACTGGCTGGATGCTTCGTGATCTTTGAGTGTTTTTCTCTAATAAAAATGTCAGCTTATTTTCATTTGATGTAAAAGAAGTATTCATACAATCAGATAGCCTTAAATTAGTAGAAATAAAGGAATTTTTGGTTGACTGACAGCTTGGCATAGCTTGGATTGATTTTTCTAATTCTTCGAAGAATAGTAACTTTGGCTGATTTGTAGGGGATACTGGCAAGATTTTTTGTTCTCGCCGAGGAGATGATATAAGCTGTGAGACTGCAGATGCTTTATCATCATAATTTTCATCTGAAAATTTAAGCTCTAACACTGTGCTTTTATCCGAGTTTTCAATTTTCATTTCCATTTGCTTTATATAATCATTTTTTGTATTTAGCTTTTCTTTAAGATCCGCAATTTCAATAGACCTCTCTATATTATTTTTTTTCTCATGCTCAAGGTTTATTAAAATCTGTGAATTTTCATTTGTTAATCTTACAATTTCAGCCTTCAAACTTTCATTCTCTTCATCGAACTTAGAGTCTTTTTTATTTGATAAACTTTTTTCTAATAAATCTCTATATTTTTCTTCAAACGCATCTTTCATCCTCAAAGCATGATCCAATTGGATTTTCAAGCTTAAAACATCTTCAGAAAAAATCAAAGTGTTTCTTAAGTTTTCGTTTTCTTCAGAAATTGTTAAAAGTTGTTCTTCATAATCTATTGAAGCTGTGTCTACTGTGATTTTATTTTTTTCATATTTGCTATCTTCGTATTCTTGGACTTTTTCACTTAAATATTTTATTTCTGAATCTTTTGCTTGCAAATGTGCTTTTAGCTCGCTAATTTTTATTTCCATTTGGCTTACTTGTGCAATATAATATTGATTAATCCTCATCATTGAATCTTTCCCTAGCTGAAATTGCTCAAAAGTCTGTCTGTTAAAGCTTCCATTTTCACACATTATTACGTTAACTGTATTTATGATTATTAAAAAATGGTTTTGCATTGTACTGCTTGAGAATTTTAGGGTAAGAAAGATTTGGAGTCATGTTTATTTCTACTCTTGCATATTGGTACAGTCCTACAGCTGGATAATAGCATCCTTCATAAATATTGGAAAATGCGCACCCCATATGTTCTCCATTCTTAAAATAATGAATTTCACTCGCTTCACTAATTACAGGCCCATCTTCTACTACTCCTCTTATTTTAGGCTTTTGAGGTTGGAGTCTTATTAAGCATCCTATTATGTCATTATACCCATATGAATCAGCGTATTCATTTATATAGCCTTCATGAAATACACCTCCATCAAGGTCTCTATATGAATAACTGTATCGGTCAGTTCCTATTGGTAATTCTAAATCAGTCTGAGTTGTTGCAAAGCCGATCCTTGTGTGGGCTGAGTTAAAATGTATGGAAATTGTGTCATGTGTTTCTAAATAAAGCATATTTGAGGTTGTTAATAAAGGCTCTAGCATTGGAGCTGAAGGGGGAATTGGGTTTGAAGGGATATTGAGAGATTCACTGGAAGGGTTAAGAATAGTTACTTCATAATAATAGCTTCCTTCAGTGACACCTTGTGTACCTAATACAGACCGATAGCCTTTATCACCATTTGCAATCAAACCATTATCATAAAGTTTGATTGCTTTGGCTTTCATTATACTTGAAAAGCAATGTAATGAAACTTCTGAAGGGTTAGATGGGATAAAAGCGGGAAACATTAATTTTTATTGAATTAATACTGATATTTTAATGATATTAATATGTAATAATATGTTAGTCAAATAAGGCATTGTATAGCATTACTGATAATCGTAGGCAGTAAACTATCTTATATATTAATAAAAATCCATCATAATTTAGTTATTATTTTCTTACGTTTTGGATTGGCTTTGATTTTGGGGTATTTGAAGTGTTTGATTTTGATGCTGTTTGCGCAAAACTAGAGCCTTGAGTAGTTTTTGTTATAGGGGTATTTGATGCTTTCTTTTTAACTATAAAATCTTCTTCCAATTTTTTAATAGAGATATTTTTTTGAACAGGAGATTTTTTCTCTTCTTCTGATTTACTTGTTGGTGCCTTTTTTGGAGAATTGCTCTTTAACTCTTCTAAAAGCTTTTTTGCAGGCTCTTTTTTTGGAGGATTGCTCCCCAATCCTTTAGCAGGCTGTTTTGTAGTCTCAATTTTAGAAGGATTACCTTTTAAACCTTCAACTGCTTTTTTTGTTTGCTCTTTTAACGAAGGACTGTTCTTTAGTTCTCCTTTTGAAATGGGCTGATTAGATTTTGCAGTCGGAGTGGTTGGTAGTGGAGCTTTCCGTTTTATTACAAAATCTTCATTAGCTTGGGCATTTTCTGCATTTAAGATGTCCACTTTTTGCTTTTCAGGAGCCTTTACTTCTTCAGCCATCTTCATGCATCTGTCATCAGCTCCTCGGGCATTTTGTGCATCTAAGATGTTTGCTTTTTGCTTTTCAGGAGCCTTTACTTCTTCAGCCATCTTCATGCGCCTGCCATAAGCTCCTCTATCTTTGGTATTTATCTTAGTTTGAATTGGTTTTTTCCTTTTAATTTCAAAATTTTCATTGTTCTTGTTTATTTCTTCGCTCTTTTGTTTTTCATTTATTTGAACATCCAAAGTTACGCACTGTGGATGCAGAAATCCCCTTTCTTTTAGCACAAGAGAAGTAGTAATTGGCTTTTTGCATGCATAACAAATTAAGCATTCTGTGTGGAATTTTTTCTCTCCAGCTTCAAAGTAAGGTTGGCCTGATATAACAATTTTTCCAAGTTCACAATTTTCACTGCCACATCTGAATGGATGATGCTCAATGCAATAAAGCTTTCCTAAGTATGCATATTTATTGATTTCGTTATATACTGCATTGGAATCTGATGTCGTCTCTATTGTTTTAGAATTGAACTCAATTACTGTGTTGCAGCCTTCATAAGAACAGTTGTGAGGCTGCATCAACTGTACTAAGCACATTACAGGCTCGTTTTCATTAAATTCATCCTCAGTGCTCTCATCATACTCTAATAAATCATTCACATAGTCATAATGAGTTATGTGAAATGGAGAAAGAACTTCTACATCCCTCGTCAAAATTTCTTGGAGATGTTCTTCATAATGGCTCTCAGTGTTCTGGGATATTAAATTTATTCCTCCAGTAATTATAAGAGTCACTTCAAAATTTCCTTCAATTCTTTGTTCTTTTCTTTGAATTCTTGGAACTTGGTTTTTAGGGTAAAAATCTTCAACTTTGGGGATTCTCAGCTTCAAGCTTTGTGTGTCAATCATATCTTTCGGAATTTTAAGAACATCTCGAAACCACTCAGCAGCTGCTGATAATATTGATATTTGCTTAAGTCGGTGAAATTCTGGAATTAGTGCTGCTAATTCGTCGAAATGACTAGTTAAATAAGTAGCAAAGTCTTTTGTAATAGTTTCCTCATTCGTGTCTTCTAGCCCGAATTCAGAATTAGCATTCATTTGAAGCTTCATTGCTTCTACACGAATTTTGAACTCTTTTGGATCAATCACTATTCCATCTTCAGTATTAAAATAATTAAATTCTACTTTATCGTTCACGAATCATAGTCTTATAAAGCCTTTATGGCTAGAATCTGTTATATAATAATCATAACCACTTTTGAATCATGGGATATCAAGAGATACAGGGGACCTTTGTTGGGTTAAGTCATCAAATCACAGTCCCTGGTCTAGTTGTTTCAGCTTTCAGTCTGCCTCAAATAATGCACTCCCAACAGTTGTATCTTCCAGCTCAGGAGGATCATAGTGTTTCTTTTGGTAAGGCCCTTGAGGTGCTTTTGGGTCACTTGGGACCAAGGTAAAGGATAATCGTTTTGGATACTCATATGCCATATAAAATATAGTTGCTAAGTCCCCTTCTATATACAGATTTTCATCAGACTTTTCTGTCTCAATGAGCAGAAACCCAGATTTTGGATCAAAAGAAATCTTTTTTATAGTGGGAAAGTACTTTGATGTCGATATATGGATTTCTGGGATTTGGTAGTTCAGAAAATTTTGAATGGAGTGTGGATGTAAGCCTGATCGGTTTGGCAGAAAATGGACTCTTTTAGAGTCTCCTGGGGAAATATAATATTTTGATAGGGAGTCTCCTTCAATTTTGTATACTTCAATATCAATTGGATCTGGAGTAAGACCAAATTTTTTCAGTGAGTTTATATTCCTTAATGCAATTTCACCTAAACCTAAAGGGTTGAAGCAAATTGCTTTCATTTGTTTTGTAATATCTGCAAGTGCTCCAACAATGCATGCTCCAGATGAGTACCCTACTCCAGTTATATCATAATTTCTAAACTCTTTTTTCCTTTTTTCAAGTATTTCTAAAGCACTAAAAGTATCAATTGAAACTTTTTTTATATAAAGCTGCAGCCCTTCAACTAATATCGAACCAATTATCACATAATATAATTCTCTTCTTTCATGATCAGCGAGGACATATATTGAGCCTGTATTTTCAATTAGTAGAAATCTAGTGAAATCATACCCTCTCTCTTCTTTGTACTTCTGGTTTATTTCAGAAAAGTACATACTTTTATCTTTTGAAGCTAAAATGCACATGTCTATAAGTGCTGCATGAAATTTCATTGAGTCAGCTTCCATTTTTTATATTAGATATGATTAGGATTTTTACTTATAAATTTTATTACAATATCAATTACTGAGATATTAAATATTCCTCAAGCATTTCTGTAGCTGTTTTCTTAGGAGAATCATTAGGACTGCTAACAATAGTTCATCTCCCATCTTTTTTTACCATCATGGCTTGAGCTCCAGGAATCTCGCAGCTCCCATCAATAAGATTTTTCATATTGATTTCATTGGAAAATGTAATAGTCTCTGGCTTTAACAATAATTGGTCTTTTCTTCCACTATCAGTTGAGCTTTGAGTTAGATCATGTGCTAAAGTTCTTTGGGTGACGCATGGGGATGATCTTTTAGTAATATTCGGGGTCAGTGATCTTTTAGTTTGACAATCTAAAGATCTATAGCTTTTACAAATCGATTCATTGCTCAAAACTGAATTTTGACCTAATAGATCTAATATAATTGTATGCAGAGGTGATAAAATCTGCTCAAGAAAAACTACATCTTTAGAACTTGGCATTGCTTTCTCAATAATTTTTATGAGCTTTGCTATTTCAAGCTTTACAAGTGAAAGGGTATTCGGAAGAGATTTTTCTTCAAAAATTCCTTCCTCAGTTATTTTTGATTTTTGCTCCCTTATTTTTGTCTTAAAGCTCCTCTGCTTATCTCTATACTTTTTTAACTCATCTATCAGCTTATTATTTTCTGCTTCAAGAATCAAAATTCTTCTATCTTTTGAATCCTGATCAATATATTTACTAGCAAATTCTTTATTCTCCTGCTGATCTGCTAGCTCTTTTATCGTGTTTTGCAGTTTCTGCAATTCATTTTCTAGCAAAATCACTTGAGCTTTGTGTAGCTCGTTTTGCTTTTTAAATAGTTTTCTAAATTCTTCAAATAACTTTTCTTTCAATTCTTTTCTTTCTTCATTTCTTGTGTCATTTCCTTGGGTTTTTCTTTTTGATTTGATTTCATGATGCAAATCTTGTAAGGCCAAGGCATTTTCTATGGTATTTTCTGCATCTTTTTTAAAAGCTAGATTTTCTATCTTTAATTTGGTGATTTCTGCTTTTAATTGGTCGACATCTCTTGTAGACATTTGATCAAGGACGTCTTTTAAGCTGAAATACATGTTCGATAATGCATTTCTTACTTTGGGAAAATTAAATCCAAAGTTATCTAGTGATAAAATCTTAACAATCTCATCAAAATTTTCAGAATTTAAGCACAAACCGAAGATTTGGTTTATTTTCGAAGCAATTTCTTCATCTTCTGAAGAAAATTTTCCTCTTGGTAAAGTTTTTGAAGAGAGTGGTTGTGATTTTTGGGTTTCAAATGAGGCATCTTTTAATTTCAATGGTGGGACTGAAAGAGGTGGCCGAGACTGAGTTGCTAATAAAGTTTTGGCTTCATTTAATAATGTTTTTTGCTTATTTTCAGCAACCATAATAAATGTATTGGTAACTGAATTTGATTCGCATTTTTGAACTAAAGAAATTTTTTGAGTATTCAACTCCTTTAAAATAAGCTCATAGTCTGGGTTATTTTCGCTTGTTTTGTCTAGTTTCTCTTCTATTTTTTGAATATGTGTATTAATTTCGGTAATAAGCTCTTGGATTTTGATTTTGTATGGATTTGAACAAACAGGGGCTTGCGAAATGGCGCTTATTGAAGGCTTTGAGATATTTGAATATGTAAATGAGTCTGAAATAAAGCTTTCAGAGGCAGTAATTCCGTATTCTAGTAATGAGTTTTCTTTGTCAGACTCGAAGTTCAATGAGCTTCCAAAAGAGCTATTTGACATTTGTTATATAAATTTAATGCCAATTAAAACAATAAAAATGGAAAATTAACTTGTTTAAGAAATTTAAATTTTGACTTCTCCATTCTTTAGCTCTCAGCTTTTTCTTATATTTACTACCAAAATTAGTTTATTATTAGTTTTCTTCATTTTTTAAGCCATAATTGCATTTGGCTCTGTAGTATCCGTTTTTTCCATAATCGTTAAAAATATTTAACAGACAATATAAAAAATGATACGAAGTTTACTAATCTGCTCGCTAATTTCCTTATCCCTATCAAACACTCCTCAACAATTTATCACTGCCCCAGATCTAGAAGCAACAGTGTTTTTTGAAGGCGAATGCCCACCTGAAGGCTGCCCTGAAAACAACGTATGCAACTGTGACGCATCAATGCTGGGAGATGGAATATGCCAATGGGAATGCGTAAATTTTGCTTGCAACTGGGATGGAGGTGACTGCTGTGAAAATTGGATGCTATATAATGATTTTTGTGATGCTGCTTGCTACCTTGAAAAATTCAAATGGGATCAAGGTGCTTGCAAGAAGCCATTAGGCAAGTGCAAATGTTCTATAAATGAAATTGGCAATGGTTTCTGCAACTGGCATTGTAGCGACCACATCGAATGTCTTATGGAAGGAGGTGATTGTTGTTTTTACTTTGAAGTAGGAGATGGCCGTTGTGAAGAGTATTGTTATAACAAAGAAAATAATTGGGATGGAGGAGACTGCTTCCAAAACCCTCCAAAAGACTGTCCTTGCTATGAAAAAGGCTTGCTAGGGGATGGAGTTTGCAACGAAGAATGTGACACAGAAGAATGCGTCCATGATTTTGGGGACTGCTGTGACGAAAAACTATTAGGAAATGGAGTTTGCGATGAATCTTGTAACACTGAAGTTTTAGATTTTGATGGAGGAGACTGCATTAATTAAATTTTATAATCTTCTTATTCATCTACTATATATGGAGAATACTCTGAAATTCTTCCAATGATAATATTTATATCTTCTGGCTCAATTCCAACCTCATATAATGTTTGCCTTAAATAAGTAATAAACCTTTCCATATGCTCTTGTGAGATTCCTCTATCTTGATGAGCATATTTTAAGACTTCTTCATAATTATCATCAGCATAGCCTAGCCCTGCTTTTAATATTGCGAAATTAATAGACTGGACTTCACTTGGAGTTCTTCGTTCAAAATAATGACGAAGTGTATGGTCTGAGCGCAATTTCTCGTGAAGGATAACAATTGCATGATTCCAAAATTCAATGTTACCATAGCGATAAAGCATTTTAAATGGAATTAAAAAATTGCAACATTTGGATATTCAGTAGTATTCATAAAAAAATAATTTGAAGAAAGGTGCTAAATTTAAAAAAATAAAAATAACTATATTATAATAGAAAGAATTTCCAATGACATAACTAATAAATTAATAGCTATAAATATTTTTTGACGCAAATTATAGTAAAGTTTATAGGCAGATAATTGTATTGAATATTTTAAATTAAGAATGCAATTCGATTGTATCAGCCCCTCCTTTTCCTTCAAGCATTTTCAACTTTTCTTCTAATGATGAAATAAGCTTCTGATCTTCTGCTATCATTTTTTGGGCTTGCTCTTCAGTTTTGAATCTTTGTTGTTGTTCATGCACAAGTTTCTTAGAAAGTGCGATACAAAGCTTTTTATTTGTATCCGGATCATTTTTTATCTCACATAGCTGGAAGAGTAATAAAATTTCTGAGTCAATGAAATTTGTATAATCTCCCTCATTATCAGGTGGCACTAATTCATTTAATTTCTGCATTATTTCTGTTTCGCTAAGCCCACTAAAATTTCCATCTCCCCTGCTTGATGATCTTGAATTCGATTTATTTTCTTCTTTCCCCGCTAGCTGCTGTTTCAGCTGCTCATTTTCCTGCTGTAAAACCAATAATTTTTTATCCATAATTAATGCTTCATCTTTTACCACTTTCAATAATTTTTCTGTTTTCTTTTTATATGCCCTATTTCTCAATTACATTTCTGCTTGTTGAATCGGATCTAAAGCTTCTCCAGGTTTCTGTAGTGAATTTTTTATTTGATTTATAAGTTCTAGCTCGTTTTCTTCTTGAGCTTTAGCCTGCTCAGCAAATCTACGTCTAGATTCAATCAAAGAGTCAACAAGTTTTTCGACTTCATTAATAGTTTCAGGATCAAGATTTTTATTAACTGGAGAGGCAGATCTACTAGCAGGAGATGCTGATCTTTGTCGGTTCCTTGGAGGAGTTTGGCGGAGTGTTGAAGTTGGAGTTGAATATCTAGGGCGAGATGTAGCTAAACCTCGAGGAGACGTGGCAATATTTATAGGAGGAGGCTTTATTGTTGAAATTAATGGCTTTTGGGGTTTTGGTTGAAGAGTTTGAGAAAGTTCAGGGACTTTTATGTCAGAGTCTGAAAGCTTGGATTCGTGAATTGGAGATATAGAAGGACGGGGTGGTTTTGGAGTTGTTATTGGAGAAATAGTAGAAGGTTTCATTCTAGGGGGCGAGGTTACTTGTCTTGGAGGAGGTTGCTGAGCTTTAGCTGGAACAGTATTAAGTTCTTGAGCTCTTTGAAGAAATGCTTGAACCCTTGAACTCGTAGACATATTTCTAACAATCCCTAATATGCTTGATTTATATTAGGAAAGCTATATATAAAATGAAAAGATCATTGAAATTTTTATATTAGTTAGATAAAATTTAAGTTAGGAGAAAAATTATAAATAATTTTATCAACCCTGATAACTTATTGTAATTGCAAGGTCTAAATAACTCTTATACAATGGAATTATGATATATTTTTTGAATTTAGACACATATAGGAATCTCCTACAAATATATGTAAATTATGATATAAATTAGCAATTTTTAATATAATTAAAATTTAGAGCCCAAACAATTTTGCAGAGTTTTGAATATCAATTTTAATGTTTAATTTTGCTTATTTTACATTGCAAAAGATTATTTAAAAACTACTTATAATAAGTGCATTTTTTACTATATATTGCCTCTATTAATTATTTAATGAATATTTTTTATATCTAAATAAAGCAAGATTAATAACTCTCTTTAATCTTTATTCTGACTTAAGCTTAGCCAAGGAAAGAAGAAACAAATTAAATGGTCTAAATCAATATAATCTTTATAAATCTACTAAGCTCGTTAAACAATTTGAAGAAATAGGCTCCTTTAATGATATCCTCAACATTTTTATTTACGAATATTAGATTATCTAACGATAGTAAAATTCAGTAGGACTTCACAAGTCTTAGTCTAATAAAAAGGCTTTATAATGAAATAAGGAATTAAAAAATTTATATTCATTACGCTTCTTCGTTCAGAAAAAAAAACAGACATTTATATCTATGCTTAAATCTTAAGTCAACACATAAAATCTAAAAATGTAGCATAGAACCATTGATTTATACGTAAAGCAAAGATAAAGTTATTGATTTGTTTAAGTCATTTCTTTATATTTAGAGTGATAATCATAAGAACCATCTTTGTGGAAGTTTTTAAATTATGAGTTATGGTTTTCGCCTTCAAGTTCGTTGTCTTCTTGTCTTAAGTGCTCACATGAAAATGACGAAGCGTTTTCTAATGGCAAGTGCTTCCGTAAATGCTTTTTTAAGCATCTTGGCCCTGAGAAGTTTAAATCACAGATTGTACAGCAATATATCCGATTATTCGATATGATTTCTGGGCAATCGTTGATTTGAAAACTATCTGCCTCGTTTGTCTCAATTATATCTGTTGGAATGGAGAAAATGCGGTTCTCATTTCTTCTATCGAAATTGTGCCAATTCATTTCTAGGAATAATTTATACCATTTATTTCTTCCAACTATTTATTTGAAAGTTAAAATTTTAATGTGGGAAAAATTAAAGTCAAGATTTCATGGAATTAATCTGAAAAGAAGTTGGATGGCTTCTATAATTTTGTCTTATATAAAGCACTGATTTTTTTCAATCAATTTTAGAAAGTTATAAGACACAATTTCAAAAATTTACTAAGAGAGATCATCTTTTGTAGCAATCTAGTTTTATTGCTGTTATAATTTGATTTTCTTTTTTTGTAATTTCTTATAAAAGATCCAATAAAAAAATAACAAAATAGTTTTACGATTTTTCACAAAAGTCGCATTGAAATGATTGAAATATTTTATTAAAGGATGAAAAATAAAAAACAAATAGAAGATAATGCCCTGCACCTTTAACTCATTATCTGCATTTTGACTTCAGTTTTAACAAAGTATCCAGTTCTGGGCAACTTTGAAGTGGATAGATAAGCAATATTGCCTCTTTATTTACTTTATCTTGCTTTTTCTGACAATAAGCTGCATGAAAACTATGTTTTGATATAATTTTTTGAAACATTATTATTCATGCTCTTTGATCATATCTTCATGAGTTCTAGATTTTCGAGCTGGAATTAAGGATTGCTCATCAAAATGCAAAAAATCGCCTTTTCTCTTGCGGTGATATTAGGCAAATTTTAAAATACATGGTTCTGATTTTTATGTATAATTTAAAATTAATTTAAATTTTATTTATAATTTCAAACAGTCTTATTAAATTAATAATACTAATGCTTTGCACAATCTTTTAAATAATTTTTAGCATTGATTAACATGCCAAAATAATTCTATATATAAGTATTATGCAAAACAAAATTTATTTTGATCTCAACCCAACAAAAATAGTCAATTAAAAATAGAAAACGTAATAATTTAGATATTAATAGCTATGAAAATTAAAAACCGCTGTCAAATTACTTTTATGATAAAAATGGAATCTTAGGGTTTTGAAACAATAATTAATTAATTTCTCAGACATTATTGTGATTATAAATAAATAAAGCCCAACATTATATATACCTTAAAATCTATATAATTTATATTTTAAGCAAAATCTTCTCACTTTATAAAAAGGAATTTCTTTGAAATACATCAAATATTTTTGAAACTGGCAAATTTGCAAGCTGAATGAACATTAAAATATTTTATCATTTAATTATAAATTAGTCAATTTTAAAAGCTTAATTATAAAACTTTATTTTATCTGATTAACATAAAGATAAAAATTTATTTTGTCTACTAATTGAAATATAAAAATTTATTTGAAAGCTTCAGAAAATTAATTTTTTAAGAAGTATTTATTATGAAAATAAGTATATAATTAAGAAGCTGATAAATTCACATAAAATTAATAATCATTGAGTTATATCCTATTTTAAATTTAAATTTAAATTTGAAATGTTAAATTTTTTAAGAAGTATATATTCTCTAGAAAAGTTCATTCATTACTAAAGTTTTTTCAATATCCAGCAAATGCAATTTATATTAATTGATATTAAAGAATAATAGAATATTGAGATGAAAACCGTAAATCGATTGTTGCGATAAAATCATTAAAATCTACAACTCCATCACCATTCACATCAGCGTCTCTTATAATTTCTTCTCAATATTCGCTATCTTGCAAATCTTCTTTTCCTAATAATTCTTTTAAATCATCTATAGATATTAATCCATTATTGTTCTTATCAAACACTTTAAATGCGGTTATGAGACGTTCTTGCTGCATATAAATGCTTTTGTCTAATGAGGCTGCTAGAAATTCAGTATAATCAATGATTCCATTCCTATTTACATCCATACTAGCAATAATGCTCCCTATTTCATCACCTAGAGCTGCTGAGTATTGTTGCAAAACTTGGTGTAGTTCATCGTAAGTGATGCTTCCTTTGCCACTCCTATCAATTCTCATAAAATGCCCTCTTAAATTTGAGATATCGCTTTCATTACACTGAGAAGCCACACATAATAAAATTGCTTTTCTGAATTTTCTTGAAATATTAAAACTCCTTAAAGAATTAATGTTAATCTCTAAAGGTGTATCCATCAAAGTAAGTCCAGAAAGTCATTCATGCTTCAGTGCTTGATCAGCTGTAAGCCTAAGACTTGGGTCAACTACAAGCAAGTGCCTTATTAGATCTTTAGCTAAAGGCGATACATCTGCCCATTCTTTCCCACGAAAACTATAATTTCCATTCAAAACTAGGCGAAAAATCTCATTATCAGATTTTGAGTAAAAAGGAGGATATCCGCAAAGCATTACATAAAGGATCACTCCTGCGCTCCAGTTATCAGTACTCATTGAGTAAGATCCTTTAAGGATTTCTGGCGAAATATAAAAAGGGGTTCCCGCACGAGTGAACATTAGTCCTGAAGGGTTATCAACAAACTTTGCAAGTCCAAAGTCAATTAATTTGAGAGGCGAATTGAAATCAGCTTCAGAAAACATCAGATTTTCTGGCTTGATATCTCGATGGCATACTCCATTTGAGTGTAAATAATTGATAGCAAGTAATAATTGTCGAAATAATGTAGCAGCTTCTAACTCAGTGAGGCGGCCTTTTTTAAGAATGAAGTCAAAGAGTTCACCTCCTTTACAATGCTCAAGAACTAAGTAAATATCTGCCTCGTCTTCAATGAACTCAAAGATCCTGCATACATTTGGGTGGTCAGAGTATGATAAAACTTTGATTTCATTGTCAAGTCTTTCTCTGCTTTTAAGACGCCTTTTAGGAATATCTTTAATTGCTCTAACTTGATTAGTCTCATTGTGTTGAGCCAAAAAGACACGACCATATGATCCGTCTCCAAGTTTATGGAAGATTTTGTATCGCTCATCGATTTTGCAAGTGTACGAATGAACAAAGCAGGCTTTAGTCAAAATCGGTTCGTTCATTTATAGGTATTTAACTTAAATGGCAAATTCAAAAATCAAAATTAAAAATTAGGTTTAGATTAATTATTTTAAAATATATTTGTTATATTTAAATTATGAGATATAAATCAGTATATGATTTTTAAAATTAAGTTTATGTTAATATTTTATAATCATATTTATATATAATTTAAATTTATAATCTTACCATTAATAATATTAAAAATCTTAATTTTGAGTTCAAAAAGCTTTATTTAATGATTGTTCCTAATAGTGAAATAATAAAAATATTGGTCTTTATGAAGGTTTTATGTCTATTTTAACACCGTATTTTTGTTTTTATATCTAATTGTCATTTATAAAGTGGGCCAAAGTTTGCAAAATAAATTTAAAGTTAGTGATATCATATATCCAGCATGTTTTATGATACATAAAGCCTGCATAGGAATCAAACCTTTTAAATTTAAAATAATGATATATTTAACATATATCTGAGAGATCTTCATAACTCATCTTAGCGATTTCTTACTGAAGTCCTTTGAAAGAATTTTATGAAAACTCATATTGGGCTATAAATTTAAAGAAGTGTGAATAGGGAAGAATACCAATCTGCTTTTAGATATCAGAGATAAGATGCTTAGCTGATCGAAGTCAGAGTCTTTGCAGCATCTTCCTGTTCATCATCAGGAGCATTAGTCATATTGCAATTTTTGACTCAGAAGAAAAGGATGCAACTTAGAATATAGAAATCCTTACTGTAATATCTATTCTTAATTTTATAAATTTTGAATTAATATGTTGATTAATTAAACTGAGGAGCTTGTGAAGCATTGCTAATTAAAAATAGAAAAAAAGCTTAATCACTCCTTAATTTTACCCTAATTTCCATCAGCATTTCTCCTAATCTGTTCCTTGAACCTTCTAAAACTCCGCCCCAATAAGCGTCTTTAGCGCTGTCTTCTATTAATATTTTGTCTCCTGTTTCCAATAATTTTTCCTTTAATTCTGGGTGTTGTAAAAATTTCGCCCAAAGTCCTCTCATCATTACCTCATCTTTTCGTTCTATCCAGTTTTCTTTATCAAATTCCATGCTATTTGCAAGTTTCTTCGCTTGATCTGGGGTTGCGCAGTTTCTAATCATTTCGTATGTATCATGATCGGCATATTTATTTGCTTGGTAAAAATGCTCGACAGTTTGGTATTCTTTGCCTCCTATCATAAATGGTGATACAAAATAGTTGTTTAGGTAGATGTTTTCTTCACGGACTCTTTCAGAAGGAAGATCATAAAAGTAGATGATGTTTTCATCCATTTTTATAGGTCGACCCAATTTATTTAAAAATCTAAAAAACATATTTTTCATTTTATATGAGATGTCAACTTACTCACTTTTCATATTAATTATTTCATTTTAATGACGTCATTATAAGCACTTAATTATTGTTATGTTGAAAGGCTAAGGTTAATTATTATAATTTTAACGCAGTTTTTGATGAAACAAATTATTTCAATTATTCATAGACTGGTCATGCATCTATAACTTATTTTAGCTTGTAACTTCTTAATGAATTAATTTTGGTATTTGGCATTTTTCGGCTTTTCAAAAAGATTTTAATGCATTAGTATCTTTATATTTGTATTTTTAATTAAAATGATTAACATAAACAGAAAAGACTGTTGAAAGCGGTAACGTTTTTTGAAATAATAATAATTTCGCCATTTCAACTTTGCATTATTTAAGAAATGATCTACTCTCGAACTCCAAGGACCCCTAAGCCTTCGGAAGCTGAACTCCAAAATTCAGATATAATCAGTGTGATAGTAAAATCAACAAATGAGATGGGAAAAAAAATTGATCAATCAAAGCAAACTGAAGATACAAAATCTATTATAAAATATAAAAATGCGTGAAAAGAATATTTAAATGAGCTCCTGAGCAGAAACCAACAAAATCCCTTTTCTCACCATCAAGACTCTAGGAAAAAAATGACAAGAAGAACTCGGTATATGCAAGATCAAGAAACTTTCTATGAGGAAATAAATGATAAGATTATTAATGAGGATATAGCCTCATTATATAAGCAATCATTTATGAGTAATTTTAAAGATGAAAGCACTCAAATAGATGCACCTATTTTCAACTCTCAGAAAATGGACTTATCACCAAAAATATGGAGAAATAAACAATTACTCTCTCCTATTGATTTTTATAAAATATTAAGTGAAAAACCTACAGAAAAATCCTTAAAGCCTTTATCACCAGTTTGTCCAAAGATAAAAAGTCCGCATTCTGATGTTGAAGACAGCTATGAGTCAAAAGTCCTGGAAAAGTTTCAATCAAAATCAGTAAAATCAGTGCCAAGACATATTTCATTAGAAAATTACAGTTTTAAAGACAAAGAAACTTTTCTCGAGCTTGCACCAAATTTACATTCCAAAAAGAAACCAGATTTGTATGAAAACCATAAAAGGCGATTAAAAATTCTGAAAATAAAAGAATCCACAGAGAGAGGAAGAGGCAGCTGTTCTCCAAAAACTGATTTTAATGGGTTCATTGAAATCAAGTCGAAGAGACAGCCAAGCGATGCAAATAAAACAATTAACCAAATAAGAGGAATGAAACTTCCTAAGTTGAATTTGTCCTAAAATTAAAATTAATAATCTAAATATTTTTATAACTTCTTGCGAATTTTAATTGTATATAAGCTGAGTATAGTTGCTTCTCAATCCATTGATGTCATGTATGGAATGGTACATTTTCTTTCAAGGCTTTGCGATATAAATCTTTAGGAGGAATGATACAAATAGCATCCATGTATGAAAGATTTAGCTTGACAGCCTGAGTAGAAAGGATGAAATATTCTTCAGCTGGCTCTTTTCTACCAGAAAATTCATAGGACTTTTGAGGTTTTATTAGTATGGAGCTTATATTTGTAATAATTTTTGAGTCTCTTACCAGTTGATCTGGCTTTAATGCTTGGCTTGATAATATTGTTAGTGCTTTAGGTGTACTTACCTGTGGGACTTCTGATTCTTCAGTATCCTCATCTAGTATGATGCTTATTTGTTTAATCTCAGGCTTCTTCTTATTTTTATAAAATAATTGTTCTTCATCTATGATATCTAGCTCTGAAGAAAGAGAAATACCTTTCTCATTATTTTTGGGCTCAGTGGCTTTTATTCTTGCATCTTCTAATATTGAAAGGTCTTCCTCAAGCTTTTCCACCTGAATCCTTAATTTTTCGTTGGCTACCATCATCTGTCCATATTTTTGTTCCTTATCCATCAATTCATTGCTCAAATCCAATATGTCATTTTCTAGTAAACTGCATTTTTCACTGCACTTTTCATATTTTTTTTCTAAATTATTGAATTTTTCACACTTTTCATCATAAAGCATTTCTAATTTTTGGTATTCATCAGCAATTTCTTTATTTTTCTTTTCAAGACCTACAATTTCTTTATACATATTTTCAAACTGGTCTCGAAAAAATGCCTTTAAATTAATTATTTCATCCTCAAGTGAAATTGGCATTTCTTTGAGTTTGTTGCATTCTGAAAGAATTTTTTGATATTCTGCATTCAAAACTTGTAATTGTTCTTCAGATAAAATTAAAGCAGAGTTAGTTTGCTCAAATTTTTTGGCTGTTTTTGATAATTGAGTTTTCATTTTTTGATTTTCTTGGTAGAGGATTTCTTTGTGGAATTTGCAATCTTCCTTTTGGTTTTTTATTAATATGATTGATTTTTCTGTTGTGTCAATTAAATTATTTGCAATTTCAATACAAGCTTTCAATTCGCTTTCCCGATCTGCAAAGAAAGTAATTATTTCGTTTATGTCTTCGCTTGAATTTATTTTATTATAGGCAGATGAAGTCCTATGCTCTATAAATGGCTCTTCTAATTTTTTCTCTATGATGTTCAACGCGGATTTGAGTTTTTTAATTTCTGATTCTAATTGGAATATATCGTCAATAGTATCTTCCATTTTATTTTTTTAGCTATGAATGATAGTTAACAAATCTTCACAAAATGCCCTAAATTAGGAAGATTTCCATGTTTTTCGATCCCTCTTATGCAAAAAGTATAAGCACTTGATTTTTTGTGTAGTGTTTAAAGCATATTTAGCTTTCTTTTTAGAGTGTTTATAAATAAAATGACATGACTTATTATGATTGTATTAAGCTAATAGATTAGAAAAAATTCATAGAATAAATTTCTTATATGAATAATAGATATTAATAGTAGATTCTAATAATTTGAAGCAAAATAATAAATATATTTACAATCTTAAATAATCAGAGTCAGTTTAACTATATTACTGAAAATTGAAATTTTGATTGTAATTTATTTTATAACATGCTTAATTATTTTAACCTTAAACTTTGATATGAGGCTCAAAGTCATCAAACATTTTGATCATTTCTTCTCTAAATTTCCTAACTTCAATATCGTATTGCATTTGGAGCTCATTAACTGTCTCATCTATCCTCATTGAGTCTTCTGATCTGTCTCTTTGAAGCACTTCTAGCTCTCTCTATATTAGCATTACCTTCTTCTCTGCCAACTCTCTTGATAATTTTTCGTTTTCAGCTTGAAGATGCTGATTTTCTCTGATAATTGCTTCCAATCTTTCTCTAGAACTTTGATCACTTTCTGAGGTTTGAGCTCTTATAAGCTTTGCTGGAGAAACTTCTTCTGGGGCTTTTCTTTTCCAATTGCTATTGTCTTCCATATTAAAGGGGTTCTATAAAACTTATATATGATTATAATTAAATTGATAATAACTAAATAACTTTGCTCTAATTTAAATGAAGCAATATTTATTAAGATTATTATTCCAGAAAACTTAATATATATATTTTATATTTAAAAATAAAATATCATCATGTCTGTGCAATTCCACCCGCTCTTTAAAACTATAGCTGAAAGAGATACGAGAATTTCCATCACTCTAAAAAATAACATCGAATTATCAGGGAAGTTGCACTATATTGACACAAATCTAAACATGAATATCACAGATGTAATAACTGAAGATCCACATCTTGTAGGCATCGAAAAATGTTTCATCAGAGGAAACTCAGTAAAATTTTTATCATTTGATTATCAGAATATCACCCCTGAGCTTTTGGATGACCTGATTAGAAGAGAGTCTCAAAAACTAGAATAATTAATTTATTTTCTGAAATTATTTATTTCACAGTATCTGAAGGAGTCCCTAAATCTTTTCCACCGACTGCTCCATATATAATAATAACCACCAAGACTATCATGACACAAATGATCAAGCATAAAATGCACTTGTCAGTCAGATATCTTCTGTATATTTGGTCCATTATTTTGTTAGCTCTTCTTAAATGCCCTCTCAGGTCTTGTGTTTTATCTTCGACCCTTCCTATCTGCTGCTCTTGCTGATTTAATTCGACTTCAATAGCGCCTGCAACTTGTTTTGATTGCTCAGTGACCCCAAAAGCTCTTTGCATTCTTTCTTCAGCTTCTTGATATAGTACGTCTCCTCTAGAAATCACTTGTTGAGCACTCATCTGCGAGAGGTTTTGCTTTGCTTCTTGTTTTGGGCCATCAATTTCGAGCGCATTACCAAATAATGCTTTCTGGCTCCCGCTTTGACGTTTAAATTCCAGCTCAGCTCTGCAGCGGTCAAATCTGTCGTTAAGCTCAGCTAATTTATTCTTGCAATCTTGTTTGTCTGGGCCATCACATTCTGAGATTGCTTGCTCACAGGCTTCAAAATCATTGCGGATTCGTTTTATTTCATTATCACACTCGGTAATAATACGAGGAACGCTGGGAACTGGAGCATCTTCAAGCTTCTTTATATTGCCTTCAAGGCGATCTAAACGCTTACTGGAGCTGTCAGAATAGTGCTGAAATTCTTCCATTCTTTCAAGTATATATTATCGGAATTTTTAAATAAAATTTTAATGAAATTAAATAAAGAGATTCAGCACTTATTTGTGGGTTTAATTAATTTTATAACAAAATATTGCTAATTTATTTCACAGCATCATTTGGAGATCCTAAACTTTTGCCATTCGCAATTCCATAAATGATAATGATGACAAGCACAATTGCAATAGCAATAATCAAGCAAAGTATGCATTTATCTGTCAAATATCTACGATATATTTGATTCATGATCTTATCAGTTCTTTTAAGGACTCCTCTCAAATCATTTACATCGTCACCAATTTTATTCATTTTCTGTTCCTGCTCATATAATCCTGCTTCAATTGCGCTAACTACAGGCTTGATTTCTTCAGTTTTTCCATATATCCCTAGCATCCTCTCTTCAGCTTCTTGATATAGCCTATCACCTTTATTAATTAATTCCTGTGCACTTATATTGGACAAATCTTGCTTCTCGCTTTCTTTATTTTCTTCAAACCCGTTTCCAAATAAGTTTCTTTTATTTTGTTTTTTAAATTCAAGTTCTGCTTTGAAGCGATTTAGTTTGTCGACTAATTCATTATATTTATTTTTGCATACTTCTTTATTTGGACTACTTATTTCGTGAATTGACTGCTCACAATATTCTAAATCTAAATCTATTTTTCTTATTTCTTTTTCACATTCTGCAAAAAATTCCTGAGTACTTGCTTTGCTATTCTTTTCCGAATTCTTAATAATGATTTCAAGGTGGCTTAAACTACGATAGGCTTCGTCAGATCAGTCATGAAAATCTTCCATCCCGAGATGATCTAATATGAATAATTTAATATTCCTTCATGCTTTATTTTAGTTAATTAATATTAAATCTATCCAAAATGTTTATTCATCACTATCTTCATTCTCTATTTTTTCTTCTTCAATCTTTTTCTCTACAGAGCTTGCTGCTACAGAGACTTCATCATAGTGCTTCATAGCATCTGAATGGTTTATAGAATATTCCTCCATCCTCATTTCTAAAGACTCCTCAATCCTTTGGAAATTTTGTATGTCATACTGACTCACCATTGTAATTGCATTTCCCTGCAACCCTGCTCTTGCAGTTCTCCCTACTCTGTGTATATAATTTTTGGTTTTTGTTGGGACATCATAGTTTACTATCAGCTCAACTTCAGGGATATCGATACCTCTGCTAGCTACATCAGTCGCTATCAAAATATTTTTTTTACTGTTTTTAAACCTATTAAGAGCTTTTATCCTTTTTTTCTGTGTAAGTTTCCCATATAATGCAATGGCTTTATAGCTTAGCTGCTGCAGTAGAATTTCAAGTCTTTTTGCGTCTATATTTGTAGCTGTAAAAATTATGATTGAAGATTTAGAAAAATTTTCTATGATGTGGACTAGATATGTATCTTTAAATCTGAATGGTAAAAATGTGTATTTTTGTGTAAGAGTTTCAACAGTTTCATTATTAGATAAGTCTATCTTAACTGCGTCTTTTTTGAGGCAATAATTTTTCAGCTTTTTCACTCCGCTTGTCATTGTGGCTGAATACAGATAAGTTGATCTTGACTCAGGGCATTTTTCTATAATTTTTTTGATGTCTTTTTCGAAGTCCATGCTTAATAGTCTGTCAGCTTCGTCGAAAACCAAAAATTTGATTTTCCCTAATTTCAGCAAGCTTGTGTTCTCTAAAAGATCGACAATTCTACCAGGAGTTCCTACAATAATGTGTGGCTTTTCTTTCAGAATAGCTTTTTGTTCCGAGGAGCTAAGTCCTCCTATTATAGAAGCTGCTTTAACTTCAACTTTTTGGCCTACAGTCTCTATGGTTTCAGCTGTCTGTAAAGCTAATTCTCTTGTAGGAGTCAAGATTAAAGCAAAATATGAATGCGGCTCTTCTATGAACTTTTGTAAAATTGGTAATATGAAGGCTAGAGTTTTCCCTGACCCAGTTTGAGAGGCACAGATTAAGTCTTTTCCATCTAATGCATGTGGAATTGATTTCAATTGGATTGGGGTTGGATGAAAATATTTCAATTTCCTGCAAGTTTTTCTAAGCTCCATACAGATGTTGAGGTCTTTAAATTTCGGCTTAGAATCTGTGTCTTCATCTGACATTTTTAGAGTATTATTTAGTCATTCCTGGGTATTTTATTTAATCATTTAAAAGAATTAAAACTGGCAAGTTAAAATTTATTGCGCCATAAATTGTAAATAATAACTACTATAAGCTAATTAGTAATTGATGGACGATTATTGCTTTCTTTTAATTTTTTCGCAACATTAGCCGCAATTTTCTGTTTTGGTAACTTCCCCTTGACTTCTTTAAACTTTTCAAGAATAGGGATTAAATATTCTAAATGCAGCCTCGAGTATTTCTTATCTCTTATTGCAGGGTCTTTAAGAGACTCCAAATCATTATTTACGAACACGAAAATCAGTTCTTTTATCTCAATAAGCGAATCAATGAGCCCAGGAATTCTGCAGCAATTCGGTGACCTTGATATAAATTCTTCAATTATCCTTGTATCCTGGTTGATTTCTTCAATCAAATATATATTAAATTGTTGGACAGTAGGACTGTTGAGTATTGCTATAAATTGAGTCGAAATATACTGAAAACTTGCAAGGATAGCAGTTGAACTAAGTTGAGTTCCCAGCAATTTTTCTAAAGAGGCTGCTGTATTATCAATGTACATCAGCATTTCATCTATTCAGCCATGCCTTTTTGGAGAACTTGGCAAGAAATCAACTATCATCTTTAGATAAGTCCCAACTTGTTCTTGAATTTTCAGAAATATTGAATGTTCGCATTTTTCTTTTAGCTGCATAAATGCTTCTCTTGCTGAAAAATCTCGGCTGGCTCCAGTGATATCTTCAAAATATTCATATACATGGCTGAAAGTTTTGTATATAAAGTTTGCATTTATCGCCAAAATTGCTGTCTGCATTACAGTGGAGTGCTTAATTTGTTCAAAAAGCTGCTCATTTATTTTGTGTATCATTTGGTCAATAGTTTTAAACAATTCTTCTCCAGGACTTTCAGTGATTTGTTCTAAATAGTCTAAATCATGCCACACAAATTTCTTGAGTAGGTTTCCAAGATCAGGGACTGTTTTACTGAAAGGGTATTTGCCTTCATCAGCTTCTTGGTCTAAGCCAATTGCTTCAAGCTGTCTTCCTTCTAGTTCATCAGCTTTAAGAGACTGAAAAGTCTCTGTATCTATTATTTTCTGTGATTCATTTACAAATTGTTTTGATAAAGTATCTAAAAATCTCCAATGATTTTCTTTTAACAACTGAAAAAGTTCATATGATCGATGTGTGAAGCCACATTTTACAGTCGAGTGGATAAATAAGACGATAGCTTTTTTGACTTGGAGAACTTCCAACGCACTGGTGCAGCTTACCAAAATTTCATGCAAGCCTCTTTCCAGTTGTGAGATGGTTTCTACCCACAGTCCTTGAAGTTCTTCTTCTGATCTAAATCTATCATCGTGCTCATACAGCTCTTTCTCAATTGCTAACTGTCCAGCCAAAGCTTCAAATTTCTCGATATGGTTTTGATAAAACGATGTAGTCTGCAGAATTTGAGTCTTCCTATTGTGCTTCAATTTTTCCCTGTATTCTTTTGCCTTGCCAAGGACATCGAAAACTGATTCATATTGCCATAAACTTGAAAAATTAATGGTAATTAAATGGAAATCTTGCTTATGGTCTGCAATTTTTATTTGATTTCGTGTGGATTGTCGCATGCTTGCCATTTTGCTGAGCTCATAAGAGTTCAATTCTCGAGATGGTTTTATCGATGGTCTTATACTTTCTCTTGTATGCATGCTTAAAATATTTGTTTCTCGAGTCTTTGCTGAGAATTTCGACTCATTGTTTTTCTTCTTTTTTTCGAAAGAAACTCTGTTTTCAGCTTGCAAAAATAATTGCTTGCCAAGCTCTTCGGCAATTTTTCTGGTTGACACTAATCATTCGCTTAAGCTTTCTTCAATCTGCCTTTCTATCATTTCTTCAAATCTTGGAACAAAGGAAAAAATCATTTTTGAGGTATCTGTTGAAGATTTCTTTAATAGCTTTAAGCCTTTTACTTTATTTAGGGTTCTTAGTGCTGATATATGTCTCATGCTCACAATTTGTGTCTGAGCTTTATTCAGTAAAGAAACAGCATAGCTGATATCGGAGAGGTGTTTTAAAGCTTTTTCTGAGTTTTCCAGCTTCTTTTGTGGGATTTCAATTTTCTTATAGGCATCATTAATAAGATTTCCTACTTCTTGGACTCCACTCTGCAAAAATCCTACGTCTTCACGAGCATTTTTAAAGGAATCACACAATTTTGATGCAGTTTCAACACCTAAAAGAAGATCTCTGCTGTGCTCTATGCAAAGGTCATGGATTTCAGTCTCTTTTACTTCAGTCAGTCTTTCAAGGGATCTTAAAATATTTGCACGATTTCTTTCTTGTAAAATTAAACTTAGAACGCTTGGGATTGTATTTTTATCCAAATTATTACTGCAAATTGTATTTTCAATGCTTTCATATTTTGCTTCCATTATTAATTGCCTTAAGCTCATTATTCTTGGCAATGATATTTAGAATATAAATGAATTTTGATGGTAAAAATAAAAATAATAATGATTTTCTTCGTGTTAATGAGCTGCATTTTGTTAGCAGGATACAGTTTATTGTTGCCCGAACAAATTCACTTATCGTGAACTGAGAGGGAAAACGAAATGAGAGTTACATGGGTAACGAATATTGATACCATAACTTATGCTACCTATCGGCCAATAATATGCCCGAGCATTGAGTATTCAGATAATTGAAAGACTATTCTTCCTAATACTACAAAGTTCAATAAGGGTGAGATCATGGTTCTGTTTCAATTTATACATACTGCGATTATGACTGATTTAAGGCCTGAATGCTTTTATGAGTACTATGTTGTTTCAGAAAAAGGCAGAAGCGAGACCTTTATTTTCAGTGGGAGGACACCAGATTCTAATGAGCCATACCAAGACGCAAATAATGAAATCGATCTAGTGATTTTTGGGGATTGAGGAACTGGTCCAAATGGAGTTTATGTAAAGCAGCTACTGGATCAACATTCAAAAATTAGAAATTTCTTAGGGATTCTTCATTTAGGAGACATTGCCTATAATTTGGACCAAGAAGATGGCCAAAATGGAGATGAATTTTTAAACCAAATTCAGACCATTGCAGCAAATTTTGCTTATATGACGGTTCCAGGGAACCATGAGCTAGCCTCAAATTTCACTCAATATAAGGAGAGGTTTAAAATGCCAATAAATGAAGCCAATGGCGGAAACAATTGTTTTTATTCTTTTAACCTTGGTCCAGCTCATTGGATTATGATGGATACTGAAGTTTACTTGAGTGAAAATCTTAAAGATTCTCAATTAACTGAAACAAATTGACTTTTAGACGATTTATTAAAGGCAAATAATGAGAGACACATAAGGCCTTGAATTATTGTTGCAACCCATCATGCATTTTACTGCTCAGTTGAGCATATTTTCAGTCAGGAATGCTGGGAAGAAAGCATCCTTTATAATTCCTTATTTGAAGATATATGAAACCACTATGGCGTTGATCTAATTCTCGAAGGTCATGTTCACAACTATGAAAGAGATACTCCTATATATAAGAACGCAACTGTAAAAAGCGAGTATGACGATTCTCATACTCATAAAAACCCAAATGCTCCAATATATATTGTTAGTGGGAATGCAGGGAACAAAAAGGGCCACAATGACCCAATTCCGTCTAACTGAATGCCATGGACAGTATTTATGAGCGAAGACTATGGCTACGGGAAAATAAAAGTTTTCAATAAAACTCATATCTACTGGGAGCAATATTCAGCCATAGCTTTAGAAAAAATCGATTATTTGTGGATCATCAAAGATCACTTAAGATACACTAAACCTAGCTAGCGTATCGTTAATTAATTATTATAATAAATCCCTGATTTCTAGAACCACTTCCATTTTATTTTCATAGATTAGATAAAAATCATAATGTCATCAGCTGACTTATCTGAGGTATCATCAACTCCGTTCTTAAAAAAGCTTTTTTCTATTTTAAACGACGCCACCTTCGAATCTGTAAGTACTTGGACTGATGATGGCCTCGCTTTCACTATCAAAAATATCCCAGCATTTACAGAATCAGTCCTTCCCAGATATTTCAAACACAATAATTATTCAAGCTTTATTAGGCAACTTAATAACTATGGTTTTCACAAGGTTAAGGATTCCAATCAAATTTTCCATCACCCTTTCTTCGCAAGGGAGAAGCCAGAACTCTTAAAAAAAATGACTACCAAAAAAGATAAAGGAATGACCCTGGCGCTGTGCCAAAAATTGGCAAATTCTGAGCTGGGGCCTGCAATAGGCCAATTAATTCAGCTAAACAATCAAACTATTGTGTCAGAAGAGCATGCGAAAAGACTTAAAAACAAGGTCGAGACTCTTTCTGAAGAAAATAGGCTAATAGCCCAACAGTGTTGACAGACAAACCAAAGAATAAAAAATGTGAAAAATATTCTGCTTATGATATATCAGCAGTGCAAAGACAGTAGCAGCGATATTATCAATCTTCGACCTAATATCTCAGGTGCCATTCCTTTGCCCTTTAATCCACCAGCGAAGCGGGTAAAGGTTGATGTCGAAAATGACTGCCCAAGAAAACAAGTAGAAGAATTATTATATATTGAGGAACCGCAGACTGTAAGAGTTGATAGATAACATAATCTTATATTGATACATATAAGACGCATTGTAATATCAATTATGGACAATTAAATTCAAGGATTAATTTTATAAACTATATAGCCCTGTGTAAGATTTCTTGCAAAAGGAAGAGAATATAAAGTATATTTGATGAGAGAGAGCATTATTAATAACTAGCAATTAAATAAAGCTTCATTCAAATTTCCCAAGTAGTTTTTTTAATTCCTGGATACTGTCCAATTTGTGGGCTTATAATAGCTATCCCTTCCAACTTTCATCAAAAATATCCCAAGCAGCTCCAATATTTTTTAATAATATATAGATTAAATCTTATGCGCAAATCTCTATCTAATCAAGCATTTCGACCCAAACTAAAGGACCGGAGTTCACTACTAATGGATCAGCAAGAAACAGCCTCATCTTCTTATCGTTCTGCTAGAAATATTGTGTTGAATAAAATTACCTCGAGAAATAAAAGCACGCGATCAATAATCAACTGTGAACACATAAAAGGCCTAAAAAGCGAAAATTCCCTGTTTAAGGAGCAAAGCTCTTTTTTCCATGATTTCAATACAGATATTCAGCCCATAAAAGAAAACCATTGCGATGATTCTTATGAAGAGGAAGATTCCTTGATCCAAGAATTAGCTGATATTCTCACCTCAAATGAAAAAATCAAGCTGCTTTCGAGGAAAGAAGTAGAGTTTGCCAAGCCACCGCTATCGATGACTATCAAACCTTTTGCAAAAATTAAAATTGATAAAAATGCGCTCAAAAACTGCACTAGACCAAGAGTTACGTTGGGGAAATCTGAAGGATTGCTGGAAAAAAGAATTGAGATTAGGCCAATTTTTAGGAATGAGGCCTAAAAGTTTGGATTTTTTAAAAACCCGACTGAATTTGTGCAATACACATATCAGATATTATGATATATAATTAATACATTGGCTTACTATGCATCTTCAGTTTCTTTCATCTTTACTTATGTTAAATGCATTAAATATATATTTTTTATCAAGTTTTATATTTTTTAGAAAATTAATTCTATTTTTGCCCTGAAAATGCAAAGAAGCTTAATAAGCCTTTACCGTTTATAAATTTTAATTGCAATATAGTCCAGCTCTTCTATCCTAAATGGCCGCGCTATTCGAAAATTAATTAATTATTTATTCCAACTTGCTTATCAGTGAACTCTTGTTTCTCTACTTCTAAATTAAGTAAGCTTTGTATTCCTAATAAAGATATTGCTTGCTCTTTTGTAACAAACCTTCCTTTCACCCTAATTCGTTTGTCTGCTACCCTTTTTCTGCAATCATAACTAATCTTTTTGTGCCAAATCCTCCTAGCCTTCTTCTCTCTGTATTTTTGAAGTTTTTTCTGTCTTTCTTCATAACTGATGCCTCCAATTTTGCTGTTAGAGGATGGATTAGCAGCTAATTGATAAGTTGGGGCATTTCTGAGTAAATCTGACTGATCATCTGAAGAGCATTCAGATATTGCTGTGCTTGCTTCTTCTGAAGCAGCTAAGCTTGGCTCAACTAGGGAAATATCTTGAAGATCGCCTAAAGGCATACATAATGGTTCTATTTGTAAAGTTAGTGAAAATGAAGCTTCAGAGCTGCCTTGAAATAGATTGCACCTCTCACGCTCGTAAAAATCTCCTTGAGTGGCTTCAAACTCGAAATCGGCCAGAAAGTTATCTTGGTAATATTCCATTTATAATTTGAATAATATTAAATTAATCCGGCATTTAACTTAATTTTTCTTTAAGAGAGATTATTAAGAAAATAATTTTGTTTAATTTTTCATTAATTTTCCCAAAATTTTCCCCTTAATTTTCCAATTTATGTTTCCCTTTTTGATCTTCATGTTCAACTGAAATTAAATCAGTCATTATATTTATTTAACAATGGATACTGCAGAATCCAACGAAACTCCTTATTCAGAGGACGAAATAAATAACTTAAGGCAGCTCTTCGAAATTTTTGATAAAGACCAAACTGGAAAAATCGACCTCTCAGATATGGAACAAGTCATGGAAAATCTTGGAAAAGATCCTGCAGAAGCTCAATCAATCCTTAAAGAAATTGATCCAGAAAACGACAACAAAGTCACTTTCGATCAGTTCTTAAAGATGCTTGCAGAAATGGAAAAACGGCTGAGGGCTGATACTCCAAAAATTCCTCCTCCTGAATTACCAGCTGTTCAAGCAGATGCCAAAGTCTTGGATTTTTTAAAGTAAGTACTATTCAGCTTATTAGAAGAATATCGAGCAAAATGTGAAGGAGAAGGAAATTATGCAGAAGCCAAAAAGGCCATTCAAAAATATGAAGAACTAAAGAAGAAAGAAACTATTCGGCAACTGCAATCTGTTAGGCAAGCACAAGAGCAGGAATTGCAAGAGATTGAAGAAGCACAAAACAGCCAATTATCAGAATTCTCCAAAGCATGGGATGAGTACATGGCTGATTATGAAGCAACTGCTTATCTTTCCCTTGAAAAACTCAAAGAAAGGCATATATTGGAATACCAGGAATTTAGAGCTAAAGTTATCAAGGAAGCAGAGAAAAAAGTTAAACACTCAAAAGAGCTTTTAGAAATGAGGAAGAAACAGCAAACCTTGGCGAGACAAAAATTATATGAAGAAGCTGAAGCAATCAAATTTAAAGCAGATGAGCTTGAAGCTTGGGAAAATGCAAAAAATGAAGCTATTATGAAGAAATATATTGAAGCTAAAGAAAAAAAGCTAAGACAAAATCAGCAGCTGGCCTTGGCTGCACTTTTGAAAAGGATTGAAAGGGATAGAAATGAGCAGATAAAACATAGAGAAATGGACTCAAAAAGACTAATGCTGAGAAATAAAAATATCATCAATACTATTATTAACAAGCAGAATGGGGAGGCAAAGAAAACACTAGGCCAAATTAAAACAATGATGGGAAGTGATTTCAAAAGAATGCGAAGTGTGTCACAAAACTAGCATAAAAATGATAAAAATAACACTTAAAACAATATTCAAAAAATTGCAATTCTACGATTAGTCATTAAATTAACAATTTTTTATTTGTAAGGTTCAGCCATGCATCTCTAAATGCAAAATATAATAATAGAATTATAGCCCAAATATAAAATCTTACCAAGCTACTATTATTAAAGCGTTTATTATTCTTCTTATGAGATGCTTTACGCCATTCTTATTATCATAAATATAAATCAGTAACAGATCTACACGCATAGCTTTTATATTTCAGCAGCTCAAATTATATATTAGTAATCATTAGGAATAAAATTTTAGATGCTCAAAATTTGACTGCTTTAATCGTCTTAAAATGCAAAGCACAATTTAGGATTATTAAAGTGAATATGTAAGATAGTATCTATTCTTTCTATAAGTGAAGGCTGAAGAATCCTTCTAATTTATTGATTTCACAATGCTATATAAAATTTCATTACATCTTATAATCATAAATATTCCCTTAATACCATATTTATAATATTAACTTATAATTATGTTAAGATATGCACATTTAGTGTGCTATTATATCAGAATATTAAATAGCTGTTACTTGCAATTATCATAACTATATTGATAGCTAAGAAGAGCTGTTTTATTATTTTAATTATTTAATTATTACTATGGAATTGGAGAGTCTTATATTTTAAGATAGGTCTAATTATAAGAAGTTCATAAGTTATTAGAAAAACAAATTTTAAACTATATTATGAAAAATAATTAAATAGACTGATTATATTTATTTTTGTTGACATTTTTCTTTATATTATCTAAAGAGGAGCTATTTTTCAAATATTCCCCTTATGCCTTGCATGTTTATTGCTATTTTATTTTATCTTTTATCACTCGATTCTTCAAAGATTGAGTCTATCTAAATTGCTTTTATTAAAATTTCGATCTCTATCTGGGCATTCAGGATCTTTTTTTGATTTTTAATGGTTGAATTGGAAGTTTAACTTAACTGTAACTCTTTTGTGCATAAGTTACTTTTGAGTTATGCATATTCACAAAATCGAAATTTCTAGAGAAGAATTGATGTCTAACTTCTAATATTAGTTTATGATTTTTTTGATTTTATTTTTAATTTACTGCTGGAAAGGGAGCTAATTTGCATAATCGCTTGCCAATTACATGTTGTAGCGATAGTTGTGATTTTTAAATGTTTACTCTTAAGGCGAATCTAAATTAAAACGTCACCAGTTACCATATTTTTAATACTTTGGAAAACGGATTCAATAAGGTTAGCTATTTTTGCCAGGCAGCCTAAATTTAAAAGAATTTTATAAATTCATTTTCTCTGCAATTTAATTAAATAACTAAAGTCCACAGAAAAATGTCCGCATCATAGAATGCCTTACCGGACAGCAGTTCATGATCAGATATGAAAAATTTTCTTCCCCAAAATTAGGAATGAAAGCTTTGTGACCAGAAAATGCATAATTAAAGAAGAAGCATATCAAAATCACTTAAATCTCCCTAATCATTTCTTAGCTTCTTGCATTTTATCACAAATTTTTGATGGCTATAACAACTATTAAGCAACCTTTACTAAAGTTTACACAGTTAGGCTAGTTAAACTTTCATTATTAAGTCTTTTATTAATAATCACAATTCATTTGTTTGAAAAATTCTAATAATTTCATGGTTATAATTAATAATTCGAATTTATAATGAGCCATCAATCAATATCTCTTCAAGAATTAATAGGAAAGAAAATGCCTAGCATTGAAAATTTAGCTAGCTATCTCAATGCACGTAAAGAATTCTTTGCGCAAGGCATCTCTCTTCTGAGGCAACACGCACTCCTTGAGCTTTCTCGAAGTTCGGAAGTTCGACAAATGGTTAGGGAACCATATCACATAGTAAATAGGATTGCTGACATTATGCTATTCAACGAAATCGAAATTGCAGTCTGGATTCTCCTCTTGGAAAGCACTTCAGTAACGGAGAGACTGAATAACCCTTTCTACGTGCTGATCTTCACAGGCTTCAAAGCCAAGCAACTCATCAATGATGATGCTGACATTTACAGATCCTTTTTGAGGATATCCATTCCTACCTTCGACTTGAACTATCACTACTGGGCAATGATGACTGACAGCTGTGAACCATCTGTGATCGAGATAAATCAAAAACTAAGCCAAATCATATCTACTGATCCTGCTCCGACAGAGGTAAACTATAATTCTCTAGTTGATGAGCTTTGTGGGGTAAGAAAATCATCAGAGTTTGATTAAATCATTTATATAAAGGATTTTAAAATTAATTATATAAAATATTTAGAATTTTCAATAATTTAGAATCGCTAAAGTATTTATAAACTACGCTAATTTCTTTGCATGAACAGAACATCTGATATTTAAATTTTCAACTTTAAAGTTTTAAATATTAACTTTTTTAGAGACTATAAAAAGGGAAATGATTATTAAATTATTTTTTGAAGAAATTTTTATTACTTTCGAAATATTAAAATCTTTGTTAGGATCATTAAAATAGAAAATTTAAATATTTTTCATGAGGAAATGGAGAATTATTAACCCTTTGAGGCTGCCCTTATAATAATAATCTACTAGAATTAAAACTTGCCATTTATATAGCGATAAC
This sequence comes from Blepharisma japonicum, assembly GCA_949751835.1. Classification (NCBI taxonomy): domain Eukaryota; phylum Ciliophora; class Heterotrichea; order Heterotrichida; family Blepharismidae; genus Blepharisma; species Blepharisma japonicum. The sequence continues at coordinate 437,296 of CATKHK010000013.1, forward strand.
TCTATTATATCAAAATATTCAATTCACCTCTTTTGTGTTTTATATATTAAATTAAAATGGTTTTTTAATTTTTTAATATTTAGGGGTTATTCAAAATATAAACATATTGTTAGAAAAAAGAAATATTTAGTTTGTTTTGAATTTTCTCAAGATTAATTAATATAAATTTAGACTTATGAATAAAAGCCTTGCTTTGTATTCACTATTTTTAATAGCATACTTATATAATAAATATTTATATTTAAACTGTTAAATAAAAACTAATTAATTTCTAATTATAAATATCACCTGAATCCAAATACACAAAAACTTCTCGATCGTTGAAAATGGCTCCATTAAGTAGTCGTAAAGCTTCCTTTGCTTCTTCTGGCTTTTCAAATGTCACAATCCCAGATCCTTTAGATTTCCCATTTCGATCAAGCGAAAGGTCAGCTCTTGTCACATTTCCTATTTCTCTACACACATCCTTTAACTGCTGCCAAGTTACTGATGGCGGCATGTTCTTGATTCTTATTTGGCACGGTTGAGGTTTTGGGGATGGGCTGCGCCGATTTCTACTACTTCCATATGTATCATCTTCTTTTACTGTAATAGTACGACCCATCAGTACTGAATGATTTAAAATTGATACAGCTCTCTGTGCATCAGAGTAAGTACAGTACTCTACAATCCCACATCCTCTTGAATATTTCATTTCATCCAAAAATAAATCAACCCTGATGACTTCGCCAGCCCTCTCCATGTGCATTTGGAGTTCAGCTTTACTCAGAGAGTAGGGGACATTCCCGACAAACACTCTTTTGTTTTCACTCCTTTTCTTTATATCACTCATAAATTTAATTATTTAGGGGGTATTAATTTTGAATAAATTTAAAATTTATCTGTATCCAAGGAAATCTTAAGCATTGACTGTTAAAGAATAGATATTCTTACATTTAATCTTACAGTTATTTTCTTAAAGGTATTTCAGGTATGAAATTTGTGTATTTTTCTGGATTTAAAATCTCAGAGCATCTTGCCATAGTTGGAGACGCTCTAGAAATGCTATCAGTCATATAAAAGTTATCAATCACATCATTAACCCAATTCAGATCAATTTTCCCTTCTCTTGGTTTTGTTGTCCATCCTAAATTATAAGGCTCAATATAGTCATACTTAATCAAGTGTGGAGCAAGCTCTGCGATTCTGTACCTAATTTCCTGCAGACTATCATATGGCAGGGTTTTCGCTAAAGCCTCGCTTAAGGCTCTTATGATCTCCCAATCCTCTCTTGAATCGCCAGCTTTTGTGGAAGCAATTCGTCCCAGAAGAACTCTTCCATCTGTATTCACATAGCTTGCATTTTTTTCTGTATAAGCAGTGCCAGGAAGAACTAAATTTGCCCTATATGCTCCTTCATCTCCGTGGATTCCTTGATAGACTACAAAAGCATCGTCAGGAATTTTATCTCTATTGTAATTATCAGCTCCTAATAAATAAACAAATTTTGGCTTAACTTTTATTTCAATATCTGTAGGAATTCCAATTTCTAGTGCTGATATTGGGCCTACATTGTAATGAAGAACATTATAGCCATTTCAGTTATTATCTGGCTGAATTATTTTGAATTTTTGAGCCATTTTATAAATCAAAGCATTTATAGCTTCTCCATCATTTCTTTGGAGTAGCAAAGAGCTCACAATTACCATTGGAAATTTTGATTTTTCAAGCATTTTAGAAAAAGAGTGTTTTTCATCAATGATTTCGTGTAGAATATCAAGGGAATTTCCAAGGTGCAAATAGTCATAACTTAGATAATCAGGTGTCCCAATAAGAGCTACTGAAGCATCATTTTCCCTTATAGCTTTTTTAATTCTCGCATTAAGCACTGGTGACTCCAATTTCATATTCGCTCCAATAATTAAGATTAAATCAGATTCCTCAATTCCAGTAATCTTCGAGTTCATCAGATAATTACCTCTGAAGTCAGGGCTAATCTTAATTGTATTTGAAACTGTCTCAATATTTTCACATCCAAGAGAGTACATGAGATCTCTGAATGCAGTCACAGATTCGAGGTCCATGTGTTCCCCTATTATTCCTAGCATTTCTTCCCCTGAAACTTCATTGATTTTGCTAGCCAAAATTTCGAAGGCTTCTTGCCAGTATATATCTTTATAACTTCCATCAGGATTTTTCTTTAGGCATGCATTTATCCTTTGTCGTTTTAATCCGTCATAAGCATGACGTGATCTATCATGAATTCACTCTTCATTGATTTCTTCATGGACCCTTGGAAGAATTCTCATTATTTCTAGTCGTCTTGAATGGACTTCTATAGCTGGCATTATCCCATCTTCTACATCATATGTAGGCACCGATCTTAATTCCCAAGGCCTTGCAGTAAAAGCATAAGGAGCATTAGTTAGGGCACCTACAGGGCAAAGATCTACAACATTACCTGATAACTCACTTGTAATGAGTCGTTCAATATAGTTCACAATTTCCATTTCTCTACTTCTGAGAGAAGTCCCCAAGACCTGATTTCCTGCAACATCATCAAGAAATCTAATACATCTTGTGCAATGGATGCATCTAGTCATTATTGTGTTAATTAAAGGGCCAAGTCTTTTATCCTCAACTGATCTTTTATATTCTATAAATCTCCCTATTTTATATCCAAATAATAAAGATTGATCCTGCAAATCGCATTCTCCCCCTTGGTCACAGATTGGGCAATCTAGAGGATGATTTGCCAATAAGAATTCCATGACTCCTCCTCTAGCATTATAAACCATTTCTGACTTAGTCTTGATGCTTATATTAGGGCTTACAAGCCAAGCACATGCCACGACTGGCTTAGGAATCTTTTCTATTTCTGTTAAACACATGCGACAATTTCCAACAACAGCAAGACGTTCGTGATAGCAAAAATGAGGGATGACGACGCCAGCTTTCTGGCAAGCTTGAAGAACAGTATAAGAAGAATCCACTGTGATCGGGACTCCATCAACAAAAATATTAACAGGGTCCAAGAGTTTGACAGAAGACCTAAATTTGCGGGAAAGATATGACATAGATTTTAGCATTTTATTAGTATCCATTGGACATTAAAAAATCCATATTGTTAATTTAATGAGAGGTTTAGATATAAAAATTAAATTGTATAAAAATGCGAAATATGGAAATTGAGAGCAGTTTTGATCAAGAACGTCAAAATGCATTTAAATTGCACTGCTTTTTAGGAGCCTTGTTAAATGTTTTGGTCATTGTAGTGCAGTTGGTAGATTTGACATTAACACAGTGGGTGCATTATTGCTATTTTGACTGGGGTTTATATGCAGGGGAAACATCTGAAACAGGACTCGATCAGCGAGTCTCCAATAATGAGTCTTATGATGATATGAATAATAATATGTGTGATTATTACAAAGACGTGATTGATGCTGCCTGCAATGATTTTTGTGGAAACTTGACAAGGTTCTGAACTGCGGGAGGCATCATGATAGGATTTTTATCAGTTTGTATATTTATTAATGCTGTTTATGTAGTGTTACATATTTGTATGTATTTTGGCAAGAAATGCAAGCACTGAATTTGGTACCATGGGATCTGGGCACCCACCATCATCTTCTTCATGGGCCTCACAATTTATTTAGCTGTCGGAGATATCTATGGGGTTGACAAAACTTGGGATGGCGACGAAAACCTCCGAACTGGTCACGGACTGTCTTTGGCTTTCTCCATTGTGGTGCTGCATTTCCTCCCTGCTATACATTCCTATATTTTCACATCTCAAGAACTCCGAAAGTAATATTTAATATCTTTTCTAACAATTTTATTATGAATACTTGGGCAGATCTGCATATGATTTGAATTTTTTCATCATTTTTTTGTTGTTGTGATCAAGTGCTTTGGCATTCTTTCGAATTCCTTCAGTTGTTTTAGTCTGGTTGTGGATTCCCAAGTCACACCTGTGAATCCTCCTTCTAAGCTCTTCTAAGTCGTCATCCCTTTGCTGCAGGCCACTTGTGATTGACTCGACTTCATTAATAAGGTCTTCGTAGGTCATGTCTTTTTTTATTTCTTCTCGGTCAAGAGTAGGAATGACTTCTTCGACCTCGTTCATTTCTGCTTCAGTTAAAAAGGTGTCCCTTCCAATGGTCCGACTTCTCAACATAGATAATTTTTTCTTTAACGTTTGAGATGCAGTTGAAGGCTTAGCTTGAGGAGTAGGGTTTCCAAAAGCAGCTGAAATTGCACCTGTTATTTCGCCTCGTTTAAAAGACTTGGGGATGCTTGTGACAGTTTTAGAAGGGGAGAAGCCTGTTTTCATGAAATTAATAATTAGTTATTTAGGTTTGTTATAATACTTTTCAAAAATTTTGGGGTCTTCTAAGGACTCTTTAATTCGCTGCTGTTTTTGTTTTTCCCTTTCCATTTCTACAGACTCTATTGCACTTGCAGAAATTTCGTCCCATTTTATAAGGACTCTGTTCAGGCGCGAAAAATCGTAAAGGGCTTCTTCTTTGCATAGATAAGGGGCTATTGGTTTGCATTCTGGGGGACTATGCAACCATTCTGGGGTGAAATCTTGAGGAAATCGTTCCCCACCATAGTTAACGAAGAGTTCCTCATTATGGAGCTCTTTTAGAGAAACTACCCCGACAACGTGGTAATTTCGATTGCTCCACGTTCTTGATTTGGAAGTTTCAGAATAAACCATATAAGGGAAAAATCTCATTAGAAAGCTTGGGAAAAAAGCATATGGAACTTCTAGGTCTATGAAGCCAACATTTGGGCTTTCGTTTGGAGGAGGATGGTTTATCATATGCCCCAATGCATAAGGGTTGAGCATTTCGGGACGAATTTCAATTTGAGGGAAATTTTTTAAGCGAGCCCTGCTATGTAGATACTCTTCTACTGTGTAGCCTAAGTAATATGAAGGATACAGCAAGGGGTCGTCATGAAAGATGCCTGTCCCATTATATCTTTGTATAAAGGGAAATTCTGCCTTTAGGATCTTGCTTCTACTTATTTTGGCTTCCATGACACTTGAAGGATACACAATCCCAGGGAAAAATCCTAATAAGGTCCCAGGTGGAATTGGCTTTTCGGACTCTGTGAAGACTCCAAGCCCAGCTTCTGGGTGGTTTATTGTAGATTTATATGCATAAGTCCTGAAGCCAACTCCGTCAATAAGCTTAGGGTTTACATCATTAGGGAATTCAGTTCATATAGTAGCCAGGTCTTTAATTAAGTGCTTATTAGATAAATCAGCAATTGGGAACGAATTGGGATCTAAGAGCGAAGTTTTCCCACTATTCTCATACTGCTTTTTATCATAAACCACTTCAATATTCCTTGCAATATTATGAAGAGTTCCAAGAATATTATAAATTTGTTCCAAATATTCACCTTTCGCATAGATTTTGTGTTCTTCTATACTCATTTCATTTGCTTCCTCATAAGCAGTTTCAAAGTTCACAGCCCCAGCTATGTGCTGCCTTCTGACTTTTGCTAGGAATGCTGCCTGATAAATCATTTGTTCATAGTAAATCCTTTTATACTCTTTCTCTATAGATTTTTGAATAAAAGCCATCAAATGGATTCCTGGCCGCTTTGCCACTGAAAAAAGCAGGTCTCCTAACTGTGCACTAAAAGAATTGACTGCCATATCTAATAATTAAATGCTAAACATTATCGAGCAGATGAAACTTGGAATTATGCCTTCTTCTGGGGTTTTCGCAACAATTGAGGCTAGCTGTGGCTATTCTCCTGATTTATTTTTTTCAATGCAGCAAGAGCTCTTGTAATTATTATCTAGCTCACTAGACCTTGAATGCTCAGAAAGATACCTTTTATGCGGCAGCTACAGAGGATGAACGATTTTGGACTTATTAGATGATGGGGTCTCATTGGTTAGCAGTTTTCAGTCTCCGAAAGTGATTTTCCAAACTAAATGGTTTCCGATTGATCCAAGCATTTTTTTCACTCTTGATAACTCACTGGCAATCATATGAGATTCTAATACTGGCAAAAGACTGGAAAGCTTGAGCATTGCAAATGGGAAAGAATTAGAAGCTCAAAATGGAGAAAGCGGACTTGTAGCTGTGAACTGTGGAAATAGCGTTAAGTTTATAGATATTGCGAACTGAAAAGAAAACCTCAAAGCAGAAGGGAAATTTTCTGCATTTAAATGGAGTCCTATTAAAGATGAAATTTTTGTGACCAGTGGGGATAACGGAAGTCTTAGTGTGTGAGACATACGAAGAATCAAATATCCAGTTTTTAATTTCGGCACAGAAGATGAAGAAATTCTGCCAAATAAATTTCGAAGGATCCAAGACAGCAGAGTTAGAATCACGAACAGAACAGTCAACCTCTATAATGACACGTTTATGAAAGCCAATCTTAATATCACAGCTGGATCAGATAAATATGTAGGATTGGATTTTTCGCCTGACGGAATGCTTTTATATGCAAAAACAGAAAATTCAGTTGAAGTTTTTGACATGACGCAAGGTATAAAACACAATATTACTTTCCCATGACTTAAAGATCACCCCGACAGCAATTTTTTAAAAATAACAAAGCAGCAAAATACTTTAGTAACGTCAGTGGAGCATGGGACAGCAATTTGTAATGCTGAAGGGCAGTTAAAGTGTATTTTTAATTCAAGTGGAAGGCTTGTTTCATGCTGCGAAATCGGCTGGGACGATTCATTACTGTTAGCATTGAAAGACGGATCTTTGATGAAATTAAATAAATCCTTTTAAAGATGCAAATCATTTCTGTCGTCATTAATTAAAAATGGAAAATAAAGGTCAAAATTTATCAGAAGACAAAGTAATAGACAGCAAAGAAAGACTTAAAGAGATAACCAAAGAAACACCACTCTCAGATGAAGCTAAGATCACAATAATAAGAGCAATAGATACAGCACCCCAGACGTCTGAAATTGAGACAAAAAAGCGAAATATATTGAAAGCTGAGTTATCGGAAGGAAATTATAATCCCGATGTTTTTGATTATTATGCTAGAACTTATAAGCAATCTTCAATAGACAAATGGCAAGTAGACGAGTTAAAGTCAGTGCTTAACGATTTCAAGCAGAACTACCCTCAAATTAAGCAAGATTTTCTGCAAGCCAATAAAAGGATTTCGCCCAGAGTTTCTGAAACAAATAGATTTCAACAAAAAGCAATAGAGAGTCCAAAAGAAACGAGTTTCTCATCAAGAACTCCTCCTAGAATATCGTCAGAACCATCAGAACAAGATATCAACATTCTTGTTAAAAAAAGGGTTGTCACCCAGACAAAAACTACAACCGAATATCCAGAGTCAGAAGAGCTATCACGTGGAAAAACGTTTAGTGAGTCCTCATCAAGCTTAAAGCAGGGCCCATTAGCGGAAGAAACAACAATTCCTTTACGCCATGCAGAAACCACAATAGCACGCACTGTAGAAGAGCCAACAACACATGCTGAGCCAACAGAAATTAATAAATTCGCAGAGCCAGAATCTTTTACTCCAAAGCAATTGGGAAAACCTCTTTTCAATGAAGGAGATATCCCTGTCGAAGAAAAGCCTGCAAAAACCAAGGAATTTTCAAAAATTGTAGAAGAAACAACTACAGGAAGACCAATGATGATTCAGCCAGATATCCCTCTTAGCCAAACTATTCATACTATGGAGTCTGAAGCACCCCGCTTAAGTGAAGCCACAACTAAGGTAACAGAACTTTATCAAGTTTACACAGTGACTCAGCCAGAGACTGAGCTCTCCAGCAGGTCTGTAAAAGTGAAACTATCGAAGTAATCCCCATTTAGCCCTGAAAAAATCCATGCAGCATCATATACCGTAAGAACTTTTCCTTTTGGTTGGTCTGTAAAAAGAAGCTTAAATGATTTTGCATGGCTTAGAAGTTGCTTGGTCAATGCTTATCCTGGAGTTTATGTGCCCCCGATCCCTCCAACTCGCGTTTTAGGAGCCTCAAAAGAAGAATCTTTATTGAAAGATATGAGATTTCTGAACTATCATATGGATTCAATCACTCATCATCCGCTATTAAGAAAGTCAGCTCTTCTTGAAACCTTTTTAAAGGAAACTGACGAGATGAAATTTGAGCTCTTCCAAAAAATGATGAGCAACGTCAAAAAGCCTGATGCAGTAGAAAATATTATGACACTAGATGGAATTGCCATGTGTAACCCTTCGTTATCTGATGAGTACTCTAGCGTGGTAGAGCGCTATTTCGAGCCTTCTCAAAATTTGGTAAAAGGCACCAAAAAGACATCAGAAAAAACTCAAGAACAGCTTGCAAGTTCTTCAAACTCTATAAAAAGACTGGCAGGAGACACAGGGAGCCTGAGGGTAATGCAAGGTCTTTCACCAGAAAATAAAACTGAAGCAGATCTATACCAAATTCTTGAAGAGGCAATGACTTCCTGATCTAGCTATGACATGAAAAGGAAAAATACGTTGGAAAAACATCTAACCTCTTTTTTCAAATATACACTACATGAAACAACGCCATTTAAAGATTTGCTAAAAGACAGAGAAAACCATTATAAATCATATATAAAAGCTGAGAAAGATTTAAATGCTAGAAAAGATAAATTATGAACCAGAGGGGATGTACGCAATTGGGAGCTAAACCCAAATGACCAGTCAGTTGATGTAACTGTCCTCCAAAAGGACAAGACACTTGCCTTTACAAAGATGCTGCATGAAGACACCAACTCTGTGAAAAAGCTGAGGGATATGTATGCTTACCACAATTATAAATTGAAAGAAGAAGCTGAATGATTCGCTAACTATAAACTGAACAGAAACATGAGAGAGTTCGAAAATTACGCAAGAAAAGAAATAAAAACTGCAAATGCCCAGAAACTCTCATGGGCAACTTTTATAGAAAAATTAAACCAGATAGGCTAAATTCCTAATTAGTTGATTATTTCATTATTGACGGCTTGCTAACAAGCTTAAGGTCTTTTTAGGCTTGAACATAGGCTGAAAGTTCATAGCATTCTCAACTAAAATTGCTGGCACATCTTCAGTTTTTCTCTACATAGTTTTTACTTTTAAAGAGCTGGTATTCAGCTGTGTTTCAAGGTTGCTCATTTGTTTAGTCAGGTTCTCATTTTCTTTTCTCACCATTAAAAGCTGTCTTTTAGTTGATGAAAATTGTTGCGCAGTGTTATTGTTTAGGTCTTTGAGCTCTTTCATCTCTTTTTCCAAATTTTTCATAGAGTTTGTAGTGATGAGCAACGCATTATAGAAATGCGCCGCTTGCTCTTCTGCTGTTAATTTTTCTTTAGCCAAGTTTGCCCATGTAACAGTAGATTGAGTGTTCTCGAGCTCCTCAATTAATTTCGAAACATTTTCTAATTCCATCACTTTGGTTTCAGCTTCCTTAAGTTTCTTGTGCGCATTATTAAACAATCCTTGGTATTTTTCAGATTCATATTGGTAGCTTTGAAGCTCAGCCAAAGTTTCTTCGTATCTTCGCTTGAAGTTTTTGGTTTTTGACGTTTCTTCTTCATACATCTCCTGGAATCACTTGATTTGGGCTTCTTTTTCAATCAAATACTTCTCAATCAGGTCGATTTTCAATTCCAAAGCTTCCTTTTCTTTTGTCACCTCTCTGGCTCTGTTTTGTAGCGCCTGGAGATCCTTCATTTCTTCTTCAGTCAATCCAGAAATAGCAGGAGTCGCTGACTTAGCTGGAATCAGAGCAAAAGAAATGTTTGTAAGCTTACTTGGCAGGACGCGGTTCCTGCAGAGTGGACAATTCTTGCACTTGTTGAATACGCACTTTTCCATGCAATCGAGGTGAAAAACATGGCCACATGGAGTTACAGTCAGATTTGTGGAGAGTTCGTTGAGGCAAATTACACAAGTCGGAGCTTCCCAGTACATCCCGCCTATTTATTTATAAGGCCCGCTATTCTATCGAAGTGAATTGGAAAAGGAATTCCATTATTGATGGGTCATTTATAGGGGGATTATTATAAGAGAACAAGACGAAAGGCTGAATTTTTAAGTTTCCCAGGAATTAACATAAACTTGGCTTGATTGAAAGATATTTATATTATCTTTTAATGATTTTTAATCAAAACCAATTAGAAGATCAGTATGGTAGGACACCAAGCAACGCAAGCACTTTAGAAGCATTTAGAGAAGAAGATTCAGAAATCATGGAAAAGTGCCCAGAAGATCGACCATTGAGTTTTAGTGGCGAAGTTTATTGCATATCAGATTTACAAATCGAGGATAAAATAGTATTTTTAGTTCTTGATACAAGAGAAGGAATTTTTAAACACTATAGGTCGAGGAGTCAATATATGGATGAAGAACCGCCTGATATATCATTTCCCATTAGAGAAATTCAAAATGTGAGAAATACAGTGAACTCAAGCATAGAAGGCAAATTTTTCTTTGTAATAGAAACTCCAGAAAATAGCTTAGAATATTATTGTCAATATCTAGATATGACTATCGAGTGAACCAATAGAATGAGAGAAGCTGTCGATTTCTTTTATATGCATTCAAATCATAGGAGTAGGGAAGAAGAGGAATTAAAAGAAGCCAGGACTACCCTAATGGGGAAAAGATTTAAAAGACAGGAAGAAGAATCGCTCGGCGAAGAGAATCCACAACTAAGCCTTCAAAGTTTTGAAGTTTTAGAAGATATCGGCACTGGAAGCTTTGGCAAAGTCTGCAAGGTCTTGAAAAAGTCTACAAATGAAATTTTTGCTCTAAAATCCTTGAATAAAAACACTTTGAAAATCAAAAAACAAGAAAAATATGCTAGAGCTGAGTGCAAAATTTTAAAAAGTATTCGACATCCCTTCATAGTCCCACTATATTCCGTTTTTCAAAGCCCAAAATGCATTTTTATGGTACTAGAATACTGCCAATTTGGAGATTTTTCTCGCCTTTTAAGCATAATGAAACAGCTTAAAGATCAGCAAGCGAGATTCTACATAGCAGAAGTAATTCTAGCAATTGAATATTTGCATTCACTTAATATTGTGTATAGAGATTTAAAGCCCTCAAACTTGCTAATAGACAGCCAAGGGCATATAAAGTTGTCAGATTTTGGTCTTGCAAAGCAAAATGTGACTGAAGACAACCCAGCCATGTCTTTTTGTGGATCTCCTGCTTACCTGGCTCCTGAAATGATTGCAAGAGCCGGTGCTGGAAAGCCAGCTGATATTTATTGTATAGGAGCCAATTTATACGAGATGCTTACTGGCCAGCCTCCATTTTATACTGAAGATGTTATAGTTCTATACAAAAGAATTACAAACGCCAGAATCCGCTTTCCAAATGATATAAGTGAAAGCGCAAAAGATTTGATTCAACAAATGATGAAAAGAATCCCAGAAGAAAGGCCTACAGTTTCCCAGCTGAAGAGACACAAATATTTCAAAGGAATCAACTGGGACCATCTTTTGCTAAAAAAAATAAAGCCGCCTCTTTCCTCAGATGAACTCACTTATCTCCTTGCAGCAGAGAGTAGCATTGAGCCTAGCGGTGATGAGTAGAGAAGTAAATAACTATATGTTGATTTTATAGCAGTAAATTCATATTTATACCTCAAAATAATTTTCATCAAATGTACACTATGAATTGGGAAGGAAGCTTAGATTTAGGACGAGCTCTGTCACAAGGAGCCCTGGGAACCAGGCAGAGCTCTCGGTCTGCAGCCAGTATTCAAAAAGCAGGAGAACCCAGGTTACCGAATATAAAAAACAATTCAACCGCTCCTACATATGAGATGAGAAAGCTAGATTTGATCGACCGAGATTTTCACTTAAGAAGAAACGTCGTGACTGCTTCAAGATTTGACAAAAACACCGAAGCCTATGAAATTTGGAAATCAAATAACGCAGGACATTTGAATTTCGAGAAAAGGAAGCCCTTTAGCAGTGACATGTATTCTTCTAAACTGCCGGTTTCTTCTGATTTTAAGCCTTTGGTAAAAAACCCTGAAGTGCCTGGAGTTCAGAGAAACCCCAAATATTATTTGTCACTGAATAACAATCCTGAAGTATTTTATAAGCATTATGGAGAGTTTACATCATTTAACGACGTTTATATAAGAAATACGAAAGTGATTCCCTTTTTGCAAAAGCCTGTTGATCATAAATATACAAGAAAAAGATAATGTTTTAATTGTTTATAGCTTAATGACACTTAAAATTAAGTCCTTTAAAAATTAAGTGAACAAGCTTTTTAGTTATGCGTTAATAAATGTGAAATTCATGCAATTTCTCTTTAAAAATGCTTCATGCATTCATATTATAATACTAAGTTTCTCAAAATCTCTGTTCAAATTAAAATAGCCTGTTAATAACTTCCATTTATTCGACAGCAAAATCTGTCAAGTTTATGTTTTAAATGATTAACTTAAGGGAATGCTTTTTTAGTCATGATGTTGTAAAAGTCTTCAGGTGTAACCTGTCCATCTCCATCACTGTCAGCTCTTTCAATCATCTCCAGAAGCTCTTCATCAGTCATGGTTTCTCCTAGTTCTCTAGCTACTCTTCTTAAATTCTTGATTGTGATGTAGCCAGTTTTATCGTCGTCGAATAACCTGAAAACCTTGTTGATGTCTTCACGAGTGTCTTTATCGCTCATTCTAGCAGTCATCATGTCCAAGAATTCATCAAAGTCAATAGCGCCTGAACCATCCTTGTCTAAGTCGCTGATCATTTGATAAATGGTTTGGTTTTTGGCTTCAAAGCCAAGGGATTGCATTGCAGATTTAAGCTCTCTTGGGTCAATTGTCCCTGAGCCATCAGTATCGAATAAATCGAAAGCTTCCTTAATTTCCTCAATCTCATCTTCTGTAAGACCTGGACGCTCATATTGTTTTGGATTGAATCCTTTAGCACCAGATTTAGCTTGTTGTCTTCCTGCCATTAAATAATTTTAAATTATTGCCGATGAAAAATATGAAGAAATCTGAGAAACTGAGTTTTGAGAATAGCACACTCTTTGCAATACTGGTGTCACTTTCCACCTAAATTTGAGTTATTCAGTGCTTCAATTAGTGTAAAAGATACTCTAAAATAGTTCTTATTTAGGCTTCCTTATTCTTCATTTATTGACTATTTAATTTATAAAAAATATTATTGTGATTAATAGGATAGCTTTTTATCTATTATTTTCCTTAAAATTTCAAGTAAAATAAATGAAGCAAACTTTAAGTCCAATAACAAATGAAAGAAACAGCACAACTCCATCATTACATTCTAAAGACAGCCTATCATCTTTTGATTCGCTAAGCTATGAGATCACTAAAAGAGAAGAAATTTTATCAAGATTAAAAACAGAAAGCAAAATGCTTGAAAATGATTTCATCTCAACCAAGAACAGCAAAGTTATTGAAATGGATGCAGAAGCTACAAAACTTCAAGAAAAACTGTAATTTCTATTAAGAGAGCAGGAACTCAATGAAATGGAAACTCTAAACAACATTTTAAACCGAACAAGATCTAATATGGATGCAATGAAAGTTTTCGTCGAAAAATACCAGATGAAAGAAAAAATGATAAGCTCAAGGGTCAAAGATACAGAAAATATTGTTGCTGAAGCTTTAGCTTCTAGCAGAGATGTAAAAAATGAGTTAAAGTTCCTTAATAGATATGTTGATTCTTTAAAAACTGCAACTTCTCAGAAAAAGCTTAGAACTCAGAATAATGAGAATAAGGACTCAAAAAGCAGCGATAAAAGTGAAAGTTTAGAAGATTCTAAAGAAGATGAAATAGAAATGCTAAAGGTCCTATCAAATAAGCTTATCACAGTAGAAAAAATCACCTCTTTAAGAGTAAAAGATGTGGAAGAAAATAAAGAAAAATCAGACACTCTTGATCAGCTGTTAGGAACTGAAAGCATTGAGTCATGAATCAAGGAGATAGAAAGAATTCAAATCATCGAAGAGAGCCTAAGCAGATCAATTCAAGTACTAATGGGAGATCTAAGAAAATTCGAAAGTGAAAAATTAAATTTAGAAATTGAGCTCTCAAATCTCAAGCAGGCCCAAGATTTGCCTAGTTCCAAAGAAAAATATATAAAGGAAAAAGACAAAAAGCATGAAAAATATAAAGAGGCAAAAAGAGCAATGAAAGAAAGCAAAAGAAAATGGACTTCAATTTATACTTCTGCAATAAAAATACATGACCTCATTAATCTAATGCTAATTCATCTTGATGAGCAAGATGAAGAAATAATTGAAAAAGATAGATGAAAAGCAAGCAAAGAGCTAACTTCTCAGAAAGAAATGAAAGAATTTGAAAGCGCCACTTTAAAACTGCTAGAACAGTGCGAAAATAAGCTGGATTCAATGGAAAATAGCATAGTAGATAGCATTCAACGAAAGAGAACAACAAGGCCATGAGCAGATCGCTCATTAACAATTATTGATGGGCGCCCTTTTAAAAAAGAAATATACACTTCGCGAATGTATGAAACTATGACAACAGACACAGAAGCAAAGGACCCAGAAAAAAAGCTTATGGCCAAGCTTTCAGCATCTCTTAATAACAATGATTTTTTCTACGAAATAATTGATGGAAAAAAGTCAAGGGACGATGCATTTTCTTTGAAGCAAGAACACAATTTGATCATGCCTACTGTTAAGAGCCCAAAATCTGAGCTTGATGAGCTGACAGGAATCAATAACTTTGACAAAAAGCTGCGAAAATTGTCAGCTTTAACTCATCAAAAACATAAAAGCACAAACTTAAATGGTCAATCATTAAAGATCCTGAGTCTAGACCTTGAGCGGAAAATGTAAGAAATAGCTTAGGAGCCGTATAGATAATATCAAAATTAAATCTTTGTCTATAGGCAAAAAATCGCAAAATCTATACCTAAAAAAGTCATTGGAAAAAATCTCTTTTCCAGCCATCTCAAGGAAATCAAAAACACAAAGAAATGAATCGAAAAATAGGAAATTTAGTTAGCACTGCAGGCTTCTATATATTCGCATAGAATTTCTCATATGATTAATTAATTAGTCTAAGAAGCTTAAACAATGCTTAATGGATTATAAGACAACTCCATAATTCCTAAGCTTGCTTGATTTTGGGCTGGCAACTTCAAAACTCCAGGTGGAGGAACACAGCATTTTCTGGCCTTACAAGATGGCGTTCCTTTTTGGTAAAGGATTTCTTGACTTTCCTTGGAAAGCTGCTCACCTGGCGACAATTTTGACATTTCGTTTTGAATTTGCTTGTACTTTTTCACATAAGCTCTTAAAATCCCGACTTTATCATTTTTATGTTCCTCGAAATTGAACCCAAATTTCCTGCCAAATCTGAGTTGCAGCAAATAATCATCTAGGGATTTTTTCGAAATCCCCACCTGAGTGGCTGCTTCCTCAAGTGTCATTCTAACTGTTTCTCCTTTCAAGTTTTGAATCCCATTATATAAATTTCTCCATCTGGCAACTTTTTCTACTATATACCCGATTTTTCTTTCTTTGGTTCTTTTTGAGCCTTTGCCTCCCTTATCTGAGCCTGCATCATCGTCTTCAATATTTGGAATGGGCGCTTCAATTTGAGGACTGTACCTGAGCTTTATCTTTAAAGCAGCTGTTTTCAGTTCTTCTCTCGGAATGGCTGCATCAGCTGCTAAGGGGTCATTGCCTATAAATACATACATATTCTCTTTGTTTGAGTAATATGAAATCATAGAGTTTGAAGTTTGATAGCCTTTTTCTGTTAAAAATTGAAATAGAGGTTGTGCCAGTAAGTCCCCATTAGAAGTATAAGAAAACACTTTGGGATTTATGCAATTAATAAAAGCTGACTCAAAACTGCCCAAATGACCAAACTCAAGCTCTATATCAAAATGCTGTGATTCATGTGGAGTAGTTTTTTCACTGTCAGTCGAAGCTCTGATCGGATGTTGCATAATTATGCTTATTTAATAGATTATGAATTCATATTAAATTATAATTGCGAATCAATATGATTAAATTATAAAATTGTAGATATGCGATCGTCGAATACGTGCATAATGGGGAGAATTTTTGATGTCACAATTGAAATAAGGCATGGAAGTGTTTTAGACCAGAAAGATGCAGAGGTTATTGCTATCGATATTTACTCTCAGACTCTTTTTCTAAAGACAAAACAGAGATATGGGAAACCTTTAGAGGACCAGTTAGCTAAGAGAGATGTAAGAAAAGAGATTTTCGAAGCATCTTTAAATGATCCTGAAGGGCCAAAATCAATCTACTTTACTAATTCAAACAAATGAAAAGAAGAAGATGACAAAATCATACAAATTGTTTTTAAGCTTCTGGAAAGAGCTAGTCAAATGGGAAAATCATCAATTGCTATTCCAACCATAAATTGACTCTACAATTATCAATTTAATCAGAAAATTATCAGGCAGCACATTGATGCCTATATAATTTTTGCAGGAAATTATTCAGTTCAAAATCCAGGATCTTTAAAAAAAGTTATTTTTAGCCTATATAGTGATGAAGAATTAGGAATTTTTATTGATGCTTTACTAGAAAAAGAAGATTTGCTTCATTTTATGCATTATTTTTGCAAAGACAAAGTCTCTGAAATTGAACTGAAGAGAGAAGAGGAAAAAAATTTGCATGAAGAATCCAAAGAGCCTAGTTATAATTCTATCTCATATACAGATTCCTCTAATATCCCATTGCAGATAGCTTATCAAAACCAGTGCTTATATTGTAAATCACAGCTCGAGGAAAATCAAATGGGCTCTTTATTTCAATGCTGCATGATATGCAAATTTTGTGTTTTCAAAAATAAGATTATTAGATGCCCTTATCATGATACAGAATTCTTGAGTCAATATCAAGCATGATATGAGTATGTTCAAAATTGCTTTTGGTGTCGGCAATGCAATGAAATCTATCAAATGCAAAACTTCTGCTCAAGTTGCCAAGATATGTGCTTTTATTGCCTGGAGAAATATAACAGAAATACCCCTCAAGAAAATTGGAGATGCCCAATATGCGAAATTAAGGCTCAAAATCAATATTAGCCTATTATAAAAGCATTAATTAATGTTAATCATCTCTAACTTTGGCAAGTCTTGTTTGCGATTTGTATCTCTGATAACCCTGAGGTTCTTCTTGTCTTTTTGATACCTCCTGAATTTCTGAGTCGTCAACAGTTGCAAGGATCCTTGCTGTAAGATTTTCAGATTTATGTTTTCCATGCATTTCTTTTTGAAGAATAGGGAGTAGTTTCGAAAATCCAGGGCCAAATCTAAGCTGAGCCTCTGGGAACCGTCCCCATGACCTCCAGTCTCCTTTAGGAGGCTGATTTATTCCTGAAATGTCCTGTCCACATGCCAAACATTCCATCCCAAGTTTTTGCCTAAAAATCGTTGGGTCGTCTTTCTGTTTCATTACTTCTTTTGCTTCCTCTGCCGCTTTCAGCTTTT
This sequence comes from Blepharisma japonicum, assembly GCA_949751835.1. Taxonomy (NCBI): domain Eukaryota; phylum Ciliophora; class Heterotrichea; order Heterotrichida; family Blepharismidae; genus Blepharisma; species Blepharisma japonicum. The sequence goes on from CATKHK010000013.1 coordinate 454,726, forward strand.
TCTGCAGATCATCAATTTTCTTACATAAGTACCTGTACGCTTTTTTCAGTTCGTTTTTATCTACTTTTTGCATGATGTCTTCTTTATTTCCTTTGTTTTCTAGGACTAAAAACACGTCATTAATTTTTTGCATGTCTCTTTGGTTTAACCTTGTTCCTTCTTGCATTTTTGTCATGACGTCAGAGACATTGGCTCTTAATTCTTCAAACATCTTTATGTTCGTATTTATGGTCACTTCGTTTTGCTTTTTGGTGCTTTGTTGGTAGATCTCGATTTCGCTATAGATCTTTGACATTTGGTCCTTCATTATCTTGAACAAAGCTTCGTGCTTTTTTATAGCATTTGTGAGTTTCTTGAGGAGAGAGGGGTCGATTTCTTCGCCTTCTTCTTCTTTGAACTCTTCAGCCAATGCGTTGGCTTGTTGGGTAACGGTCTCCTCAATTTTGGTAACTTTTTCAATAAGATCTCTGCTTTCCCTTTGGACTTTCATAATGGTGCCTCTCAATATATGGATATTTGTGATGTCCCCTTCGTTTGCAGGCTTTGATATGATTTCGTATAGTTCTTGGTATCTATTATTAAGCTCCAATCTAATGGTAGAAATGTGCAGGTCAACAGCCTCTTCTATCAAATGTTGCATTTCTTCTAGCTCTTGGGGACTTTTTCCTACTGGGTCATCACTTCGTCTCTGTTTTTCCATTTCATATCAGTACAAGTTCAGCCTGTCCTCTATTTGTTTAATCCTCTCCTCCACATCTAATAGGTTCAGTAGTGGTGAAGCTTTCGATACTGTACTGCCCTTCAATTTGAAGATCTCTTCAAATTCACTTCTAAATGCTTTCAATGGCAAAGTTTGCTGGATGCTTCCAACAGTTTCTGCCATCCTTGTGACTGCATCCCACAGTTCATTGAATTTCGCAGGCTCAAAAGCTACATTTGCTTCAGCCCTCAATTCTGAATGGCTTGAGCTTCCTCTAGACTTCATCAAAGGAGAAGAAGAAGTCAAGATAGTCATGCCTTTTGTCTTATTAAGCTCTTCTTCTAAATAGCTCATTCTTGCATTCATTTCCATTATTTCTGGCTTTTCTATTTTCTCTTTCAAATTATCTCTTAGATCATCTAATTCTTTGAAAACACCTTCAATGTCATCTCTTGAGGCGAAAGATTCAATGATTTCTTCTAATCTCGCAATCCTTGATATATAAGGGATATATCGATTTAAGTTTTCAGCTGGAACTTGATCAATGCCGAAATCAGCTACAGTTGTGGAAAATGATCTCATCAGTTTCTTATAATCGTTTAATTGAGTAACTATTGTAACAAACTTTAAATTCATCTCTAGCTCAAGCTCGTCTCTAGACTTTGGGGCTTTATTTTCGAGTTCTTGCATGGCAGAATCTTCTTTAAGGAGATTTCGTAAGTTTATGTTTTGAACTCTGCTTTCTACTTCGGAGAGTCGCATATTCATTCGCTTTATGTAATCTATCAGCTGCTTATTTCGCTCACCTTGCTGCTTGGTGGCTGATTCTATTTTTTCTTTTGCGTTGAAAGGAGACTGTTCTGATGCGTTGGTTTGAGTGTCGGGATTGTTCTTATCTGGAGAGACTTCTAAGTAGCTCGCTTGGGTATCAAGATTTTTTAAGTCTCCAAGTTTTTGTGGATTCCTTGTGTCATTGGATCTTGATCCTTGCCTATCCCCGCTTTCAGAATCTCTTTCCTCAATTCTGCTTCCTTTTCGTTGTCTTTCTTTCATCTCAACACTTTCTCTTTCAGAGCCCCGATGTCTTTCCCCACCCCTTGCATCTTGTCGTCCAATTCCTTCAGATAAGATTGAGTTTCTCATTTCTCTTCTCTTTCTGCTAGGTGAGATTTCGGTTTCATTAGTTTGCCTTACAACGTTTAACTGATTCTCATAAGTATCATCGCTTCTTCTAGATTCTCCCTGGCCTTTAGCTTTACTTTCCTTTCCCTCTTCAAAATCTCTAACTAATATGTCCCGTCCTTCTCTATTTCCATAATATTCATAATCTTGCATATTAACCATATTTTCTGCATCACGGTACATTATAACTTTTCCAATATCTTCATCAGAAAAATTATATGAGGTCTGCATTATATTATCAACTTCATGTGCATCCTTAATCATGTTTACTAATTTTTCTGTTGAAACATTGATTTCTTTTTTCAGCATATCTCTTGTTTCGAGATCATTAATTCTTGCTATGTTTTGGAAATAAGCTAAATCTGATTCAGCTTTTTTGATCCTTGCCGTTGCTGCTTTTTCTATTTCATCAATTTTGGCAAGTGCATTTTCAGTAGATTGCTTAAACAGATTTGTGAATTTATCTTCCATAGTTTTTATTGTAGAGTCGACCACACTTTCCAGCTGACTGAATCGATCAGAATACTGTTGGCCCATTAGGAAGTATTTTTCCTCCAGAGCCACAAAGCGTTCGCTTCAGGAGTTGACTTTATCTTTCATGCGGTAAACATCTTCAACGGATTTACTGAAGGTTTCAGCTTTCTGTTCAACTTCTGGGATTTTACTCATACGAGAGGAGATTTTGTCAATTTCTTCATCAAGCTTTATGGTTAACGAGATTAAATTCTCTTCATTGTCAGCTATCGATTTGGCCAAAAATTCGATATCAGCTTTAAGATTGGTGAAGTCTAACTGAAAGCCTATCAGACTGTCAAGTGAGGCTGGCAGTTTAACAATACGTTTCGGTCTTGAAGACATAAATTAATTAATTATTTTAATTGCAAGATAGTATTGTAGCTATCAAACCTGTCTTAAATATTGGCTAAGTTTATCAGCCAAAGTAAGTAGCTTTAAATTAGAATCTAATAATAGTTTGCATCCTCATTCTCAAATTTGTTGAATCATTCTCTTTTGCGTTTAGCGAGATACTCTTCATTCCAGTTGAAATTTAATCAGGAAGGTCAAATAATTTCATATCACTAATTTTTAGCTTACTTTAATTTAATAATTATAAAATTTGCAATGAAGTTTATGATGTATAATTTTTTAAAATGTTGTTTATGTCTCAGCTTGCAGATCTTGAACTCAAAGTAAGCGAACTGTCTGCACAGCTTGAAGCTAAAGAAGCCGAAGTTTCAAGATTAAAAAGACAATTTAGTTACAGCTTTACTGACAGTGATGCTCGTAGCTCAACAGAGACTTCGAGAAGATTTATAGTTCCAGAATACGATTTCCAATTCCAATATGTTGAAGTCGAAAATGATAAATTCAAAGTCCCCAAAATAAATGACCAAGAAATTGAGCAAATCAAACTGCAGATTCAGCATGCAAATGAATTAAGAAATATATATGAAAACAAATATAAAGAAATTATGTCTCTCAAACCTCCACTATATCAAATTAAAGAAAACAAAAATAAAGAAAAAATTGCTGATCTAGAGAAAAAAATAGAAGAGATTCGGCTTGAAATTGAGGAACAAGCTTCTATTTCTCAAAAAGCCAAAAATGAAAGCGAATATTTCAAAAAAGATGTCATCCCAGTGCTTGAAAAAACTCTTCAGCTTTATGAACTCAACAAACAAGAGACTGAAGAGCAGGTAAAAGAAATGAGAAAGGAACTGGGTTTGCTTAGAAAAGGAATTAGAAAAACTGGAACTGAAAGTATGGCAAGAATGGACAATTTCGAAAGTCATTGTCATCATGATGAAGCTTTAATTGAGCAAAATATTTCACAGGACAAGAAAGCCATTTTGAGATCTCCAAAAGCAACTACCAAAATCAAAAAAGATGAGAGGAGTTTAACCAAAATGAAGCCTGAAGCCTCTGCAAGTATAATATCAAAAATAACGGCAAGAGTTCCAAGAGCTAAAAATTACTGCCCAAGCTATTTAAGACACAGAAAATCAAATAATGGAGTAACTGTAAATTCATAATTTTTTAAAAACAATTAATTTAAAAAATATTCAGCTTGCCAAAAACAAGATCCCAACAAAATTGGCTATGACTATTTTCTTATAAATTTAATTTGCACTAATAATAGTTTTCAGCAGATAACTATTAAATTAACCAATTATAATTTAAATTGCTTCAAGGACTTCGAAGTTGTGCTCGAACTTGTATCTAATTGAATCTTCTCTGAAAACTTTTTTTATTCTCTTTTCTTTTGGAGTATACCTTATTGGTGTTCATCTTTGACGGTTAAACTTTTTCGAAGATGTTATTGCTTTATGCTGCCTTATATTGTAAGTGATTTCAGGAATCCCATTTATTATTTTTCCAAAACCCTTTTGGTGTGGCTTTCCTTCATAATATCCTCCATTACCGCAGCAAGTTTCGCAATGCTTTACAGTTTGATTTGTATAGACTCCATGAATCTTCTCCCTACGCATCTTTAAATATTATAGAAAATGGGCAATATCAGATTCCATTTTTAAGGTAGAATAAATTTGCAACTATTAGATTATCTTGCCAAATATAAGAATTCAATATAAACTGATAACATAATAAGAAATCATTTTATTTGTTTAGGGCAGATGATATTATCAATTAAAGGCATTTAGAAAGTAAATATAATTAAGATAAAGCTATAAATTCATTTTTATTTATATATAATAATGCATCGTATACTTATTTATCTCCGGATGCTCGTCAATTTCCTCCGATTCAGCAATTTTACTCCCAATTATCTTAGGTTTCTTTATTTTTTTCAAATACCCCCCACTTCCGCTTCCTATTTTTCTTTTCACAGGTGGTTTAAATTCTAAATCTTCTATAATATTTTCATCCTTTGCTACATCTTCTAATACTTTTCTGCTCAACTCAAATACTCCCTTCAATGATTTCCCAGGGGGTACTATATAGCTCAATCTTTCTGGTTTTATTTTTTCAACAAATTCTTTTATTTCTGAGAAACTAGAGTGCAATGAATAAGGAACATGATAAAATGGCCATTCCTTGCTGTATTTCTTATACCATCCAGACAAATAAATTCCTATTGTATCTAATCCTTCTCTATTTCTTTGATAAATTCTAAACATATGCTTTCTCGGTACTGCATGAATTCATCCATCGTCACAATTTGTGCTGAATAAATCTGGTCTTAAGCCTAATATTTCAATCCTTCTAAACATAGATTCACTTACTATTACAAGTGTGTTGAAATATAACGAAAGCTCTACCAATAATGTTTCTCTCCCAAAATTTTCTATAGCGATTCAAGTGTCATAGTTAGGGTTTTCTTCAATTATTTGAATTATTAATTTTGTACATGTTTCTTGGGATGGAAAATCATACTCAGGCATGCAAAATGTGTTATCAAGAATCAATTGGTTTATTGAGATCAGACCATTTGATGAGGTATTTAAGCAAGGCTCTAATAGCATTCGAGGAGTATAACGAAAATCACCAGTGTGTAGAATTGTTCCTATTTCGCCTTGAAAAAGTATCATAACTGCACCTGGGCAATGGTTTGCATCGATAAAGGTCACATTTACGCCTGCACAATTTTTAAGATTTAAAGAAATTCAATAAGTTTCACCGATTTCTAGGGGATATATGTTAGGAATCCCTGAAAATTTATCACGGATTAATAGAGCAGTTTGTGGTGAGCAATAAATTGGGCCACGGTTTCAGGATGGAGATAAACCTTGATAGTGATCTGAATGAAAATGCGTTAGGAAAAAGATATAATGAGGCTGCTCTAATTGTGCTGTGTATGAAAAGCCATCAATAATTATATTTGTATGAGGAAGCAGAACCATATTTTTATTAATAGAAAATTAAATCAAAATCCCCCAAAATGAATAGACAGGGCGATTTTAATAAAAATCAATATGAATTTCGGCAATCTCAGAGACTGAGTTTTCGTTTTAGATTTAATAATTAAAAATGATATAATAGTAAAACTCTGAGTGAACTAAATAAGGAATTAATAATAGTGATTTTGTTTTTGGGGGATATAATTATGAAAGAAAAAATAGCTCGATTATTCTATTTGACATTAGAGTTCCTTGTTTGTAAAGAAGTATTTAACTACAAACTTTATTTCTCTCCAGAATCTCGTGTTGCACTTCCTTCCAAAAGAGCTCCTCCAAAGTCTAAGCCAAGATCATCAAGTAGTTCTACCCAGCCTAAACAGGTTAAGCCTAAAGCAAAAGCCACACAAAATGGCGCTGAAAATGATATTTATAATGAGTTCGATAATGTCATAGAAGAAGAAGTTCTTGATGCAAGCTCTTTATATTACCCCCCAAAAAAGAAAAGACATAAAATAATTGAGAGTCCTGAAGATGAAGATGAGTTAGAAGCAGATTCTTCGATATATCGATTAATGGAGGACCAAGATTTAGAAGAAGATCAGGTGCTTTTGAATGAGTATGCTAAAATCTACAAAGAAAAAATGCAAAAAATGCCTATAAAGAGAAAAAAGACTCTAAACGATAGTGTTTATTCTCAAATTCAAAAAAGAATAGGAAAAGAAAGGGAAGTTGTGGTCGCGCTAGGAAACGAAATTAATGTTTATAGGCAGACAAAGTTTCTTCAAGAAGCAACAAAATCAAAAATTGTCCTTAATGAGCTTAATTTAGATGAGGATAAAAATTTACAAATTGAGAAAAAGAGGGTAGCATTTGCAATTAATGAGCCAAAAATTTATTTCATTGCTCTTCCTATTTATAAATTTTCATGCAGAGCTAGAATATATAGCTTTGAAAGGATTTTACTGGAAATTGAAAATAGAAAAAGTCAAGAAAATAATAATCCGGGAAATAACCCAAGCAATAATTCCTAAATTTATTGTATATTAACATATTACCAATTATTTTTAAAGGGAGAGGTATCTTTATTGTTTAGGAGTTTTAATATGTTTTAAGAGTTTTATGGAATTAATTTAATGGTATATTTAAATCTATAATGTCATTTTAAGGGAAAATTGATTCTTAATAATTAATATCAATTCACCTAATTTTAATCATAGCACAAGAACAATAAAATTTATGATAAATTTCTTTTTTTAAGCACCAAAAGTTATTTTATTATTTGGTGTTATTGAAATTTTGGATAAAATTGTATTAATATCAGTGCTTCGATCAACTAAGGCTTTATCTTGAACTAAATACATCGGCTTATCCTTACTATCAACCAAATGCAATTCTATTTCAATCCCAGTCTTTCCATCATATGCGCAAACAAAATAGTACTTTCCATTTTGCTTGAATCCTCTTCTTGCAAGAACTTCCCTCTTACTTGTTTTCTTTAGATCATCTTCCTTATTTTGCTCTGCCTCAAATGTTATTTTATTATTTGGTGTAATTGATATTTTGGATAAAATTGTATTAATATCTTCCGTTCGGTCTACTAAGGCTTTATCTTTGACCAAATACATTGGATTGTTCTTATTATCAACTAAATGCAGCTCTATTTCAATTCCACTTTTTGTTTCATATGCACAAATAAAATAATACTTTTGATTTTGTTTGAGTCCTCTTCTTGCAAGAACTTTTCTCTTGCTTGACTTTATTAAGTTGTCTTTAGTTGGATCATAATTCTCTTCTTTTACCTCAAAATTATTATTTGGTGGCTTTTTGTTAGGGTGAGGTATTGGACTGAGATCTTCAACTTTTTCTATTGGCTTTTTATTTAGAATTTTCAATATTGGATTTTTAGACTTCGGCCCTGTCTCAAAAGGTCCAATTTCATAATCTTCTACTTCTTTGCTTGGTTTAATCTGCTTTGGGATTGAATTTTTTTTAATAATCTCTCTCTGCATGATTTTCGGGCTTTCATCTTCGTCTCCTTTTTGGGTAAAGCTGTTAGTTGTATTAACTTTTGAAGGTTTTTCTGGACTAATGGGCATATTATTTAGTCTAATTTTAAGTTCATCTAAGGAAATATATCCATTGTGATCACTATCAAAAACTGTAAATAAAGCATGCCTATCTTCCCTATTTAATGGCAGATTAATTGCATCAAGAGCATCAGATAATTCTTGGAAATTTACATATCCATCTTTATTTACGTCTATAAAATCAAATGCTTGATCAACACTTAAATTGCTACTTTGAAAGTGTTCAGCCAATCTAGTGAATAGGTCCAACTCCAATTTATTCCTGTTCTCTAATCGTTTTTCAAGTAATTCTGCAATATCATCAATAGAAACTGCTGTAACTCCTTGGCGGAATCCTGAAATTCTGAGCATAACAATTATATCTTGTGGTACTAAAATCAATTTTGCTAAGACTTTAGTTAATTCTGCTTTTGTGATTTTTCCATCTTTGTTAGAGTCAGCTTCAGTCAATCTTTGCCTAAAATTTGGTGGATTATCGACTAGTGCTTCTTCAAGTCTCTGCAAGGTCTCATCATCTTTTAATTGAACTTCTGCAGTACTGGGAGCTTGTGCTTCTTTTATATCTAAGCCTTTTAAAAGAATCTGTCCAGCTCTAAAACGAAGTGCCCGATTTTCTTTTTTAAGTTTTTCAACTATTTCTTGGAGCTCAGCATTTGTTTCTGAATTGCTTTCATTTTCTTTTTGACTATCTTGGGATATGTTACGGGATGCAAGTTCTTTTTTAAGTTTCTCTATGCTCTTTAAAGCTTCAATTTTTTCAAGTTTGATTTGTTCATAATCTTCTCTGCTTGAACTTTCTTTTGAAACGTTAAGAAGTTTGTCTCTCAATTCTTTTATTGTTTTGGCTGAATTATTTATTTCAGTGGTTTTATTTTCAGACTCAAGCTGCAATTCTTTGATTCTTTTTTCCAAACTATATATTAACTGCTGCAAGTCGAACATTTTCGAATCACTATTCTGTAGTTGTTGCTGCAATTTTAATATTCTCGTATCGTCGCTGCTTCCCTGGAATGCTGCTTCATATTTTCTTGTTGACTCATACCTGCCGAAAAATCCTTGCATTTCATTATCATCTATTGGAGGAATAGGCAAAGGCTTTGGATAGGGGAACAATACATTAAATACCTGCAAAACAGCTTCCGATGGGTTCAAAGTAGAAAGCTCTTTGTGCAAGTTCCCAACGCTTTGGATTTTCTCAAGCCACATTCCAGAGTATAGATAAGGTTTAATATAGTGCTGGTTTGTATTGACTCCTGCTTCTTGAACTCTCTTCAATAATGAGAGGAGCTTTTCTTTATAAATAGAATTTTGTATTGTGTCAATTGGAGATTTTTTAATATTTGGTAGCTTGTCTTCTGTTATTTTTTGCGTCTTGACAGGACGATCAACCTGCTTATTATCCTGCGAATATAATAGCACAAGCTGCCTTATGTTTTGATTAGCAGACAATTCAAGCGGTGTTTTGTTGCTAATCAAGTCTCTAATTTCAATATTAGCACCTCATTTTAAGAGCAGTCTTATAGCTCTTGGTTTCCCTGCCTCACAAGCATGATGAAGGGGTGTCCTTTTATCATTGTCTTGAACATCAACAGGAAGGCCAAACTCCAATAACTTCCTCATGATATCAACCTGTTTTGGATGAGGGTTGAACACTGCATAATGCAAAGCACTTCTCCCAGAAAAATCTTTGTCGTCAATCAAAGTTGAGTCATGTGATAGTAGAACATCAATTACATTAGAATTTGGTGATAAAGAGCCGTATAGGAGTACTGTCCTCCCTGAGATGTCAACTGCATGTGGATCTGCACCTTTTAATAGCAGATAAGAAACAATATTAGAATGACCTGAATTACTTGCCTGATGTAAAGGAGTTGTTAGTAATTTATCGCGCGCTTCTATTGAAAAACCTTGCTGAGATAAGAATTCAACAATTTTGGCTTGTCCTTCCTTGGCTGCAATATGAAGGCATGATTTCTTTGTTTCATCTACAGCATCTATGCACGATTTCAAATCATTTGAAGATAGAAATTCTTCTATTTTTTTAAGATCGCCTCTAGAAACCGCAGAAAGCAAAGGAGAATGTGCAGGGTTCGAGGGGAGAGATAACCATTTTATGTTGAAATTCGCTCTTTTGAGCCTTTCGGAGGCTTTGTCTTGATAGCTGTTTCAGTCTTCTCCTGTAGAGGAGTAAAATTCTTGAGGCCAGTTGGGAGTTATTTGTGTGATAGCAATTTCTTCTAAATTTAAGCAATTAAAGCCTTTTTTCTTGAATTTTTCAATGACATAGGCGACTGAAGTATTTGCATCTTGCATTTAAAAATTAAAATATTTTCTGAATAAATTAACTCCTTCTATATCTCTCTAGCTAATATCTTTATATAAATAAGTTTCACTAGTTCATATAAACAGTTTAAATCTAGTCTAATAGATCTCTAGAGGTTCCATTTAAAAATTATAATTATTATAAGACTTTTTGTTGAATGAAATTACTTAAAGTGCTGTAGAAAGTCCAATTCTTGAGTTGCCCATATCGAATAGAGTATAATAAGTTCTAATGAAGAGATCTCCAAGGATTACTGTATTTGCAAGTTCTGATCCCAAATCATCAGCTTGCCATCCATTGATGCATTGATTTGCACTTCCATTAGGAATTTGCCAAACGTAAGCGCTTGGTGGCATAGCATAAGTAACTCCTCCAAGTACAATGTTAACAGTTGGGAGTTTTGCAAGGTTAGAGCAATCTTGAGCTACAGAAGGAATCAAGGCAAGGATTTGGTTTACAATGCTTGGAGACCCAACAAGAAGTGAAGTGCCAGTATCGAGAATGGCTTTGAATCCAGTTCCAGAAATTGCTTTTCCATTGACAGTGATAGATCCCATTGAAATAAGCCACCATTCTTGCTTTAAAAGAGGAATGTAGTTCCAATCTCCTTTGGTAAGTGCTGAATTGAAACCTCCTAAGGTGAGTACACTTCCAGATTGACCTGCAGTCTTGGTAAGGTAGAATGCGAAGCTATTGCTGGATACGAGTTTTTGCTGAGCTAAGTACATGAAAGCTGGCTCAAGTCCGTCCTCTGAAATTGCTGGCCAAGCCATACCAAGGATACCATCTGGTTTGCTGCTGACCCAGGTTGAACCTTGAAGAGAAGTCATTTCTCCGAAGAAAACGCTTTTAACTGTTAAACCAGCCCAACTTAAAGTGTCTTGTGAAATAAAGCCACTGCAAGCTCCTGAGCCGTATTGAATGGAAATGGCTTTTCCATTTGCGACGTAAGTGGATGAGGCAGCAGAGTTGTAGGTATTGTGCACGTAGCAGGCAAGTGAGGTGCATTTTGCTGATGGAACCCAGAGGTTTGAGGAACCAGAGTCGAAAACCACTGTGAAAGGCTGAGGAGGTGTTCCAAGAGCGATAGATCCGTAGTATTGAGCATCCATATAGTTGGTAATAGGAAGATTGTTTCCTTTCAAGTATCTTCTAAGTTGAATGAACTTGAAGTAAGCCATTTGTTCTTCTTCAGTCTCATAAATAGGAGACAGTGGTATATCGATTGATCCGAGGGCAACGATAAAGAGGAGAGCAAATAATGAAAGCTTCATCCTTATTTTATAATTTCACCAACAAAATGGCTGTAATTGCATATTTTCACCAGATTTAAAGCATATAATTTAATTTTAAGTCAAAATATATTAAAATTAAGTTTAGAAGATAAAACGCTGGGTTATATTTTAAAAAAACTGATATTTAATTTTTTGTGCTTTATCCCTTTATCAAATAAAAAGAGTGGTTGAATTAATTACATAAAAAATTGAAATGGGGTTTGAATTTAGGACAACATTTAATTTTCAGGATTCAAAAGTAACAGATAATTTCTGCTATTTAAATCAACACTTTAAAAACTATCTTAGAAACTATATTTGAAAATCCTTAAATAAATGCTAATAAGGAGGCAAATCTGTAATTGATTTAATAAAAGTAAATCTTTTAAAAGACTGAAAAAATAAAGCACTTAAAAAGAGAAAATTAATATTAAATGTCTCGACTATAATTAAATGGACGAAGAGACAGAACAAATTCTTACTGTTCAGGCTACAGTCTCCAAGCTATCTGAGCACTGCTTTAAAACATGCGATCTAGATTTATATGCATTGCACTTAGTTGATAGTCAAAAAGTTTGCATAAAAACTTGTGTCGAGCAAGCTTTTCAAGCAAAAAATTATATTATTGAAAGATGAAGCAAAGAGTTCCCACAAGCCAAGAGACACAATCGTTCCCTTGAATATTCCAGCACGAGCGATCTTGCATTATAGTTAACTTTGGATACTTATATAAGTTTTTTCTAAAAATTCTTTATGTTATGTTTCTATCTTGATTCAATAAGATTTGTTTGCAGGATTGAGTAAGAAATATCCCAACATCATTCTTGATTTTTGCATGTAGATTTCTGATAAATATTCAAATACGGCTAATCCTAATAAAATGACTAATATATTAATTAGCAGAAAACTATGAAAAAAAAGAGCAAAATGCCTATTATACTAAAACCACTTGATAGCTCTTTTGGAGTTTATCTTCCTCTTGACAGCCCCAGATCTGCTTTGTTGCCGTCAGTAAAATTCCCTGATATTTTTAACGCAGTTATTTCTGAGGCTGTATCACGGTCACGCAGCCACAGCGAAGTCCCGAAATGTGCTCGGAAAGAGCCAAAATTTGAAAATAACACAATAGTTGGCCAAGCTATTGAAGGTATTTTTAAAATTCTACCCCAAAATGCTATAGGCGAAGTTAAAGTTTATGATTTAGTAAGATTTTTTATTAGTCTCAATCTGTCTGCGAGCTCAAAAAGCATTGTCTCTATATTCACAATCGACGAATCAAGGCCTTTTAATATGCTTACGATTAGCAAACATCATCTTCTTATGATGTGCGATGATTCTTACTCCGAAAAAACACTAACAATTTTGATTTCTGAACACAAAAAATCCACAGTTTTATCATTGAATCACCGAAGCTACCGGGTGAAAAATCCTAAGTCAGAGTTCGATCAGCTTTTAGCAGCAATTCACAATATTTGGGACAAAATTGACAAAGATAATGTCGGGTATTTGTTTTGACTGGATATCGCCAAAAATTTAGTTGAGCTTGGAGTTGTTCGAAATATTTCAAAAGCAAAAAGACTACTAGGATGCTTTAGAAACGAAAACGTGAAGTTTTTACAATTTCAAAGCCTTTTTTATAAAGGCTTGGTGAGGAAATTAATTTTGGACGTCGCTAAGATTCTACAGTCCTCTAAAGCTCAACATATTTCACCATTCATTGCAATTTCGACAAGGAGAAGGAGAATTCTACTATCAAATGCGATTGACAGATCAAGCAACGATATAAGTGTTTTTCAACAAATCAATGATTATGAAATAGAATATAGCAAAGGTTCTATTAAAAATAATGTAATATCATAGCTTTCAATAAATTTCTTGTTGCTTTAAAATAAAAAAGTTCTTATCATTTTATATCTTCTTATAGATATTTGTGCTATATGAGTTTCATACAAGTAATTTTTTAAATTACAAAGTTATATATAAGATTTAAGATATAATCAGTCCATTAAGAATTTTAGACAATTCAAATAATGAGTGCTATTTTGTTTAAATTAATTTAGTGCTTAGCCTAATGATCTTTGCTAATCAGTAATCTGCAACGTTTTACTAAATTTATATGAATAAATACTGCTCTTGATTATTCTGGCCTTATCCAATTGATAGCTATGATTTTTCTTAAAAAATTATTCTAATTTTCTATAATCATTTAAACAAAACTTAAATGGAAGAAAGAAACTACAGAATCAGGGATGGGATACTCTTCAGAGTACCAGTTGAATCTAGTTCTCGAATTTCTCCAGAATTATCAAAGAGAAGTCGCCCAAAGCCTTATAAAAAAAATACGGAGATCCTAGATGACTATGATAAAGAATCAAAAATCCCGACAATATCCAAAACAAAACCGAATCAGAGACATATTTTTACAAAAATAAAAGAACCTAAACTTAGTCCTCACCCTCCTTTAAATATAGAAAATCATATAGCCAGAAAATATTCACTGACACCTACTCAAGAAGGACGAACTAAATTCACTTCTTTAATGCAGCCACGACAATATAAAGAGGCTCCACAAAAATCCCCTAATAATTTATCAGATCTAAATAATGTTGCACAAGAGCTTAAACAGCTATTTGAAGGATTGCCTTTATTTAAAAATGATCAAAAATTAAGTAAATCAGTTATTCAATCGAAAATTCCTGATGTGTATCGAACGAAGAGGAAAAAAACTCGTAGAGAAAATATTTCCTTTGACTCCAAGTATCTAGATGCTAACAGAGCTTCTAAAATTGCTTTATATGGAGGAAGATCAAAATCCCGCACAACAGAGAGAAAAGATACTCCAGAAAATGTTAAAATTCAACCCCAAGAACCGCCAAAAGAAGCCTCAAATCTTCATTCACTTCAGCAGTATTTTTTGGAATTCCACCAAAGATCAAAATTTTTATTGAGCCAGTTGGAACAAAAAGTTTTGGGGAAAAAATCAGTTTATCAGCCTTAATGTGAGGCATGCTAATAAATCCCTTCTTTTAAATGCCTTAAATTACTTTTTATTTATAGCAAATCTTTAATTAATAGTCTTCATCCGAATATTCAGTATAACTTTCATGTTGATTGGTTCTCACATATAACTCTTCGTCTTCTCCATAGTCTTCTTCATAATCATCCCAAGGATCATACTGTTCTTCAAACTGTTCTTCGAATTGCTCTTCATAAGTATCCTCTTCTTCCTCTTCGTAAAAATCCCTTAGCTCTCCTTCTTCATAGTCCACGCTGTCATAATTTCATTTATTCTCCTCTTCTTCGGTCTCTTCAGAGTCCTCAACATAAACTTCTTCAAATTCTATAATAACATCTTCGCTTTTTGCATTCCCACTTTTCTCATTAATAAATATCTCGTCCTTTAGCCCAGTAATTTTGAAAATTTGCTGATTATTGAGTTGAATTCTACAAAATTTGTCGATTTCATCCATGATTCCATGACTGTCTAATACAAATGAAAATCATTTTACGTTAGAAATATCAGACTTGAACTTTTGCAAATCCTTTTGAAGCTCTTGGAATATTGGGGTTTGGGCTTCACGGCTTATTTTTTCTGCTGAAATCACACTTTCTAATGCAGAAATGTAGGCGTTTTGAAGAGTTTTAATTTTGGTGATATGCTGAGTGATTTTCGAGGTAAATGTTTGGATTACTTCGGAGGAAATTTTTAATATTTTTTCATAATCAGATTGGAGTTTTGTTTTTGCTTGTAAAATTATATCTGCAATGTACTCGTTATCTTTTGGGTCAAGTTTTATGTAAAAAAAGTCTGTTTGATGAGGAACATCAGAAGCTATTTCTAAGTGGGATAAAATATGATCTTTACAGAGAAACACTGATGGGCTACGGCACTTGCATATTGCATGGGCTCCGCTTTTACAATTTTCTATGTGGCAAATATTTTCAGTTTTACTTGAAATCTCTTCTTGGCTCAGCATGGATGAGCTCTGGGTTTCTTGGCAACTCATTTTAACAAATTTATATTATTAAGCACTTAATTAATATTTATAGAAAACAAAGACTGATTTGATTCGTTACCACTCTTTATTCTCCTTAAATTGATATTCATATAAAATAGCAATAATTTCTAGAAGAAAAAATTAGCATCATGTTATGCTATGATTACAATGATCACAGAATTATTCGATCGAAGATGCGAGGGAAAATTTTGTTTCACATTTATTAAATTCGGGATTTATAATGCAGAAATTCATGGGGCATAATTATATATGAAAATCAATTGAATTAAAATATATATAAAAGTTACAATTGAAGAGCTTTAATAAAAAAATGACAGTTATCGCCCACTCATGGACCAGCTTTTTATCCAAAATCTCCTAGTCTTAATGATTCCTCTAATATATATACCCCAATCTTTTATAATCTCTCCAAATGTAAAGAATCCAATAAAATTTCTTCCAATTTTTATTTTAAGAAATAAATAATTGGGATCCAAAACTTAAAACATTGATCTAATCGTTAGTCTAGTTTTAATATATATCGAGATGCAAATTCTTAATCGGTACTATTTGTTCAAGAATATATTTCCATCATAATTAGCATTTCTTTCAAAAGAATAGAAATCAAATGCCTAAGATGATTTTCATTGCCATTAATCTCATTAATATGACGCTAAATCCAAATTCGAATAGTCACTTCTAGAAATTCGATAAAGCACTTTTAAACATAGCACCATTTTGATAATAAATTTAGAGGCGTATAATGCTCAGTCGTTTAGTTAGCTCGGTATCACGCAGAACTCTTCAGCGCTCATTTGCAGCCAAAAATATAAAATTCGGCAGAGATGCAAGAGCTCTCATGCTTGAGGGCTGCAACAAACTAGCTGATGCAGTCCAAGTGACTCTTGGTCCAAGAGGAAGAAATGTTGTCATTGACAAACAATTCGGCGCACCTAAAATCACAAAAGATGGTGTCACAGTTGCAAAAGAAGTCGAGCTCTCTGACAGATATCAGAACATTGGTGCTCAGCTTGTAAAGCAAGTAGCCAGCAGAACCAATGAGATCGCAGGAGATGGGACAACCACTGCTACTGTTTTGGCAAGAGCTATCTTCGCAGAAGGTGTTAAGTCAGTTGCTTCAGGAGTTAATCCTATGGGAATCCGACGTGGCATCTTGAAAGCAGTAGATACCATTGTTAAAGATTTACATAAGAGATCTATCAAAATCAATGACACAAATTCCATCCGCAATGTTGCCACTATTTCAGCTAATGGAGACACAGCTATTGGAAACTTGCTTGCAGAAGCTATGGACAAAGTCGGAAAAGACGGCACCCTGACAGTCCAAGACGGGAAAACTTTGCATAACGAGCTTGAAGTTGTTGAAGGCATGAGATTCGACAGAGGATACATTTCTCCTTATTTCGTGACTGACTCAAAAACACAAAAAGTTGAGATGGAGAACCCTCTTATTTTGTTAACAGACAAGAAAGTCTCTACCATTCAGTCAATTCTTCCACATCTTGAATTCGCCATGAAGACTGGAAGAGCCATTCTTATCATTGCTGAAGATGTTGAAAGTGAAGTTTTGGCTACATTGGTAGTTAACAAACTTAGAGGAGGCCTCAAAGTCTGCGCTGTCAAGGCACCTGGATTCGGTGACAACAGAAAGAACACATTAGTTGATATCTCAGTCCTCTGTGGCGCCAATCTCGTTTCAGAAGAAGTCGGAGTCACCTTGGAAACTTCTGAGCCAACTGTTATGGGAACTGCAAAGAAAGTTGTGATTACCAAAGATGACACTTTAATTCTTGATGGATCTGGCGACAAAGAAGCAATAAAGGAAAGAGTTGAACAAATCAGACAGCAAATTGAAATCACCAAGAGCGACTATGATAAAGAAAAACTCCAAGAGAGACTTGCTAAGCTCGTAGGAGGAGTCGCTGTCATTAAAGTTGGAGGAGGATCTGAAGTAGAAGTTGGAGAAATTAAAGACAGAATCACTGATGCCTTAAATGCTACCAAAGCTGCAGTTGAAGAAGGAATTGTTGTAGGAGGAGGTGCAGCTCTTTTATACGCATCAAAGAAACTTAAAGCTGTCAAGAAAGAATCAGACCCAGACGAACAAATTGGCATCAAGATGGTCGAGAACGCTTGCAAAGTTCCTTTGATGACCATTGTTGAGAACGCCGGAAGAGACGGAAGTGGAGTTGTTGACTACTTGTTGGAGCTTGGAGATGAATCCATTGGATACGATGCAGTCTCCCACGAGTACGTGAACATGGTCAAAGTCGGCATTGTGGACCCAACCAAAGTTGTTAGAACTGCTCTCGAAGACGCCTCAAGCGTGGCCGCTTTAATGACAACCACTGAAGCCATGATCGTAGACATCCCAGAAAAGGAAGCAGCACCTGCAGGCGGCATGGGCGGCATGGGTGGCATGGGTGGCATGGGAGGAATGTACTAAGGCTAACTAATCTCTTTTACCATAATTCATACTCTAATTTAAATATGGAAGAAAGAACACCTGCAGGAAAAACCAAGTTTTCAGCTGGAGGAACCACCTTTATTGTGGATGACCGCTTTAGCTATATCAAGAAGATAGGCCAAGGCGCTTATGGCGTTGTAGTTGCTGCTAATGACTCAAAGGCAGGAGGAAAGGTGGGAATCAAGAAAATTCCAAATGCATTTGAAGATCTGATAGACGCAAAGAGGATCCTTCGCGAAATTAAATTACTCGGGTTCTTTGACCATGAGAATATTATCAGTCTGCTCGATGTGCAGCTGCCGCCAAGTAGAACTGGGTATAATGACATTTATATCGTCACAGACCTGATGGAGACGGATTTGCATAGAGTTGTGTATTCAAGGCAGGATTTATCTGATGACCACATCCAGTATTTTATGTACCAAGTCTTACGCGGGCTGCTGTATATGCACTCAGCTAATGTAATTCATAGAGATCTTAAACCCTCCAATTTACTCGTCAACAAAAACTGCGACCTCAAAATTTGTGACTTGGGCTTGGCGAGAGGCTATGACAGAGAAACGGAAAATCTGACCGAATATGTCGTCACCAGGTGGTATCGAGCCCCAGAAGTAATTTTGAACTCATCCATGTATACCAAACAAATTGACGTTTGGAGCTGTGGGTGCGTTTTTGCTGAGCTCATAGGAAGAGCTCCGCTGTTCCCTGGGGATGATTACTTGGACCAAGTCCAGCGAGTTATTGGAGTTTTAGGCACGCCGACAGCTGACGATATGCATTTTATTGGAAACCCAGCTGCAAGGAGATTTATCAGCAAATTGCCGAAGAGAGAAAAAATGAAATGGAGCACTCTGTATCCTAAGGCAAATCCTGTAGCGTTAGATTTGCTTGACAAAATGCTTGTTTTTAACCCCGAAAAAAGATGGAACGTGGAACAGTGCTTAGCCCACCCTTACTTTCAAGACCTTCATAACGCTGATGAAGAGCCTGTGGCAAGCGAGCCATTTGACTGGTCTTTCGATAATTTTGAGCCGACGAAAGAAATCTTGCAAAGCATGGTCTATGAAGAAGCGCTTAAATTCCACCCCCAAAGATAATTTAATAGCTTCCTTGAGATTTTAGAAACCTTAATAATTGTTATAAAAATAATGATTTTAATTAGAATTAATTAACGATTTTTTAAGATATACATTGAAGAAATTCCGCTATCAACTCTTTCAATTGAATATAACAAATATTTTTCTCTCCTGGTCGTAAAGTCCACTGATGTAAACTTCCTAAAGAATTCTCTATAAGCTGGAACAATAAGAGAATGATTTTTCTTTCTAAGTGTGTCAAGGACATCAGGACTATAAAGAGTGAAGTTTTTGTGGAAATTAAAGACCTCGGAATACTCTGCGTTAAACTGCTTAAATTTGTTCTTTACTGCATCTCTCGAAGTTCGCGTCAAAACTCCTTGCTTTTTGAACTCAATGATGGTTGGGTTATCACTTAAAATTGTGAGGAGCTTTGCCCAGGCAGTTCTGGCATAGTCCTCGATTTCAGAAAATAGCTCTTTTTCGATTTTATTTAACAATTCTGTTTTTCCAGCTATTTCAACATCTTGCAATGCACGGATTCAAAAGCTAAGGTTATTGATCATAAAAATATGGCACAATGCAGGCTGTTTTGATGCCTGCGCCCTTGTTTTTATTCTAAAAGTATCTAGTAACGCTGCTATCAGAGTGCTTGGGGCTTGCTCCAATTTTGCAATATTCAATCCTGCATGAAATAAATGGACCTTTTTAATTTCTTCAGCCAGCTTAAATGTTAAATCGTGCACAAACTCACCTATATCAATTTTAGCAGACTGGATTTCTTGTGAATAATCCCTGTACCATGATTGAGATTTGTGAAGTAAATTTGTAAAGCATTTACTCAAGTTGTAATAGTTAACTGTCTTTCCTAATAATTGTTCAAGGGCTGGAAGCGATTGCCCAAAAGCTGTCAAAATGTCAAGGGTTTGATAGATGTTGCTTTGGGAGTTGAAATGAGACTGCAATGCTTCGTAGAAATGCTGGTAAGCTGCTTCGCTTACATCTATAAGCCACTCAGTCACGTTTTCGACCTGAAAAATCATTTGAAGCAGCTGGCTCTCAATTGCAAGAGACTCAATAAAACTGCCAAGCATGACAATAATGTAGTGCGATCCAATCACATAGGGTTTTGAGATATTTTGCGGAACTTTCACATGCCTTAGTAAAAGAGCAGACCTAATATC
Organism: Blepharisma japonicum; assembly: GCA_949751835.1. Taxonomy (NCBI): domain Eukaryota; phylum Ciliophora; class Heterotrichea; order Heterotrichida; family Blepharismidae; genus Blepharisma; species Blepharisma japonicum. The sequence goes on from CATKHK010000013.1 coordinate 474,895, forward strand.
CGAGTAGATTTTCCAATATTGTGGAGCAGTTTTTTTGCATACTTCTATAAGCTGTTGAATGCTTGATATCATTTCTAACTGTGCTTGATCTTCAGCTATAGCATTAAGAGCATATATTTCACAGTATTTTATGAGCTGATCTTGAAGAAAGTCAGCACATTTTGTATAGCCAATGCTAAGTGCTTGAGTTAATTCTTCTAAGTGTGTAACAGAGTCTGGATACTGCTGATTCTTTTGATAAATTGTCCTTATTTGCTGAGCTCTTCCAATGTTTTTCAAATGATTCCTTAAATTATCCGGATTTCCCAGCATCTGCACTAGTCCATTTGCTTCTTTTGACAGCTGTGCCATATCTTTCACCTGACTTAGCTGTTTATCAATGCTAGAGCTAGCTTCTTCAAACTTAATGATTGCTTCCTGGAGCGGTGACACAATTCTTGTAAATTCATCTAGCCTACTCACTCCTCTGTCTAAAACTCTCAAAATATCAGCTCCAGCGACACTACTTTCTCTAACTTGCTTGATTAATGTTTCTCTATACATTTTATATATTTAATCATTAGTCTTAATTTTCATAAGGCGACTTGAATTGTCTCCTTCCTGACCCTGCCCTCTTTTGATTACTAGACGACTCTTCCTTTATGGTAAAGTGATGGCTTCTTGGCGATCCGTCTGTCTTTAGAAACCAAGGAGACCCTTGAGAGTGCTTTGGCGAAAATTTATCGTTACTTGCAGAAGTTGTGCGAGTTACAGGGTTGGATAAAACTTGCGTTGGATCAACACGAGATATAGCTTCACCAACACTAGCCCTCCTTGCTTTTAAAACAAATGAAGGGTCGTAAACCATATGGTTTCCAATCATATAGTAGCCATTGTTTGAGGTATCTTTATTCCCATGGAATGTGTGATATAAAGGAGATCCTTTTATACGCTCACCACTAACTGTTCTATAGCGCTGGCTGTAAGAACCTGGACCGACTCGAAAGCCGGTTTTTTTAGCTTCATCATCATATTGAGGAAAACGCTTGCTTTTAGAGAAGCTTGGGCGAATTTTTATTGGAGAGATAGAAAGCGAGCGGCCATCACAGGTCATAAGAGGGTTATAAAATTCTGGGGTCCTTTCTTTTGGACTGCGAAATCCAAGATCAGTTGGTCTCATTTTTATGCAGTTAATTAATAATAATAATTCTTAAGAGCCATAAATATTTGCAGCTTGGTAACGTTATTAACATTTTTATTGATAGCAATAAATTGCTAAATTGATGCATCTTTCTAAAAATATAGCTTTCTACTTTTCTAAAGGTTACTTAAATTTCTAAAAGAATTATAGTCATGACAGTTATTCAAAAATTCTATTTATTATTTGATATCGATCTAAGAAGGCATTAATCAAAGTCATTATTTTAAATTGGTGATCCATTAATTAATAAGTTATTTTACTTCATAAATGTTAATATGGGGATTCTTGAATTAACTTACTACATCTATTCGTTTTATGCCTGATATAATATTGCAGTGTATCTAACACTGATTGAACACAATTCAACAAGAGAAATCAATATATAATTTTTTAGCGATTATCATTGAAAATGATTTTTAAGTAGAAGATGTCCTAGCTCTAAAGACTATAATCGAACTATCAAATAAACCTTAATCAACTTTTTACTTTTCTCATCACCAAACTAAGCATTTAAATGCCTGAATTTAGCACTTGATATAAAAATTTTATTTTAATACAATTAAATTTTTATAAACCTATTTTTGAAGCTATCTATTTCTTTAAATTAAGACGCTCGATTTTTCTTCTCAATTAGCAGTTTACTGCACTCACCTTTAAGCGCATCGTGTCTTGCTTTAAGCTCAGCTATTTCTTTTTTCCAATTATTTTTTGCTGTCAATATTTCCACAATTCCAATGTCTGCTTTTTCTTTTCTTTTTCTCAGCTCTTTATTTATGTCTTGTTCAGACTGCAATCTATCGTCCACTTTTTTCACTTCAGCTCTAATTGTTTCAAATGCGCTATTGCTCTTTGTTATGGTGCTCGAAAACTCTTCAAATCTATCCTTATATAAAACCAATTGATTTTTTAGCTCAGCTTCCTTGAATCCTGCCTTATATTCCAGTTGTACCTTGCAAAGCTGAATTTCCAAATCTTTTTGCATAATTATTTTTTGGTACTCGTCATCTCTTTGTATTGCATGATTCCCTAGCTCTTGCATTCTCTGCTTCAAGTTTTCGTTTTCCTCAGCTTGCTTAATCCTTTCCTGCTCATTTTCTTCAAATTTGCTTGTCACTTCTTTCAAAGCATTATTAAGTTTCTCTGAAAGCTCTTCACGCTTCTTTTTTTCTTCATCAGTCATGTTCTTACACTCATCCTGGATTTGACGATTTTGTTTTTGGATTTCTCTGCAGTAGTTTTCTAGCTTTCTGCGCATTTCGCGTTCAGAGGAAAGCTCATTTATGAGTGATTCTTTTTCACGGGCCATGTTTGTCACACGTTTGCGGTTGCTTTGGATTTCATTTTCAAGCATTTTTGTGCAGGGGATCTGGTCTGTAAGGCGATCAATAAGAATTTTGATTTTTTCATTAGCAGGAAGTGCTGAGTCAATGAGAGTTTTGGCTTCGTTGATACGGTCTTTGAGGAGATTTTCTAATTAGAAATTACTTAATTGCTTGAGTTTGTCAGCTTGAGATTCTTGTTCTTTTACTTCGGCAACCTCAATAAGAGTGGGTTTAGGAAGAGACCTTGGTGCCTCTTTTGGAGTAGGTTTTACTGTCTCTTTGGGAGTCTGGGAAATTTGGGAGGGAGATGCTGATTCAACTTGGATTTTAGATTCTTCCACAGAAGCTTGAGTTGAAATTTCTATTGAGTTTTCAAGTGGTTTTGAAGGTTCTGAAGTGGATAATTCTTCGACATTTGGCTTTGGGATTACTTCTTCCTGAATTTCGACTTTGCTTTCTTCTGGAACTTGAGGAGCTTGGTCGCATTTTTGAGTTTGAGGTTCAATCTGGGCTAATTCTGCTTGGCTTTCTAGTTCTTTTGATTGAGGAATTTCTTGATTTAAGCTCTGCTCCATAGAAATATAGATAAGATGGCTAATTTATAAAAGATCTCATATTTTTACCTAAAGCAGAAAAAGACTGACTTTTTGAAATTAAAATCTCATTTGTATTAATGAATTAATAAGTTTTTTTATAAAAATAAATCCTAGAGATATTTTAGATAAATTAATCTTATACAAGTGGTTAATTAAGCCACATTTTACTATTAAACACTCTATTTATAGCCTCAACAATTTTACTTTCGCCTTTAATATGCTTTGGAAAGTATTTAAACTTTATTTTGGATGGCAGATTTTCATTGTTCTTCTCATTTATGCTAGTTGTTGATTGAGAATAAGACATCGGTAAATAAGTTTTAGACTTATGCTTCATTTTTCAGATAGATCTTGGCAGTATAAGCTTTTTCATTGATTGCGATTTGTGATTTTGAAAATCTTGAATCACTGCAGAGAAATCTGTTATAGGGACTCTTTCAATTACATTAGCATAGCTCACTTGCCTTTTGGGTCTCCTCCGAATAAACACTTTTTCATTTGAGTCTACCAGAAATTTTGCAGGCAGAATATTTGTAAAACTTCTATTATGGCCTTTTGCAATTTTAGGAGTAGAACCTCTTGATAAATCTAAGAACGATGAATTTAAGCTCGGAGCTCTATGCTTCAATGGCGAGTCAAAATTCATTTCATCGCACTCAACACTTTTATTATGCTTAGGCGAAGAATTTTTATTATATATAGCTGAATTCTGTAATCCTGCCAGCCACAACTTATTTTGCTTATCTTCAATCAGCAAAAATTCACAGTGAATAACCTTATAGTTGTCACTTACATAAGAAATTGCATCATTACAGATTTTTTTAATATTTTCCTCAAGAGCTAAATTACTGATGATATCAATTCGGCTAATTCTGTTTGGGTAATTATGATTATATATAATTTTTTTCATTTCAAATGTAAAATCATCGTCTGATTGATCTATATATACAATATAAAAGTAGTCATTAGAAAATGCTGAGGATTTATACAATTGGAGAGCTTCCAAGTCTTTAAATACAGCTTGGAAAGATTGTCCCATTACCTTTGTCAAATTTGAAAGATAAAGCACTTTTCTTGATCCATCTTTTTTAACACTGAAACAAGTTTTTCGGTCTCTATACTGGATTTTTAGTCATTCATCCTTATGATCCAATGCATTTTTAAAATGCACTTGCTCTTCTTTGGAAAGGTTGCTTCTCAAGAATGATCTTACTACTTCTGTAGCTTTCAGGTGAGATTTCGGTTTTGAATGAACGTAACCAAGGTTGTCAGTATAAATCCAGAGCCCAATTTCATTTTCAGAATCAATAAAAGCAGTGTCTAATACTTGCAGTTTTACTGGAAGTTTCTTTGAATGATCAATAATCACCTGCAGAAGCCATCTCCATCCAAGCTTGATTGCCTCATTTTGGTTTGCAATCGCCATATTAGCTGAGAAATATTTTCATAAGTTAAAAAAGATTTGAGAATTTCTATGTTTATTACAATATTTATGAAACTACTCCGTCTCCATATAGTGAAGTCTGCATAATCCTACTATAATAAATTTGCTGCCTTGTGATGTCCCTCATTAAATCTTCATAAATTTGTGAGTTCTTGAATATTGGAAAATACCTAATGTTTAGGATCCCAAAAACTTCTTCTTGAATCAGTGAAATTGTTTCTCCTGACAGCTTGAGCTTGCTTGCACCAAATCGTATTTCTCCTTCTAGCTCCTTTTCTGGGCTATGCTTGTAGAGTTCACACTTGATTCACATCTGTAAAAACTCTCCACTTTGTATGCCAAGTTCATTATCTTGTTGGCTATTTAGTGCTTTTTCGAAGGCTTCGAGTGTAGTTTTGCTTTGCAAAATTAATTCCAAGGACTGCAGCATTTCGATTGTGAGTGCTTCCTCATAAGAAGTTTGCTCTTCATATGTTTTTCACAGCGGATATATTGATGATGTGACCATTATGAGGTGGTTTCTGATCACTGACTCTATTCTTCAATAAGGATCATCAAATGTAGAAACCAGCCCAGTTAAGATTCACAGTCCGCAAATCAAGGTCAGCTCTTTTGACATCGAAAAATCATCATTTACATTTCTCAAGTTAAAAACTGCTATAACAAACGTCATTTCTTCAATAAAGAGCACAAACAAATATATAATCTCAGTCCTCTGACTGCTTTCAGAATTTCCATCATAGTAAGCTATAGGGAAATATTCATTAATAACATTCAAAGAGCTGATGACTGATGCAGCAGCCACTACTACAATCAAAATATATAAGTAAACTTTTACCAGCCACTTCTGGCTTGTCCGATGAATATTTTTCCTGAAAACATTGTCTTCCTCATCTCAGTTAAAATCCACTTTGAATATGAAATATACTCGGTAACAGCGCAGTAAGAAGGGAAAATACATAGAATAATGAACAATAATTGCTACAGCCCGATAGATGTGATCGAATTCATTTGGTCCCATATTGGAAAAGCTGACATAAAGAGTGAGAATGAGAATGACACACTGTATATAGTTGCTTCAGTGAGTAATTATTACCATTTGTGATGATCGGTTTTTTATTGCTTTTTTAGATGCCTTGAGGAATAGGAGAATCCCGACAGGGATGTAGATGAGAGATGCAAAGCCAAGTCAGAGAAAAACAAAAAGACTGCTTGCCATTAATACTTAAGTTTTCACTAATTTTATTATTTATTTGATGCAAAAGCAAAATTTCTACTGGGTTTTATCTTTCTGGTATAGATTTTTTTACCGGAATGCTGGCTTCAGATAACATTGGCTGATAAAATATTCGCCAAATAGAATTAAGCGGTAGGATAAAATATTTTTTTTCTTCTTGGGCAGCAAATTATCCTATCACAAGCTATGGAGATTTCGATTTATGTATGATACTTTTCACAAAGTCATACCTACTTATTTAGTCTCAAATTTTTTTAAGTAAATTGCTATATTTGATTAAGAGCATTTCTCACTTCATATGGTTTCTGTTCAGAAATTTAAACTGTAGATCTTCTTATTATCACCTGCTTGATATTAAATTTCTATTGCAAATTTGTTTTAATTTTTCATAATAATGTCTAATGTGCAGCATAAAAGTTCACTTCCAAATGGGACACCATCTTCCAAGAACTCTTCAAGAGCTTCTGCGAAAAAGCGAGGACTGCCAAAACTCTTAAGTTCATTTTTACCTACAAAAGACATAATGAAAATCAGAAAAAGTCAAAGAAATCTTGCTTTTGTTTCAGCTGTGATTTCTATCCTAACTCTTTTTCTTGCTTTCTATGAAAATGAATTGGAATATTTTAATCATCAACATCCTACAGACTCAAGCAATATTCTGAGATGAATTATTATGTTTATGACTATGCTACACATATATTTCATATACAAATACTACTTAGGAACACTAGAAATCAAAAAAGCATATAAAGAAGTTACAAAGAAAAGTAAAATCCATTATGATTTTAAGCTGATGAGAAACATGACTATAGAAATGCTGCTGACTTGCTTTTGTGTTCCACCTTACATAAGCTGAAAAGAGAAGTTCCACCAACTTGAGACTTACGCGATTTTATCAATTTCTGATATCATGTATACTCTCTCATTCTTACGATTATACCATATAGGGAAGCTTCTTTTTGAAACTTCTTCATTCAACACAGCGAAGGCCTATTTCTACTCTGCATTGCAGAATACCAAGACATCAGTGTGGTTTACACTGAAGTGTTATATGCAAATGCATCCATTTATATGTATAGTAGTATTATCTGGTTCTCTAAGCTTGGTAGGTGGTTTGATACTCCATGTATTAGAAAGGACTTCTCCAGCCAGCAGCTTTGACTACATATGAGATGCGTTTTGAATTCTCGCCTCAACTCAAGAAACAGTTGGATATGGAGATGTAGTACCTGAAACCCACCTTGGCCGAGCTTTAGTTGTTGTGGCTTGCGTTTTTGGTCCATTTTTTGTATCTTCACTAGTTATCATAGTAAGAGAAGTCACCTCATTTTCTGATAATGAAATAAAGCTTTATGCTTTAGTCAAATATAAAAAAAGGATTAAAGACAAACTTGCAGATTTCGCTGCAATTCTGATACAAAAATGGTGAAAATACGCAAAAATGCGTGTCGCAAGACTCCCACGAATAAAATTTTTGATAGAGTATCAAGCTTGCGTGTATAAATTTAACTTTAATAGAGTCCAGATAAAAATTCAAAAGAACCCTCTGTTTCGAGAACAGATGGGCGAGGTTGAAGATATGACTGGCCATGCTATGAAAAAAATGCAAGATTATTTGGCGCATTCACGATTTTATGAAAGCCTAGGGGCTCGATATTTGAAAGACGAGTTCTCAGTTTTGGAAAAAATCAAGGCTATAAATAAAAATCTAAATAAACTTGTGAAGCTTGATAAAAAGAAGCATAGAGCGACCTTACCAGTTCCTTTAGATGTCATAAGACGAATGTCTTCGCATTCAAGTGCAGGGAGCAATAGTAGTAGAGCTGCTATGAAAGGAAGACGACAGACTGCTGTAAAAAAGCTGATTATGAGCAGGCTGGGGTCGTTTGACACAGCAAATAGTCGAAGTAAAAGTGCGAGTGATAATAAAATGCCACTTTCTCCTGGATTAGAACTGAATTCAAAGGATCGAAGGATTGCTTTGTCTTATAGGGAAAACAATTAATGTTAATGTTATAATGAAGTCAAATATGCTATGAAATTGATAACTGGTAAAGACTTGTCTTTTATTGTCGAGATTTCTGGAATTATATATAATAGAAATTCATGAATTTTTATGTATTAGTATGTCTTTTAAATGTAGCATGAGCTAGCTTATATGAAATAAATCAAACTATGCAATAGGAAATTTTGAAAAATTGAATTATAGATAGCAATTGGTTAGAGGCATCTACGCTTCTTATAAACTATTGCCTTTTAATTTCTGAGTTACGAATTCTTAATTTTTGAATTAATACATGTTTTTAAATATCTCATCTCCACTATCATAGCATGAACATTCGTCATTTTCTGAAAGCACAGTTTGCTTATCTGTTTTTTTCTTTGTTAGCATGCTGCCTTTCTCTTCTTTTGAAAATCGCCGAATCAAGAAACTTTTTATACTAACAGATTTTTCTTGAGATTTTCTATATGATTGCTTAAAGTTCAAATATTTTTGCTTTATCGTTGTGTCTCTTCTTGATGGAAAAGCTGAACCATTAATTCGATAAGGAATTGGTTCAATAAAGCTCCTTGAGCTAATTTCAAAATTTTTACTATTTATCAAGGAATCTCGGCAAATAGGACTTAAACTCCCATTTTTATTCGGAGATAAAGAGGCTTCTTCTTGCTTTCGCACTAAAATCAGCCGCTTTTTTCTATTTTTTTTGAGCGATGGAAGCTTTGTAGCACTACGAGCTTTTTTTTTCTGACTTATCTGTGTAATAGGTTGCTCTTTTAAAACGATCTTTGAAAAACTTCGATTAAATAGAGCGCTTCGCTCATAATGTTTTCGGGAAAGGGAATTCAATAAATTATTCCCTTCTTCCCGGCGATTTTGTTTGATTTTCTGCTTTCAGTCTTTTCGGCTGCTATTTACTTTAAGAAATTCCATTTTAATAATATTTAATTTTACATAATAAACAAAAGCTATTCAAATTACTTAAAAATGGCTAATCAGAAAAAAATGTTTGAGAGATGAAACAAAGTAGAAATGCTTTCATTTCTCTCATAATATAAAACTCCAAAATTGTATATATAATACTTAACTGTTAAAACAAATATAAATGCAAATTAAATTATTGTGCCAAAGATACTTAGTTAAGGATATTTATATGAGACTATTACCTCTATTCAGTTCGATTAGTCTTCAAGCGGTTCTGTAAAAGAATAAGGAGAAGGAATAATTTCAAGTGGCCGAATGGGTGGATCAGAATTATAAACTCTATTAAAGACCATTCTTCCTGTTAGTCTATAAGGCCTCGTCACAGCCTCAAATCTGAGTCGTAGTTTTTTAACAATTATTTCTCCTTTTTTCAAGCAAGTTTCTACAGCCCTTGTAGTCTGAAAAACCACTAAAGTGCACTGATTTCCATTATTATTTATCCCAGCATTCAAAACAAGTTCTACAACAGGCCCAAAATTATTTATCAAAGCTTTTAGCAGTTCTCCAGTATGCAACGTCTGGTTATATCCTAGTATAAGAATTTCATAAGCTTTGTATAACTCCTCAACAGGGGTTCTATCTAGACAGGGCAATATGATAATTGGTTTATTGTTAATTTTCATACAAAGTTTCAATAGGGCATTAACAGATTTTTCTTCCCGAAATTCAAGCCTCATTATAGATTTTTCTTCAAAAGGATTTTTTAACATATGTATAGGCTCATCTATACCATGGGAACGTATTTCTTGGGCTATTCGGTATGGAAAAGATCCTTTGGGGAGAGATGCAAAATAGCATAAACACTCAGGCCTATAGTCGACCATATCTTTTCCTACAAAAAAGAACCCTTGCAAATAATTTGTTTCTTTTTGGAATTTATTCCACACATCTTCTCCCATACTCCCAGGGAAAACTGCTACAGATCCTAAATCAGGGATTTCAATTTTATTTTCCTTTAACAAAAAGGGTTTTGCGTAGTTAGCATTTTCCATTAAAATACCAAATAAAGCCCCTTCTACGCCTAAAGTAAAATCATCTGCAGTCGCTTGGTTGGGCTTTACAATGAAAATATGATGAACAGGGCCAAATGTCTTTACAAAGTTTAAAATTCTTTGAGCAACTTCGCTGGCTAAGATTTCATAGAGAATTACGTTGATATAGAAGTGAACACTGGTGCATCAGATATTTTCATAAGAAACATAAGTGATAACTTCAAGGTTTTTCTCTTCTTCTTCGTCGGAATCTGAGTCATTAGCAAAAGGATTTCTTCTGATTTTTAGCTTGATTTGGTTCATTTCTTGAGCTTGGAAAGTTTCATCTTGAATGTGCTCTATTGTGCTTTTTAGAAGGACATTTGGAGGTTGATGAACAAAAAATCTAATAACATGAGCATCAGGATTAAATTTTATGCCTGCCATTTAAGTTTACAGTTGGCCCCTTTTTAAATAAATTATTTTATAAATAATTTTAGATAATTTTTTTACTATTTAAAATTTAAAGTTAATTAATTTGAAAAATATAGAATAAGGAACTTCTGAACTTAAATGCATAATTGATTTTTTAAATAATAAATTTAATATTTTACTGAATAATACTTTATTAGCTTTATTGAAACTACTTATTTAGCCACTTTATGTTGACCAGAATTATTAAGTGATGGATATTCTATAATAAATATTGCTCTTAATTTCTTACGAATTATGATATTTAGCCATCTCAATTGACCGTTGCTCCATCCCGCAGGTCTCATAAAATCCTTTCAACTCCTCTTTGCAATCCAATATCACTTTGTAGCACCCTAACTCTTTGCTTAATTCAATTAAAAGAGTAACTAATTGCTTACCTAGTCCTCTACCTTGGCATCCTTTAGCCACAACTATATCTTCAATATGTCCTACCTTTCCACCAGCATGAATGAATTTTTCCTCTACCAACAAAGTTCCATGTGCAACCAATTTTTCACTAACTGTGTCTTCGAAGACAATTATAAAATACTCATTTGGCTTGCTATTAATTCGATTGAAAATGCCTTGAAAAGTCTCCTCAGTCAAGTTTCCTACAACAGTAAGGTTTGATAATAACTCACAAAATCCTTTATTGTAGTCATCGATTTCAAGTCTTCTGATTATGAAGCCTTCTGTTGACCTTGACTGTATCAGACTGTCCATTTTTCGATTTTAAATTATTCTAAAATTATTCAAAAATTGCAGATCTGTGCATAAAAAATAAAAAATCAAATTTATACAAAAAAATTTAAAATTGGGTGTTAAAATAGTCCATGGCTGTCGTAGCTCTTGGACTATGGTTAAATGAGAGATTTAAATGATTTTCCATATTTGCTGAAATAGGTGATTTTTCCCTTTTCACGAAATGTCTCCCTCTGAATGATCTTGGAGCAGGCGGCTTTGCAGATTCTGGCTCTTTAGGTTTATATTTCCCTACTCGAGCATTTGTTGAGACAGATCTTGGCTCATTAGGCTGATGTGGAGTTAACTGTGAATAGAGTTTTATCCTTTGCCCTGCCCTTGTTGACGCTTCTCTTTTATAATAGCTTCTTGAAAAGTCTTGAGTTTTATAAGCCAAATCGGCCTCTTTTGATGAACTTCCGCCTGTACTCTCAACCCTTATATTTTCCAAAAATCGCTTGATTTTCGGATTCATAAGCTTAATTTCTGCAGGAATTGGCTTTAATGGTGGATGAGGGTTTGGAGAAGTGCTGGGTAGTGGTGCTGGAGGAGGAGCAGGATTACTTGGGGTTTTTGATAGATTTAGTCCATCATTTGCTTTGCTTTTCTTTAACTGTAAATAATAAGTGGCCGTAACATGATTATGTTTTCCTTGAGTGATGGCTTCTCTTGCGTTTTCTAAATCGATCCCATATTGGTCCAGCTGATTTAGGACATTTTCATCTACTACTATTTCGTCATATTTTACAATACTATTTGCTTCTGCATGCTTTAAAAATCACGGATGCCTTCTTATCATATCAATTGTATATCTCTCTTCTGGGTTGGTATTTAAAATTCTTTTTAATAGATCTTGGGCCTCAAAGCTTACTCATTTAGGGCATTTATAATCCCCACTCATGATTTTCTTATACAAGACTGATGTATTTTCATCTTCAAATGGAAGGTATCCACATATAGCTGCATACAAAATAACACCGCAGCTTCATATATCTACAGTAATTCCATGATATCGCTTTCCCGCAATCATTTCTGGAGCTGCATAGCAAGGACTCCCACAAGCTGTTTTTAAGGTTTCCCCAGGTCTATAAGTATTACTTAGACCAAAATCCACGATTTTTATATTTCGGCTTTCGTCTAACAGCAGATTTTCCGGCTTCAAGTCTCTGTGCACAATTCCCAATTTATGGATATACTCAACTCCAGACAAAATTTGCTGCAAAAATAAACATGCTTGGTTTTCTTTGACTTTTCCTCTAGCCACTATAAAATCAAACAGCTCGCCTCCGCAGACGTATTCCATAATTAAATACAACTGTTTGGGAGCTTCAATTATCTCATATAATTGTATGATATTAGTGTGCCGCAGCATTTTGAGGATTTTTATTTCTCGTGAAACACGCTCGACATCTGATGAATCTTTGATTCGGTCTTTTTCAAGGACTTTTATAGCGACTTTTTCGCCTGTGAGGATATGGGTTCCGAGCATAACTTTTCCAAATGTGCCTTCTCCTATAGATCTTCCAAGCATATAGTGGCCAATACTGTGGGTTTTAGAAGGAGAGGATGTACGCCGTGGGACGCTACTTGAACGAGACCTGAATAAGTCTTACATTTGTAGTAATCTTAATAAAATACATTTCAGTCAGTTATTGAAAAACCATTAGGCAGATGATACGAGAAGTTAAAGCGATTTAAACACAAGAGGAACTTCTGGTAAAATTTAAGAACAAAAAAAGAGAATATTGATAAATAATTAAGGTAAGCGATTTTATAAAATAGAAGTCTTTGCAATCATTTTTACTGGCTTGTTTAATAGGCTAAAAAGGATAATAGATTGATCTAAATATTTATTTTACTATTATCTGTTTTATAAGCATGTGCTCTAATAATTATGGAGAATTTTTGGATATGATTTTTAAATATAATCTCATTTCGAAATATTTTATATCAGCTGCTAGAAGATATATTCAATTAATCGAGCAATTTAAAATTTGATTTTGTATAAATGTGCAAGAGTGTAATTAAATCTGAAGTTTGCTTTAAAGCTAAAGCATTAGCTAAGAAGTTATTTTAATACTTTAATCTTTCAGAAATTTAATTGTGATTAATATTAATGCTCATAGATTGCTATTTCATTCATTTAATTATAATATAAATCATTTATCTTTTGATCTCAAATAAAGCTACAACTTATAATTTATACTTAATAATTTATATAAAATCCGCTTAACCACTTACACAATAGATTCAAATCTAAATTTTTTTGTATTTTATTATTCTTTATATATTATTTAAGTCAGATGGGTCACTGCTGTTCTAAAACAGACAAAAATGAAGTTGCTGAGCCTTCTCAGGTCTCTCAGAACTCAAATGCAGGGTTTGGCCCAGTTGACCCCTCACAAATTGAAAGTCCTTCAAACGGAAAAAGTAAGGGACATCGACCGATGAAAAGGCAGAGAGATCAAGACCCCGAAATTATATTTGATGAAAATGCACATACAGGTGCAGATAAAGAGAATTTCCCTGATTATTTTACTGAAAATTGCACAATTTCAGGAGCATGGTCATACAAGCTAGACTCAGAGCAAACAGAATTTCCACAAGAAATTCAAGACCAAATTGAAAAAGCATTTTTGAGAGGAGACCACAAAACTGCATTTAAATTGCATGATGACGATGCAGAAGTTGTTTTTGCTGACGATACTTTAATAATTCACAATTTAGCAGAAACATCGATTCATCATATAGAAAGAACACCATTGAGAAAAGAATCATATGGGTGGATCTGCTCTGATAAAACTATGAGGCCTATCATAAAGGAAATAGAAGATATGCTTGGCTTTACTGGGGGAATTTTTTCATTCCAGCTGGATGGAAAGCCTTACCAAATTAATGTCCCTAAGCAAGCTTTATATGATATGGACTCAAAAAGGAAAAGAAAAATTGTCTTACTTTAATTTTGTATCAAGAATCATTAGAATAAAGAAGATTTGTTTAATAGGAAATTAAAATGATATCTATATAAATTGATAATCTATTTATTGTTTATATTAAGAATTTAAACAAGATAATTATATTTTTAATAAATCAGTATGGTTAATAATATCCATAACAATATACTTATCAATTATTACTCAATAATAATCTTGTTAAAATCCTTCCATTGCAAGTATTTTAGAGTGATTTTAATTTAAGTGATGTATGGCATGCATTCTTATAATTCATAATTTTTAAAGGAATTGTTTACTTAGCTATGCTGAGAATGAATGTAGTTAGAAAGGACTTTCCATGCTTGTGTTTCTTCATCAACATCAGTCACTACCACTGACGAGCATTTCACAATATGTCTTGCTGTTCCGGTTGTGTCAACCTTGCACATTCCTGCCCATTCTCCAAGGGTGTTTCTATCAGAAACCATTACAAGTGGGACATCCTTTTCTGTACAAAGAGCTCTGATCAAGCCTTTGTATTCTTTTAAGTCGCAGTTCTCAGCTAAAAAGCAAACTTTGGCGTCTCCTCTATCTATGGCTCTAGCAGCTTCGTTGATGCCTCGGAGTAGGCCATCACGATGTGAAGCTTTCTTAAGCACTTCTCTGATCGCATCATAGATGTTCATTTCAGCGGGTGCTTCAGTTTCCTCAATTTGTACCTGGGCTTCTTCTGCCATCCTAGCCTCTATTATTTATTAAGACAATATGGAAGAAATTTAATAGTTTAATTAGGTTATAATAAACATAACTTAGTCTTCTTGAGAGGACAAGTTATCTTCATCCCTCTCTGTTAAGAAAGGTGGATTAAATAATTCTCCTTCAAAATTGAACTCAATGTACGAGCTTTCACTGTTTTGGCGAATCCTTCTAGCTGGAGTAGCATTTGCAAAAGATAGATTTGCATTAACCAGTCTTGGCTTTCTATTGGCAATGTCTCTAAGAGAGAAAAATTTTGGATTTATAGTTTTGACATCAGATAAGGAGCTGCACACTTGGCCACTTAACTCTCTGAATGTTTCTCTTTTATAAAAGCTAAATTCGCTTTGGCTTGCACTTATTGGACTAACAGATTTGCTTGCATCAGTTGATGCAGATGAAGTATCAAATAGTTCATATTTTCCTATCAATTTTTGTTCCTCTTCTTCAGCTAATCGAGAGTAAAAAAAACCTTGGAAAATTTCATCATCTGAATTTGGGATTTTTTCAAGAAAATCTGAATTTATAGGCAAGTACGTATACTCTTCATCAAAATTAGAAGCTCTCACAGAAGGAATAAATGGAGGCAGCTTTTTCTTATTCAAAAGTTTATCCCATTGGATTTTGCTACACCATGGATGCTCCTTTACACCATCAAATCCATTTTTAAAACCAAGACGGTCTTCAGGATTTTTTTCCATAAGGCCTTTCAAAAGAGACTTGGCTGATTTTGACAGAAAATTTGGGAGAGGAAGATCTTCATTAAGAATTTTCCAAAACATACGTGATCGATTTGAGTCATAAAAAGGAGACAGGCCAGTTAACATCTCATACAATAAGGCGCCAAGACTATAAAAATCAACTGCATGAGTGTGTCCTTCATTATTTAGCATTTCTGGGCTCATGTATTCTGGGGATCCACAAAAACTATAAGTTTTGTGCCTGCGGCGTATACGTTGCTTTGACAGGCCAAAGTCTGTTAGTTTAATGTGTCCATCAATATCTAATAAGATATTTTCAGGCTTTAGATCTCGATAAATGATTCCATTATCATGCAGATACTCCAATCCTAACAAAATTTCCCCAAAGTAAAATTTCGCTTGCTCTTCTGTAAATCTTCCTAAATTATGTAAATGGAAAAATAGTTCTCCCCCTGGACAAAAGTCTAAAACTAAATGCAAATTATTTTTTGTTTGAAAAGCCCAGTGCATTTTTACAATAAATGGATGGCTTATTCTGCTCATGATATCTTTTTCTGTTAAAATTTGGGTTATCTTTGCTTCTCTTTTAATGAACTCTTTATCCATTGTTTTTACTGCATATAACTCTCCTGTATCTTTTTTCCTCACTTCACTCACAGTTGAGAATCCTCCTTTGCCAATTACTTTAATAGGATTGAAATGACTGCATGAAACGCTTCCATTAGTTTGCTCAGAAAAAATTGCAACAAGCTCTTCATTATTCTTAAATCGTGATAATGAGCGATCATATAGAGTTAAAGAATAGTCCAAAATGTCTGAACAAATTTTTGTATGAAATGCTACAATATCTGGGTGATCTGAGACCCTTATTACTTCTGAAAGCAACCAACCACTTGTAAGTGAATCATCAGGAATAGTTATTGAAAATGTTTGCGATCTTACTTGTATTCGAAGGATTTTTGATTTCTCATTAAAGGATGAGGGCTTGAAAACTTTAGGTTGTCGGCTTGTGGAGACTAGCTTGTTAAGAGCGAGACTTTGATTTGAATTATTTGCTCCCATAATTAATAAATATTTATAATTTATAATTTTTGTAATGTAATTAAAGTAATGGATACATATTATTTAGTTAAAAAGTGCATTAAGCAATTAGAGGAACTAATTAAACCAAAATTGAATTGTCTCGACAAATTTTTATATTAACCATAAATATGAGTATTATATTTTTATTAAGGAAAAAAGATTAGAGTAACGATTAGTTTTAAGTTTGTGAAATAAAAATGGCTCTAAAATTATATAGCTTACGACTAAACGTTTTATTTGATATATTATGTGTGGCTGATTGCAATAACTAACCCTTAATAATACAAATTACATTCTTTTTCATAAATTTTAAAAATTCAATTTAAAAATTTTATAACAAAATGTTGAATTTTTCGGTAATTCGTTAAACGAATTTTCTATAAAGTTAAATTATTTTTGGTTATTAGGCATTTAGAGGAAATATTTAGTAAAATAAACTCTCAAAACTAAATAAACTAACAGAATAGATAAAATTGTTAAAACATGTATATCTCGTTATTATTTACCTTCTCTGCTAACTTATTTATTTGCAGTATAGCTACTTCTTTGATTTTTTCATATAAATCTGATTCTACATTCAAAGTTGATATAGGCACAGGCTCCCCATTGCTGTCTGTAAGCCTAAGTGCTACCTTCTGAGCTCCATTTTTCACATCTTCTGAAATAGGTTCAGACTCTTGAAAAATATTTTTTCCAACCTCTTCTTCTGATTTCTCTGTATTTTGTTCAATCGCAACTAAAATATTTTGAAGCTGCCTTACTTCATTATTAGCTTTTTCTGTGCAAGATTGAGATTTTTCTAGCTCTTTTTCAAGTCTGTGAATTTGCAATCTTTGCTCGTCAATTTTTCTTTCAGAAAGCTTTAAATCCTGCACGTTTTGTATAGCTTTTGAATATTCAATTCCTGGAGTATATGAGATTTCTCTTAAATTTGTTAAATAAGAAACTGAATTAAAATAAAGCTGAGAAGTATTGAAGTAAAGGTTTGATTTTAACTGTAACAAAGCTGAACAAATGTGATTTATAGCTGAACAAAGAGCTAGTAAAGATCCTAAAATTTCGTCATTGATTGATCTAGTTGATTTTACAGTAATTTTATACCTAAGTTTTGTGTCAAGTGCCAGTCGTTTACCCCAAAAATTTGAGCATTTTGTTATCGATTGCACCAAATTTTTAGTGAGATCTTGCAGTAGATCCCAGCAACTGTGCTTTCCATATGATGATGCGATAGCAAAGGCTAGACCTCTACCAATATAGCTTTCTATTTTTTTGAGACAGTCAATTAGTTCTTGATTGAGGCTATTCAACTCAGCTGAGTCCTCGACTCACTTCCCTTCTTGCTGCAGCTGCAATATTAAAATAGATAATAAAGCTTTATAATTTCTTGATATATCGTCAACCGACTTTATAGCTTTATTTACATCAAGTTTTTCAAGTGTCAATTCTTTGATCCCAATACTAAAATTTTCTAAAAATATTTCATATCGCTTTTGAAATTCAGATAAAATTCTCCTGTATTGTGGATTTGAATTTTCATATAAAAATTGCAGCCTTGCGCTATATTTCACACAAATATCAGAAATGTGAGGACAAATTTGCGATAAAGAAGCCTTTGCTTTTGTTATTCATTCACATTGTTTTTGGGTATAAGAAAAATTAAATTTAGGTGCATTATAGCATGCTAAATATTCAAAGCCTGTATCGTCAAGAGATACCTTTGTTCTTAACTTGTTTTCTAAAGTGTTCGTTTTTTCTTGAAATGAAGAATTAATTTTGTGGAAATTTGCTTGAGATTCCTGCAGTTCTTTATTTTTTACTTGAATCAAGGCTGAAAGCTCATTTCTTTCTTTACTTAGTTGCTGTAATTGGGTCTTTTGAGAATTTATTTGGCTTTGCATGTCTTCAATCTGCTCATTCATATTTCTCATAAATTCGTCCTTTTTCCCTACAATTTCTCTTCAATCAGCTTTTTTCTTTTTACTTTTCTCTTTAAGGTAAAAATTTGTCATGTGGACTTGCTCGTTTTCTTTGATTTTGGCATCTAGCTCTTCTTGTAATATTGTTAATTGGTTAGCTAGCTCTTCAAGCTTATTAGTCCCTTTAGATTTTCATAGTCCTCATGATGACCAAGAGCTTTGAGATTTTGACTTGAATTCTTCTTGTAAATTTTCACATCTTTTAGTAAGCTGTTGGTTAAGAAGGTTAAGAGAATCGATTTCGTTTGCTTGAAGCTTGCATCTGGCTTCAAGTTCTTCTTTAATTTTTTGTAATTCAGTATTTTCATTTACTGTTGTTTGGAGAGCTTGTTTTATAAGTGCTTTTTGCTTTTTAAGAAGCGAAATTTCTTCTTCCATCAGCACTTTTTAATTAGAAATTTTATAATTAAAAACAAAGATGCAATTTCGTATTGTATAAGAGATACTAATGCTAATATTTTTCTATTGTAAAATTATTTGTTATTTATTTATATAATCTATTTAGGTCATCTCTATTGACCAGATGTAGAAATGAAGCTCTTATAAATCTTGCTATAAAATATTAATTAAAATGTTATAAGTTACTTGCTAAAATCACGCTAGTTGATCAGAGAAATATAGTGTCTCAGATTCAGCAATTAATTTAATTAATTTATCTTAGAAATATGAAAAAGATATGCAATTCTTCATTTGCCGATAATGATCTTGAAGAAGACAAATATAGCTTATCCTCGTGCTTTAGAGCCAAATCACTTACTAGGCTAAATAATTGCTCAAATTCTTCAATTAAAAACTCCCCAAAATCTCGAGACAATCTAAAAATCTTACGAAGAGATGACACAAAATTAACATCAAAAGCTCCTATCTCCAATAACTTTATCCTTTCATCTGCATCTTCAGAGTCTCTATTATTAAACTCTTCACAAAATTTCCAGATAAATTATATAACTTCAAAATTTGCTTATAAACGGTTGACGAACTATCAAGACCAGCGCAAACTGGTAACCATAAAAATTAAAAAAATCCCAATTTCTTATTACAAAAAATCTGCATTTAAGGCTTATGAAAAGCCAAATTTAGCAAATTGCATAAAAATTGAAAAATCGAGCTTGGCCAAAAAGTATAAAATTATTCCAATATCGTCAGAATCTCTAAATAGCTCATTAATTCAAAGTAAGCAAAGTAAGAGCAGTAGTCAAATAAAATATTTCAAAAAAGGTGAACAAATTTTAAGAAAAAAAATTGAAGAAAATAAAGTTTCGCTTGGAAAAAATGCAAAAGAGAAGCCAATTCTGCAGAAAAAAATAGCAAAGGAAAGGATAATTTTAGGAAAAATTACCAAAGATAAGGTCGCTCCTCTCAATACAAAAGTACAAAATAATAAACCTAATACAAATTTTATGAATAATGAAAAGCCAGAAATTACTATTATTAGAAAAGAAAATCGAAATTTGTCAATATGCTCATGAGGATCTGACCATTGAAATTTCAAAAGATAAAATACCGCTAAATATTTAATCACAAATGCTGTTTGTAGTATATTAATCTTGAACCTTTATTTTATATTCCAGAATATATACTAATTCTGATGGATTAGAAAATCTAATTAATTTATCAATAGTATTTTTATCATTCTTATTGCTTCATATAATTTAAATGAATTTTGAGCTTTCATTTTCTTGACTAATTTCCATTAACAGTCATCCATCAGTACCCCACACATAAGTCCAAAACTCTTTGAATCCGCCGCTTTGATCTTTCATTATTTTTCCTGAACTTAAATTCACAGTCACATCTTTGACTTTAGCATCAATAAAAACTGTAAAAATTTTTTCTGGTCTGTCTAGCTTTACAAATCTAATTTTATTAACAACAACATTACTGACTACGTTGCTTTCATTTCGATTTCTCATCTCATTCAAGATATCTCTTCATTTAATAAATAAGTTGTGAGATAATTTTCCTTCAATAAAATTCAAATCTTGCTCAGACCATGCTTTTTGCAAATCAATAAATGATTGGGTAACATTCGAAATTAATTCTTTTTCATCCCATATACATTCTTTAGTAGGCTCATTGATTAAATGCTCTATGATTTCTTTGTGCTTTTTTTCAACCTTCTTGTCAATTGAGAAGAAAGATCCCAGTATAGCAATAATTACAAATACAAAGAAAGCTCCTATTACAATGTAAAAGTCAGTAGTATACGCTTCCAAATTATCATCGAATAAAAAGTAAGCAATTATTATGATAAAAAAATCAATAGTAGACGTTACATCCGAGTTACTATTGCTATTATTTGAACTTCTTGAATAAGAGCTTCTTCTGCTGCTACTTTTACTTCCACTACTGCTACCACCTCCTCCTGCTCTAGATTCAGCAATTTGTAAAAAGACTAGCAATATGAGTATCAGAGTAAAATATATCTGACGAAATCCAAACATTTTATTATTGCTTTCAAAATATAAATTCACATATATTCTGATATCATTTTTAAAAAATTTAGCTTTTTACCCTAATTTATCTGAGAAAGATAGATATTTATTAAGAATTCGATAATTTTTAGCAAGAAGCATCACTAACTTCTTGAGGTTCTTGCTCAGACTCATTAACTTGCTCTGAGGCTTCCTCAGCTGCAGCTTGTGGCATTTCAGTATTTTCACCTTCCTCTTGGTTTATTGGCTGCTCCAGCACTTCACCTTGTGGATCTTGATCAATTTCAGGCTGTGCTTCCTTGGTTTCTTCTTCAGCTTGGAGTTCAATGTTTGAGTCTTCAGTTTTTGCCTCTTCTGAAATTTCAATGCTTTGCTCTTCGCTTGGACTTTCTTGAGCAGTTTCTGCAACTTCAACTTGGGCATCAGACTGCTGTGGTTCATCTTGCTTTACTTCTTCAGTTTCTATTGTCTCCTTTACTTCTAATTCTGATTGAAGTTCTTGGGTTTCAGGGATTTGCTGCACACCTTCTTCAGAGACTTGAATTTCTTGCGAGCCAGTTTGGATTTCTTGAGGGGTTTCTTGGGTTCCTGAATTCTCTATTCCTTCTTCAGCTACAACACTTTCTTTATTTTCTTCAGATGTGGGTTGAGAGTCTTGAGTTTCAATTGTAACCTCAGGCTGAGAGTCAACTATAGGCTCTGAATTTTCTTCAACATCATCAAATTCAACAGATACGATTTCAACAGTTTGAGTTAAATTTTCTTCCTCTTTAGCCTCAGTTTTTGCTTCCTCTATTGAAGGCTGAGCTGCTTCAGATGTTTCTACAACTGTATCAAATTCAACAGATACAATTTCCACTGTTTGAGTTACTTCTGACTGATCTTCAGGCTGGGTTTTTATTTCTTCAACTGCAGGCTCTACTGTTTCAGATTCAATATTTTCTTTAATTTCAACAAATTCAACTGATACAATTTCTGCTGTTTGAGTAACCTCTGCTTGCTCATTTTCATTGGTTTCATCCCATTCAACAGATACAACTTGCACTGTTTGAGTTTGTTCTGTTTGCTGCTCGCCCTCATCCTTAGTTTCTTCAGCTGTCGGTTCCTCTGCTTCAGGAATATTATTATTTTCTTCAGTAGTCTCAGCTTCTTGTGCTTTTGGCTCTTCATCATTTTTCTCAATTTCAATGATTTCATCAATATGACTTTCTTCATTTTCAACCTCTTCTTTAGGTTCTTCAGTTGTCTCTACTTCTTCTTTTATTTCTTCATGCTGACCTTCTGTGACTTCTTCTTGAATATTCTCAGGCTCAACTGCAGGCTGCTCTTCTTTAATTTCAAACTCTAATTCGTCTTTAGTCATTGGTCCATCTGTAGGGACATCTTCAGGGTTTTCTTCAGGATTTTCTTCGGGGTTTTCTTCATTTTTTTTAATCTCAAATCCATAATCCTCTTGATAGTTTCCAGCAATTTCTTCTTGCTTCTCATCTTTAACCTCGAACTCAAACTCGTCTTTAGCTGGCTGTGGGATTTCTACATCAATTTCTTGGTTTTCGTCTTTTTTTATTTCTTTTTCTTTTTCATCTGGCTCATATTCGAGATCTTCCTTGCTAAGTGGATCACTTTGCTCGATTTCTTCTTCTGGAGATTCTGCATCTTCATATTTGGTATTGTCACTGCTTTGGTAAGAAGAAAATATGTGCTCTTTATTCTCATGCTCGTGCTCGTGCTCTTGCTCTTTTTCTTCATCTTCTGAAAAATTATCGCCAAATGTAGGGATTCTTTGATCTCCGAGATTAGCTTCTTCCTTTTTATTTTCAACCTCTAAATACTGAGTCTTAAAGCTTTCCCAATTTTCTGACCTTAATAAAACTTCATTTACTTCAGGTTGGGCTTGAGAAAGCTTATTGATTAAGTTTGCAATTCGTTTTAGATGGCCGAGATAGCCAGGTTTTAGCTTAGAAGACGATTTTACCTGCTCAAGTCCTTTTTGTGCAATTTTTTCTACGAGTTTGGCCTCCTCAAGAAGCTGCTTTTTAAGATCGCTATGATTGATATATAAAACTCCTTGAACGATATTTTCAAAAGACGAATGGAGCATGGAGTTCCATGAAAACCTGAAAAATAAGTCTACAAGCACTTTCATTGCCCCAGCTTCATACAATTTAGTGTAGATTTCTTTCTTTTCCATTTTAATAGCAGCGTTTAATGCTTCCACTATTTTAAGTCTCCCTTCTCCGAGTACCTCAATTGTTTCTTTAAAGGTTGTCGCAAACTTAACATCATTTTCTTTTACTAAAATCTTGATAAATCCATCTAAAGACTGTATAAAGCAGTCAATAAATGTACAGGTTTGTTCAGATTCTTGAATGGTCACCATTTCACTTTCTGAGCTATCTTTATCTTTCTGGTCAAGTGTAAAAAGTTCGTCTCTATATTGGCTTGACATGATAGATTTTAAGACGCTTACACAAGCATTTACAACCCCTAAGTTAGCTTCAACAAGACCGCTGAACAAGTATTCTAGCGTTTCTTTGCTCATTATTACTTCAACAAGTGATCTCCATGAGTTAGCTTCTGTGACTTTATTAATTAAATCTGTCAGGATGTGGCTGGCATGATGTTGGATTTCTCTTTTTTCGTCTTTAAGTCCTTTGAGTAGCCCTTTTACTATTTCAATTCTTTGAGGGAGATAAACAGGCTCGCCAGGAATATCAACTAGCAAGAGCTTAAAAATTACATCTGCTACTGATTTGTATTCTAGATGCTTCAACAATTCTTCGATGAAATTGTTTTCAGTGACAAATTTCATAATCTCCCTTATATTTCGGTTGGCTAGAGTTAAAGCGACTTTCCCGAAGTATCCTGCTAGTGTTGGATGGATGTAATCAGCGTGCAAAAACGAAAATAGCTGTTGGAGAAGGGGCTGAAACTCGAAAAACTTATCTAAAACTGGTGGAACGTCGCAGCTTAAGAGCTCACAGGAGATGAAGGGGTATTTATTTTCTCGTTCCTTTGGAGAGTTCTCTGGAGGGAAGACTGTAATGTACTCAATGAGTTGTGCAAGTCGCTCTTGATTCAAGCTGAATAATAGTTACAAATCAATCAGTTTTTGGTTATGGCTCTTCAATTCTTGGATTGTTTCTTCTTCGTTAAGAACTTCGGACAAAGTGGCATCTTCTTTGTCTAAAAGCTCATCCAATGCTGAGTGGCTTTGAAAATTACGGAAAGTGGACCAGAAGGACCCACCAAGAGCAGACATCATTCTCATTTTTGTACTTATAATTGGGTGAAAGTTTAATATGATATGAAGTTATTTTCAATGAAAATTTAGGTGAAGATTCAATTAAATGCTTTTATATAAGAATACTGATGAAATGATGCAATAAAAGAAGAGGTTAATATTAATTTGTAACCATTTCTATAATGTAATTAAACAATTATATTTCATTTGGGGATTAAGCAACCAAATTAGGATTTTGTTATAAAATTGAAAAAAATTATAGAAGGATGCAAATTAAGATCTTATTTATAAAAAAATATTAATTAGTGTAAAACGAATAGCACCTCTTTCAATGATAAGGTTTTCTATTTATTGAGGAGAGTTTATAATAATGCTAGAATTAGGATTTTTGATTTGTTTATTCTACAAAGGACTGAAATCCTCAATTTTTAGCTTAGGCGATATAGTGAAATATCCATATTGACCTTATATTTTATTTCGCTTCATAAGCTTTTAATGTAATATATCTGCTTAAAATACTTATTATAAATTATCTATTGCCAATTAATTTCCTCTATATTTTTAGTTATATTTCTTTATACGATATAATAATAATTTTTATATTTCTAATTAAAAACTCTCTAAAGTAAAAACCAATAAAAGGGATTTAAAACTGTTAGAACTTCATAATTTTTGAAAAATGATCACCACATTTAACAATCAATCGCCAAGCCAACAGCCTCCTTCAAATGTACAAAGCTACCTCAAAAAATTGAAAAGCCAAAACGCTGTGGCAAGATTTGTGTCAAACTTTACAAAGCGATGGTTTGTCTTAGATTTCAAAGAAGACTGTTTTTATTATACCCCAAACGCAAATAAAAAGAAAGCAGAGCGAACACACAGTATCAAAGACTTGATTTCTTTTGAAGCAGATCCTAAATTTTTAGATCCATGTGACTGAAAATTTGCATTTACTGTTGAGTTCCCCTCTAGAAAGTATACATTATATGCAGAAACTAAAGAAATTTATGACAGTTGGTGCCAAGCATTCCAATTTTTAGCAAAGCCGAAAGAAGGAAACTCAGACGATTGCTCAACATTATCAAGTGACTTGAGCAGAAAAACAGCATCTCTTGAAATTCAAGCTAGACAAGAAGATTCTCCAGCTCAACCAGCCAAGCCACCCCAAGATAGTTCTTGCTTTTCTCCTCGTTTCGGCGTTGAACCTCTGCAAGAAAATAATGCTATTAAAGACCCAGTCCCGGAAGCTAGCCCTGCTCCTAAAATTTCTCCTGTCAAAAAATCCTCACATCGCAAATTGCCATCCAATCCTGAGCCTTCTTCCAAGGACACTGTATTAGTGTTCAAGCCAAGGTCTTCTAAAGAAGATGTAAATCAAATCAAGCGAGAAAGAATTAGTACCTTTACCGAAACTAAAAAGGAACCAACTTTACGATCTGAAAATGTACATAAAGAGTTTACTATGAGTTCTACGATAAATTGGGCCGAACAGCCATATGTCAGAAAAGATTCTTTTAGAGAAACTTTTAATCAGCCAGCAGGTATGCTGGATCTATTATCTGATATGGATCAATTAGGGTTGGAAGAGGTAAAACAAACAAGTACTTTAAGGAGAAGAGAATTTTCTGCTCCAAGACCTCGGCCAAGCCAAGATAATGTGATTGTTAACAAAACTGATTTGAGCAGCAACAATCCTACTCAAGCAGGCAGCCAAAGACATAAGCACTCTTCATCAAAAGATCAAGGGAAAAAAATGATGAAAACTGATGTGATCGACAGGAAGCAGTTTACGTTTATTAGAGACTCTAAAAGCAAAAATCAAGAAAACGGGCCAACATTGCGTGGACCTATCTATGGGCATCATGCTCCTACTTATAGAGAGCAAACTATTCCTACTAATAAAGCTCAAGGGTGTGATAAAAATTGGGATTCATGGGATGATTAGTATTTTTTTCTGATATATAACTTTCTAGATTAAATCCAAAATTTTATAATAAGTTTTTAAAATAGAAAAATCAAAGTGGAAAATGTTATGCAGTATGATGAATCTCTCACAGTCATTATGAAAATTAGGGAGATTTCAGCGATAATATTTTTACGCTTTAATAATCTTCAATCAGCATCTTAAAATTTTATAATTATCAAATTTTAAATTTTTATTAATGCTCTTTTCTTTTCACTAAATCTTGAAGGTTATTTTAATTGACTCATTAAGGTGAAAACAAAAGGCGATTTTTATTGAGTTTAATATTATTTAAAATGCTTCCTATTTTATCTTTCGCCCAATTATATGCCCTTTATTAGTTAAATTTCTGAAATTTCAAATCTTCGCCATCATTTAGCATAAACTTTTATTGCTTTCGGTTTATAAAATACAAGCAAAACATCAATTTTTGTTGTTAGGGATAGTTTATTTCTAAAATTTTTGGGGTTTTAAGTGAAGAGCATTGAGTTATTCTATTTTTCGATAAAATAAATAATACCATATTTCTATTTCCTTATGAATTTAACAAGCATTTTTATTAAAGCTTTCTAGTTCCTTAGTTTATTTAATGACTTTTAATCACAGAGTTTCATTTTTTGTTCAAAGATTTGATAATTATTTATTAAGGGATGGTAATATATAAATATAGTATTTTAATATATTTTTTAATGAATTCATCTAAGCTATCTTAAGACTTAAAAACATTTATATATTTCATAATCCAAAATGGTCACTCGCAATCGCATGGATAAATACCAAAAACTTGAAAAGATAGGAGAAGGCACTTATGGAGTCGTATATAAGGCGCGTGAAACAGCCACTGGCGACTTAGTCGCTTTAAAAAAAATTCGACTAGAAACAGAAGACGAAGGAATTCCCAGCACTGCAATTCGAGAAATTTCCCTTCTGAAAGAGCTGAAACACCCTAACATTGTACAGTAAGAGTTTATTTAGACTCTATGATGTAATTCACACAGAGCGTAAACTAACACTGGTGTTTGAATTCCTCGACCAAGATCTAAAAAAGCTAATTGATGCATATTCTGGGCAAGGTTTAGATATCGCAACTACCAAATCCTATCTATTTCAATTACTTCGCGGTGTCGCTCATTGCCATGCCCACAGGGTCCTTCATAGAGATTTGAAGCCTCAAAATTTATTGATAAATCGAGAAGGAGCTTTAAAATTGGCAGATTTTGGGCTGGCAAGAGCTTTTGGGATCCCAGTAAGAAGCTATACTCATGAAGTGGTGACTTTGTGGTATAGACCACCAGATGTTCTGATGGGAAGTAGAAATTATAATACATCGGTGGATATTTGGTCAGTTGGGTGTATTTTTGCTGAATTGCTAAATGGAAAACCACTATTTCCAGGGACATCAAATAATGATCAGATTAGAAAAATTTTTAAGGTGATGGGAACACCCTCAGAAGAAACGTGACCAGGGATAAGCCAATTGTCGGAATATAATCGAAATTTCGAAAGATTTCCAGGGGAAGATCTAAGGTCTCTTGTGCCGAGGCTTGATGATGAAGGGTATGATTTGCTGAATAGAATGCTGCAGATTAACCCGATTAATAGAATTAGTGCTGCTGAAGCCTTAAATCATCCTTATTTGAGGGATGTGCCAGATTCAATCAGGGATATGAGGTAAATAATAATTATCTTAGAATAATAAGTTTAGAGATTAGTTAAATGGATAAATCTAAGCTTAATTTCATGGAAAGTGTTTTTATTATTTCATAAGGAGATTTTGAAGGCTTTTTCATTGTTTGATTAAGTATATAAGAAAAGGTATTTAAAATTATGATTCTTTGAAGAAAGCTGTAACCAAGCCGATTTAAATAGAGGTAATAATAAAATTTATTCATAAAAACTTTATTAATTGAAAATTTTTGCAATGAAATTGAGCACAAAGAAATATTTTTAGAGCTTTTGATGGATTAAATAATTGAATATTATCAAAAATTTTAAAAATCATATTATAATTAATCTTATACACATCTTGGGGAATAAGACTAATCGATGCAGAAGAAAAAAAATTTGCTGCCATGGAAGAATGCCCAGACTGCAAACAGAAATTCACTTGTCTCGGCATCATGAAATTACATACCTGCCCAAAACTCGAAATAGAAATTTATAAGTCTGGGAATTTTGAAACTAATTACTATAAAGGAGGTGCTGCACCAGAGGAAATGCAAGGCTTGAAATTTTCAAAGCCTCAAGTTAAGCCTAAAGGTATTTTCTGTCCAAATTGCCAAGAAGGCTTCACAGAATCTACAGAACTTATTTCGCATTTTCTTACTGCTCATAGTGATAATAATAAAAGCAAGCCTTCACAAATAAGCAGTTTTAGCAGAGTGGAAGAAGAAAATATTGAAGCCTTTGATCAGTGATTTTTATGTACGGACGATTACGAGGAGCCCCAAATTTATGACACTGAAGCCATAGAAAACAATTGAATTTCAGAGAAAAAAATGCTGGAAGGCGACCTTAATAGCAGAGAGATTACTTTTCCTCGAAAAAGAGGAAGACCATCCAAAGATGCAAGCTTATTTGTTGATAGATCTATGAAGCCAAAAAGCGATATTGCAGCCATTTTTGATTCGCTGGCGAGCAAATCTGCTTTAATGAAGAAGAAAAAATAATTTAAAATAAATTATGGATTTTTTGTATCATTTTATACCAAATGGTTGCTTTTAATATTCAAAATAAACTTAATTATTTAAAAAAACTCTATTTCAAATATTAAGCACACAATCAGATTGATTAAACTTGTTTGATAACAAAAATCTATAAACTTGAAACTAGAGTTTGGTAGAAAGTGAAATTTATGCATCTCTGAGCATTTAATTTTGTTTGCAAGCAATCTTGGCTTAGATTTTGCAATGAATGTGATATTATTTATGGAAAAGAGAAAAGGAAGTGAATTGATTTCTTTTAATCTATTCTAATAAAATAGCTATTATAAAAATAACTCCAGAGAGTCTGGATAATTGAAAAAAATATAATTTTATTTAAACTTGAATTCTCTGTAAAGTAAGCAATTTTTTCGACTTTTTTAAAATAAATGTTTTGTTTGCATAATCAACAGTAGCTATAACAAACCCAAATTTATTAATAATTTTTCGCTTGGGTTCTCTATTTTTATATCCAAGTTCTATTTGTTCTTCAATATAGCGCTCTTGCCTTCGGTCTCCAGTTTTTGGATCAATTGTATGCCACTCATAATTTTCTAAGTTTTCCATGGCTTTTGGGGTCGCTGACATAACTTCTAGCGCCTTTAAATTAAATTTATCTAGGCTACTCTGTGGGGCTGCAATTGTATAGTTCCAATTTGCTTCATATACATTTGTATAAAATTCTATATCAGTTCCAGGGATCTCATTTGTCGATATCTGGCTCAATTGATTATTAAGGGTATTTCTGTCTATATTACCTCCTCTCAATGCATTTTGTAAAGTCCTCAGACAGCTCTGCACTGCCTTTCTTTTTGTATCGATTTGAGAAATACTTTCATTAACACTGCTTACATTGTATTCTATGCAGCTTTGGGAGCCCTCAATACACCATTTTTCAATCTCATCAATAAATTGTTTCGCTTTTTGGACTTTTTCGAGGAGTTGGGATCTTGATTTAAGATTTATGTCATTTGCGTAGGCACATCATTTCTTCAAGTTTTCTTTTGATTTTTCAAGTGATTCGTCAAATTCTGAGAGCTCTTTTACTTTGGCATTAGCAAAATTTTGCATTTGCTTTCTCTCTTCTTGCAAAGCTCTCTCTTGCTGAGGCAGGATAGTAGGGACACTTCTTGTTGCTACATTTGAATATGCACTCGAATATGTATTGTATTGAATTGGGTATCCATATGCATCGAATTTTGTGATAAATTGAGCATTATTAGCTACCCTTGATCTAGGAGCAGGGTTATTTGGTATTAAAGCAAAATTTGTGGGAATTCCCGAAACAGATATTTCTCTGATTTCTTTTTGGCACATTGGGCAAGGCTGTGCAAATTTTAGAGTTTTTATAAGGCAAGCTTCACAAAAAGTATGCCCACATGTAAGGACTTTTGGTTTGTTTATATTATCATTATACGGTTCTGTACAAAGCAGACAATCGCTCATACAACTTTCCATAATTATCTATTTAAAATCTTTATTTTTAATGTTAAGACGTATTAAATGTCGATGAGGTTTAGTTAATAGCTCGGAACCCTTTCTAACTTGAAAACCTTATTAGTTGAAAAGTATTTGAAGGTCCGATCTTCATAATTAACGATCGCGAAGTATTCTCCGTGGTCTTTATGATGAATCCTCCATGTCTTGGCTCCCTTTTTGTAGCCTTTTTCAATCTGCTTTTCAATGACAGGCCCAGCTCTTCTAGATCCTTTGTCATTGTCAATAGTGTACCATTCATAGTTTGAGCCTTTTTTAGTGAGTTTAGGGGTATATTTACCAAGAGGGCTTATGCTTCCTGAGGACTGAGAATTAAAACTAGAGCTTCGGTATATTGAAGGCATCTGCTGGCTGTCCAATTTTCCTACTTTAAAGCTGGGTTCGCTTTCTAATGTCCATTCTGGATCATATTTGTAGGAATAGAACTCTATGTTAGTCCCAGGAATTGTCATCATTGATAGTTGGTCTAATTCCATTTGGAGAGACACGCTGATTCCGCCTGAATTAGAAAGAACTTTCGATAAGCTTCCGAGACATCTATTAATTAAATTGATTTTGTCGTCGATCTCTCCGATGCTTTTCTTAGCTACAATCTGATTCAAAGTGATGTAGTTTTCGGCGTCTTTATTTGATTTTTCTTCCAAGTCTTGGAGAAATTTTTTAGCGTATTGGATTTTTTGACAAATTTGATTTTTAGACTCAATTGTAATGCTGTTCGCATAAGTGCAGAACTGCTTTATATTCTGCCTGGATTTCTCAAGTTCATCCATATATCCATTCAGTTCTCTGATCTTTGAGTTGGCCATATTGTGTGTTATCGTTTGTTCTTGATTGAAGCCATTATTTGAAATCTTATTTGAAATAGTCCACGGGTCTTCAGTGATGGTTTTCCATCACTGCGGGTATCCATCGTTACTGCAATCATTTCCCCATGGGGGATAACCGTTTTCTAAAGTAGAGCTTGTCGCTTGGGAATTGTTTGAAACCTTTCGTTTTATGCCTGTTGAGTTGACGAAGTAAGGATCAAAGTCTTGCTGAGGATACATCCAATTGAAATCGCTACTTGGGAAACCCTTATTCTCAGTCACAGTAGGCTTTGTTGGAAGATCTGTAATATTCTCAACCACAATGTCTAAGTCGCATAGAGGGCATTTTCTAACCGATTTAAAGACTGTTTTTAAACATTCTTCACAAAATGAATGTCCGCAAGCAAGAATTTTGGAGTGGTTCTTGATATTGTAATTTTCGCAACAGAGTGGACATTCGTATCGATGATCCGACATTTTATTAACAATATTTGTCGCTGATATTTTATGCATAATGGAAGCTTACTGCTTATTATAGGAAAATTGAATGAAGGCCTAATACTAGAGTTGTCGACGATAAAACTTAAACGATAATTCAAATATAAGAAATTTAATAAAGGAATGCACTTTAGGCGTTTAAAAATGGGTAAAACTAAGAGTCAAGATTTGTAGTAAAAAATAAAAATAAGGGCTAGCCATCATGCAAATATAGAATTATGGTAGCGTTATCATTTAGATAAAAGTCGTTTGGCTTTTACATCTAACACTTGATAATTTAATCTCTTTTTGACTATGATAGTCTTAGAATGCCATTTGGCAAAATAAGTATAATATTTCATGGGCTAATTTAAAAAGATTGACGGATTATATGAATTAGGCGCTCAAGTCTTCTTAATTAGCTATAATTCATCTAAATTATAATGTTATAAAAATTTGACTAAAATCTCGAATCAAGGCTTTCATTCGAAAATTATAGCGATATTTTGATACTTTATCACATTGAAATAAGGTTTATTTGAGGAATGCCAAGATTATTATAATTTTCACAGTTTTTCCAATTTTAACCGAATTAGGGAAAATCAAAGCCCTTATACTGATTTATCTAAATTATCCTTACTTCTAAATTCATCATTTTTTATGAACTCTCCATGAAAATGATAGCTAATTAATTTCTCGACTAATAATTATATTTCGAAAAAGATGAAGCGGAAATATTTCATGTTAACCTTGCTAGCCGTTTTTGGCCCTTAGCTTATAAACTTGTCTTAGAAAATTGACTAAATGTATTTTTATCATTATCTCTTTAGGAATTTGTCATTTAATTTTTTTAATAACTAAAAAAATACTTAAACAAAAGATTATTTATACAGTAAAAATAATCTTAATAATTTATTTTAAAAATAATTTCATAATTATTTCATACTTTGTCTAATTTTTAATTGACATTTTTAAAAATTTCTGCTTCTTCATATATGATTGTTATCCCATTCAAAATTATCATTAATTACTTGGAATTTACAGATTATCCATTAAATAATAATGGCTGATTCTAGGCAAGAGAAAATTAAATCGTTTACACTTTCTATCCCATCATATCTCGCATCAAAACGAAAACTTGTGCTGAAGCCTCTAAAAATAAAAGAAATCACAAGCTGAGATGTTAGAAGAAATTCTGAAGCTTTTAAGCTTCCACCGATTTTTTCAGCAAGAGAACGTATAGAAAGCTGAGATAGTCCTATAAGTCCGGCCTTAGATCTTTTGCATTCGCCAAGAAGCTTGAGAGGCTCACCAGTCTCTTCTAAATATTTACCTTTTATATATGCCCAAAATGGGCTCGAAACACCTAACGAAATCATGCAAAATTTGAAGTTGAGAAGGGATTGTATTATCCCTATAAGTAGAAAAAAGAGTAGTGTAAATTTATTAGCAGATTTTAAGCAGCAGCCGCGGAATTCAGAATTCCATAAACGACATAAGTCGTTCTTAATGCAAAGTGTATAGAGCATGTAAAGCGATTACCTACATTAAGATCAACACATAAATATAATTAGTGTAATTTTTGCTGCTTAATATTAAAAATCAGTAAATTGTTATTTTGCTATATTAACTCTTAATCTGTGGATTAATAAATGGAGACTTTCGTTAAATGTCTAATTAATTGATTTTAAAGTGAGGAATAAATATTTTTTAGCTTATGCATATGATTTTGACATCAATCTACATTTATTATCATAATCATAGCCACACGAATAGGTTGCAAATCGCTATAAAATAAACATCTTCTATATAGCATTAGT
Source organism: Blepharisma japonicum (assembly GCA_949751835.1). NCBI lineage: Eukaryota > Ciliophora > Heterotrichea > Heterotrichida > Blepharismidae > Blepharisma > Blepharisma japonicum. The sequence goes on from CATKHK010000013.1 coordinate 508,236, forward strand.
TTCAAAATCTTAATCTACCAAAAAATTATGCTTTTTAAGAGCCCATAATCTTATATTTATTTTTCAAAAAACGAAGTACTATAGCAGAATGGCGCGAAATTAATTATCAAGCTCGATAACTACATCTTCTACTGGCTCTTGGATTTGATATGAAAGTCCGCCAATTCCTTCAGTCCAATAATTCGCCATGATATCTTCGGGAGTGTACATCCCAAACTTCTCCATGCTCCTTTTCCAATTCTCGTAAGTTTGGCCTTTGCTATGGACGTCATTCGTAGAGCGTCCATGGGCCTTAATTCTTCTGATATCTGGCCTTGATCTCAGCAAAGACTCAATTTTTTCTGAATGAGAGTGGAATTCTTCATAGACTTCATCATCAGTGTTTTCAATGGATTGGTTATCAGAAATCTCTGAAGGCGAGATTTCTAGCTACATAAGAATTACCCCTAAATTGAGGGACAATGATTTTTTCTTTATCAGGGCTGGCCTTCTCTGCCTTTGGAGATTTTTTAACGATTTTAGGCTTTTCTTCAATAATCTTCTTTGGACGACCTGTTTTTTTCATTGGTGGTTTGGGCGACGACATCACTATTTTTGCATCTGGATCTACCGATCTGATAATCTTTTCAGTATTTGTTATGAACTTTGAAATGGCTTTTTTGATGTGAGCAATAGAAAGTTTATGCTTTCGCGGTCTACCCTTTGCAACTTTTGTGACTGTTGTATTCCTCATTCGATATTTATCCAATCAAAATGGTGATAGGGTCTATGAGGGATGTAGATGCTGGGGAATTTTTTAGTTTAGTTTGTAAATGGCAAGTAATAAGGGTCTTAAAAGGGCGTTTATAGGAGTTGGGAGTTTTGTGCTGATTTTTCCATTGATACTTTATTTTTGGGGATTTTCTGAGGAAGAAAAAACTCAGAAATTAGTAACTTTGGCTTACGAAAAAACTGAATTTTTAGATAAAAATCAGGAAAATGAAACAGAGACAAGAAATTTAGTAGTAAAAGCGAACTTTACATTGAGTGATAGCAATGTGACATATGAAGTAATCCCTATTAATTTTTCTTCTATTTCGATTGACTATATAAAATCTTTGCCTCTAATAAAAGACCCACAAAATCAGCTTGATAACAGTGTCAGCTGTAAACCCGCAGCATTTGGATATACACAAGACCAGGCTAAAAAATATTTCAAAGAAACCAATTTCCGAAAATGTGAAAAATTTGGTAATGACGAAGAAAAATATTTAGAATTCGCCAATGATACCTTAATTTTGCACTGCAAAGAAGGGGAAAGCACACAGTATGCTTTGGGAACTTATCCAGATGAAGAAGTATTTGGGGATGTTAAAATGCTGCCTATATGAAGAGTATTTCAAAGAGAAGTAAAAATTGGGAATATGGAATTTGCCTTTGGAAAATGCTCTACAACTAATATTATGGCTAAACTTCAGAATAAATTTAACCAAAAAGCATCAGAAAGAGCTCTAAAAAGAATGGAAGAAATTAAGCAAAACCTTGGAATTAATAAGGTTAAACCACTTACAGTGATCATATTGCTGCTTGATTCAGTGTCAAGATATCATTTCTACAGGAATTTAAATCAAACTGTGGATTTTTTCAACTCAAATATAGCAACAGGGGAATTTTCAAAAAAATTGGCAATTTATGATTTTCTCATAAATAATGCACAAGGCGATACAACAAGACCTAATATGATTCCTTTGCTATATGGCTATGAGCTAAGCGAACTTGAAGAGAAATTGTCAAATTATACAATTTATAACCCATCAAATTGATTTAAATTTAAGGAAGCTCAAAAAGATGCCATATGAAATCACTATAAAGATCTAGGATTTGTTACAATGTTTGGATATGACACTGTTAACGATTTTTTATCTCTTTGTACAGGTAGGAAAATTTCTACTGATCATGTCGTATCAAATTTCTACCACGGAGCAAGCAAAGTATTTAATTATCAAGATTTTGCAACAAAAGAAAGATGTATCGGAAATAAAAATGCTCATAAATATCTGCTGGATTATGCATATGAATTTGTGCAAAATTATTCAGGACATAATAGGTTTGCATATCTTCATATTTCTCCTGGGCATGAAGAAACAGGAAGGGTGATTATTACTGCTGATGAAGATATTAAAGAATTTTTCAATGAAATTTTAGGCTATTTCAGTAAAAATAATGAAGATTTTGTCATTCATTTTATGTCTGATCATGGAAAACATTCTGGATTCTGAGATTTAGATTATGAAGGATATATGGAAAACAGGCTTCCTATGCATTTTATGATAGCAAACAAAGAATTAATTTCAAAAATCGGTAAAAATACTGATGAAATCATAAAATACAACACAAAAAGGCTGGTAAGTCGATATGACTGGTATTTGACATTTAAGCACTTGGCCGTTCTTCCTTATGGAAACTTATTTTTAGATTCCGAGACATACATGCACTGAAAGAGTTTTCAGCACACACATAACGCTGTCTCTCTTTTATTAGAAAAAATTGGCGATAATCGAAATTGTGCTGATCTTGAAATTCCTGACATTTCCTGCACTTGCAAAGAATTTAAAGAAATTTCGATTGAAATGGCAAAGCAAACCGTGGCTATCCAGAAACTAATAGATATGGGATTTTCAGCATTAAATGAAAAAATTAGAGATAAAAACAATGAAGATGATTGTAGAGAAGTTACCTTTAAAGAAATAGTCAAAGCTGAAGTATCAGCCTTAAAACCAATAATTGAAGGAGGGAACAAAAAATACAAAATCACTGTATCTATTAATGAAGGAGGAGAAATTGAATTTAACGGATATTTGGTAACAGATCAATTCAAAAAACGATTTATGGTATTAAATTGAAATCACTTACTACCTTATCTATGATTTGACGAGGATCACAATGGAACTACACACAGAATGTTTTTACAATTAAGAGAAATCAAAAGAGTCGATGATCCCACATGCAAAAAATTAGACAACGAGATGAATATTGACACAAACAATTGTTATTGTTTTAAATCAAATTAATTAGTAATTATTTAAATAAAAAATGATTTTTCTCTTGCTAAGCCTCGCCGCAGCAAGCTGTAAGACATTAATTAGTAATCAAGCCAAATCCTGTCAAATGGCAAAGCTATGATAAATCTTCCAACACCTTAACAATTCAATGAAATGCATATTCAGGCGGATCATCGCCAGTTTACTATGTTTCTTATACACATTCAGGGACGAGCTATTCATTGAGCAGCACCTCATCAACTTCGGCCACTATCCAATGCAGCAGCAGTGATGGTAGCTTTTTAGACGTTTATTATCAAGCGACTGTGACTTCTGGGACTTCACCGACTTCAGACTCAGTCTCTATGATGTGTGCAGGAACCCCAGCAGATGTAGTCAACTTATCATATTCAGCTTCCTTAAATACTGTAACAGTAACATGGTCAGCGAATGGCATTTCTAATGGAGGAACCCCAATTTTAGGCTTTAACGTATATAAAATGACATCAAGCTGAGCATTAGTATCAACAATATCAAGTCCTACAACATTTTCTTATGTGGACACTGTAAGTTATGCAACTCAATATTATTATAAAGTTACTGTTTATAATTGAGTAGGAGAATCCCCAGGTGCTACCTCTATAAGCGTTTTAATATCTCAAGTCTCTGATCCTAGTAAATCCACTATCACTTATCCAACCAGTCCTTCAGCATTATATTCTTTTACCGTAAAAGTTAGCATGAAAGACTCTTCAGGAAACACTGTGACAAGTCCTTCAACTTTTTTGCTTGAAGTCAGAGATGTATGTGAAGTAAATTATGGGTATGAGTGTATAAGGGTAAGCTCGACAAATGCAAATTATGTGGCTGACTTGATGGATGGGTTTGATTATTCTGCCTTTACTGATAACGGAGATGGATCAATGTCAGCTAGTTATACGCCACAATTAGCTGGACCTTATACTGTTTCAGTAATCCAATTGCAGCAATATGGGATTTTAGGAAATTATTGGGACAATGCATGATGGTATTCAAGCATTGATAGCTCACAGATTGATAAAACTTTAAGCTTCAGCTGAAGCTCAGCTGATTTTATTACATCTTATGCCTCAAATTTTGTAAGTATTAAATGATTTGGCTTTATTTTGCCTTTATATTCAGAAACTTATACATTTTATGTTCTGGCAGACGATTATGCGCAGCTTTATATTGATGGAATTTTAGTTGTGGATGCTTCTTCTAAATGCTGCATAGAATACAATGGAAATGTTGCGCTAACAGCAAACTCTTATGCATTTATTCAAATAAATTATAAGCAATTAGAAGGAAATGCTAACATACGAGTAGGATGGAGTAGCTATTCACAAACTAAAGAAACGATCCCTTCAAGCAAAATTTATTCACCTACAAGAGTCAATGGGTCTTTGTATACATTAGAAGTAGGGGTTGGGCTTAGTTCGCCTTCTTTATGCTATTCTACTACAATAAGCTCGACTACTGTAGGAGTCAGCAATCAACTCAGTATATATTCTGTCGATGCAAATGGAAATTTGCTTGATAATCCAACTGATGTGTACTCGCTGAGCTTTTCAGGTCCAGCAACAGTGAATTTTAATAGCGTCTATGGAAGTGCTGGGAAATCAACAGCAACATTTATATTGACAAAATCAGGGACTTATACTGCTACAATAACATTATATGGGACATCTATAAAAACGAGTCCATTTCAGCTGACTGTAAACCCAGGATCTGCAAGTACTGACACTTCTACATCTTCTATGTCAACACTTGCATCCTCTTCTCTAACAGCAGGAACCGTATATACAATAACTTTTTATCCGCTAGATGCTTATTCCAATTCTATAACTTCAAGTGTCTCAGGTGTAAATTTGGCTATAAACTTTGTCGACAATAATTCTTATCAAAGCTCTTTAGGAGTTTCTCAACCTAGTAACTGGACTACAGTATACGGGACTAACTATAGCGGCACTTTTTCAGGAACAACCATAACTTTTGTGATTTATAGGGCTGGGAATTATAAAGGGTATATTTATATAAACCAAGCTGTGCTATCTGGCTATCCTCTGTCATTGTCCATTATTCCTTCATCAATTTATGCACCTTATTGTGTAGGAGTTTTTTCCACAACTCAAGGAACAGCTGGAACTCAATTTAAATTTAGCCTACAGACAAGAGATTTGTATTATAATAATCTTGTTATTACTAGCATTTCTTCGTATACCTTAACAGCTACAGGACCTTCGACTGTTTCAGGATCTTTAGTTAACACTGGAAGTGGTACTTTTGATGCGACTTTTACTATACAGACCTCAGGGACTTATTCTCTTTCACTTTTAATAAATAGCTTATATGTCCCGAATCTTAGTGCCATTACTATTAGCCCTGGCTCTACTACAAGCTCAACTGCCTCTTCATTTATTTTATCATCTACTAGTGTGACAGCAGGAACTACTATTACTGGGACTATTTATGCTCGAGACCAATATTCGAATATTAGGACTTCTTCATCTGATACCTTTACTATAACTATTTCAGGGAATACAGGAGCCAGCGTATCAAGCTCTATTACAAATAATAATGATGGGACATACACGTTTATGTTTACTCCAACAGTGGCTGATACATACACCGTTACTGTGCAATTAAGTTCGTCTAGTCTAAGTTCTTCTGGGTCTACAGTGACTGTGTCTGTTTCCTTAATTGCTGCATTACAGTCAACATTTTCTAGCTATTCTTCACAAGAAGCAGGTACAGCTTATTTATATATAGCCCCAAAGGATAAATATTCGAATTCGATTACAAGCATCCCAAGTGCTTTAGGTGCTCAGTACTTTTATGCGAATGTTCAAGGATCACCCAATACACAAATTAAAGCTGCTTATGAAAATTTTACAAAGCTAAAGGTAGATTTGTCGTCTTTTTCTGTATCTGGAGATTACTCAATATTGCTTACACTTGTGCAGCAAGGAGGACTTATAGGGTTTTATTATAAAGATCAAGCATTTACTAGCTTGCAAGCTAATAATCCTTACTATAACTTTAATGGAGCTAGCCTACAATACTATACAGCAATAGACTCACAAATAAATTTTGATTGGAAAAACTCAGGCCCAAGCTATTTTTCGACAGCGATCATTAATTTGTTTTCTGTTAAATGAATAGGGAGAATCTATGCTGCTGCGACAGAAACGTTTACATTTTATGTTACTTGTGATTATCAAGCGAAACTTATTGTGAATAGCCAAACTTTGCTAAATAGCATTGGCTCCACAGTTACTAATGTTCAGAGTGGCACAATTAGCTTAGTATATGGAACTTTTTATGATATAGAACTTGATTATATAGCAGGCTCAGGCTCAGAAGTATATATAAAACTTGAATGAGAGTCCACAAGCATAGCTCGTCAAGTGGTTCCTTCAAATTATTTATTTTCTGATTTGAATTCAGCATCAAGCCCTTATTCGCTTACTATAAACCCCACCTCGACTCGTGCATCTAGCTGTAATGTCCTGTCATACCCTGGAGACTCTAGTGGAATTTCCAATGCAAAATCTCAAGTTGCTAAAAATTTTAGAATTGAAGCCAGAGATAGGTATAGAAACTTACAAACTACCACGACTGACACGTTCTATGGAATTATAACTACGGGATCTTCACCAATATCTTGTACATTTACTGCTGATTCTGCAGGGCTTTACAAAGGTACATTTACAGCTTCTCCTGCAGGTTCTTATACCTTGTATGTATATTTGCAAGTAAGCAGTGTCAATTATTTCATATATTCAACTTCTGTGACTGTCATCCCGGGAAATACAGATCCTACCAAAGCCAAAGTAACGGGAATTAGCAATACAATAGCAGGACAGGAAGGAAGCTTTTTAGTAACTGCTTATGATTCAGCTGGAAACCATATTACATCAGGCTTAGACACTGTTACAGTCACTATTTCTAGTTCTCAAAACACTGTCTCATCCTCACAGATTCATGTTACTGACAACTCTAATGGCACTTATTCAGTGACTTATATAATCTATATAGCTGACACCTATAGTATTTCAACCTCTATGAATGGTGTTTCAGCTTCCACAAGCTCTGCAACAGTTGTCCATTCTGACTTGAGCATAAAGGATTCTACAATTTCTGCACCAAGCACTGCAACTCTAAATAAAGTTCTAAACATGGACATTTATTTAAAAGATATGTATGGAAATGCTGTTAATCAGACACAAATCTGGTATGTTTATATGACAAAGGAAGATAATCCAAATTTTAATCCTTTATTTTTTGATGTAACAACTACAAGTTTGATTAATGGACAGTTTACAGCCTCTAAGAATTTCAGCCAGTATGCAGTGGATAAGAGTGGAGCTTGCTATTCATCAACTCCGCCTAGTGACCTTTCTTGGTGCGATTTTTCTGGGAGTTTGTCATTTTATGCATTTATTTTAACTTCAGGAGTATATGGTGAGTATTATGGTACTATTGATTTCTCTGGTGCACCTCTAGAGAGCGTTGTTGACTCTTCAATAAATTTTGACTGGACCTCACAGACGACAGTACAAGGAATTTCTACTACAAATTTAGGGGTTATTTGGAGTGGATTTCTATTGCCTACTACTTCTGAGCAATATACATTTACTTTAACTGCACAAGATTGGAGTAGTGTATATATAAGTAACCAGCAAGAAGTCGATACAACCTCAGGCACAAAATTTCAATATACTTTTACAAAAGATTTTTACTATGCTTTTAAGCTAAAGTATTATTGTTCAAGTGGAGCTGCTAAAATGCAAATTCATTGGAATTCCACTACAATAGCAGACGAATCAGTACCTTCATCGGCTTATTATCATTATCAAGATAACATACCGATTGGGTCATCAGCAGTAGTTATCACAGGAGATTAATAAAATTATAATTAAAAAAGAAATATTGTAAGCTTTAAGAGTGAAAATTTAAGGAAAAACAATTCAAAGTAATCTTTTGATATTGAATATTTTACACATTATTTGCTCTGCCAAATAAAATCTTCTATTAAGACAGCTTAAAAGCTAATTAGCATTAATTTAGTTTATATACACATTCTCATATTTACGTATTATAAGAAATATTGGTTAAATTGATTTTAATATGGTATTCGCTGAAGAAATTGCAGTCAATTGTCCACCATTTTCATCATTTACCTGCGTTATGACTCCATTTTCAACAAGTGCAGTAAACCTTCTTGTTCTATATCCCAAACCTTTTTCAGTTAAATCAAGTCCTGCATCTAAAGCTCTGGTGAAATAGCCTGAACCATCTGCAATATAAGCTATTTTTCCTCCCATATCTTGCCCAAACTCTTTTAAGACAAATGGGTCATTTACAGCTAGGCCAATTAATTCAACACCTTTTTGGTCAAAATTTTCCTGAAGCTTCACAAACTCAGGAATATGAGTTCCAGTACACGTAGGTGTATAAGCACCAGGGAAGCCTATAAGGACAATTTTCTTATCAGCAAAATAAGTTTGGGAGTCTATGTCTCTTTCAATGCTGTATTTTCCTTCTTTCCCTGAGCAAACTACAAGTTTTAAATGTGGGATAGACTGATTGATGTGGAGAAGACGCTTGCTTATTCTAGCTAACATTTTTATTATTAAAACCATGAAATTTCATGTTAATTTAAGAATTATTATGTGAATCAATAGCTTAATATTTATTAAAGCAGACATTTTTGATATATTTACAAGGAGCTGAATATATCTTTCCCTTTGATTTTCTCTATCAATGCTTGCTTCTTTCGGTTTGGGTTTTTCAACTTTGGAAGGATTTTTGGTGTAAAAATTGAAGCTTTTATTGCAGATTTTTCATTTTTTATGTCTCCTTTAGGAGATATTGGGATGCTACTTTTTTGAGTGTAGGATAAGATTGGGTTGTGAAAAGTTCTTTCTAATGGTTTATATCCATGCATAATGTGATCACATCTTGAGGTCTCAATTTTTATCTTCTTATTCTGTTTTAATGAGGGCAAAGAGCAGCTGGATTTTAGTTTTATATCAGCAGTACCACTGATTTTTCCTTCTTTTGGAATTTTTTCTTTCCCTCATTTTGAACTCCCTTTATCAACTTCTGGAATATATAGATTTCGAATAGGAGAGATTTGTGGAGACTTAAAGGATGCCTTATTTCCTCTATAGCTCCAAATTTTGTCTACGTCTTCGTATGAAAAATTGTAAATTCCTGAATGCTCAGATATCATTCTTAATGTATTAATTTTATAATGATAATGCCGTTTTTAGACACATAAAATTATCTTATAAAAAATAACTTTCTAATTGATTTTTAGAATTTTTCACAATATCTTATAACTCTTTGTAGCTTTATATATTATCTATTTTCTTACACTTAATTATATGCTTTTAATTAAGTTTACTTAAGAAAGTTAATCAATTTTTCATACAGCAAACTTTCACATTTCTCATATCCCATATGTATTATTTCATTGCCTTTAATTTCTTCCTTTTCCATCACATTATCATAATTTTCTCTATTAAAATTTGTCGAAGTTCCAGACAGTCATTCCATTAAAAATATTTTTCCTTTTCCAGCAATATGATGCATACCTGCACTTTCGTCTCCATCATTAGTTTCTGGGCTGTAATGAGTACTATGATCATTAATGATATCTTTTTCATAATTTCTGCAATCTTTACACTTACAGTTGTCAGAACATAAAATTCCAGCTTGGAAGCACTCACAATACTTCTTGAGACAGCTTGATCTTTTGCATGCACAGCCTCTTATATGTTGGCCTTCTTTATCAGCCTCCAGACTGATTTTCGGCCTAAACGCGACTGGGTTGCGCTCAAGTATGGCCTGTATTGCCTTAGTTCGAAAAAGCTCATAATTTTTATTATTATAGCAATCAGAACAATTGCAATCTTTACAATAATCTCCTGATGAAAAGCATTCACAGTATAATTTCAAGCAATGGGAATTACGGCAATTGCAATTCTTCCTGTTTTGGTGTTCTGAGGAAGTTAAGACTGGCTCAATAAGCATACTATTTGAGTCTTCCACTTTTTGCATCTTTTGAATTTGTAAAAAAAGGAGTATCAAGAGGAAAATGGCTTATTTAGATAAAATGAATCTGGATTAATAGGATAAGAATTAAATAGTAACAAAATATATTAATATGATTATTAATAATTTGGATCATTTAGTGTATCCTTGAAAAATTTAAAATCATATTAATTAATTGAATCACTGTTTTGTGAGATTTTATCTTCTAATGCTTTATAAATTTTTAAGTTCATATTGGAATTTCTAGAATTTTAGCTATGCTAGCAATTCGTATTTTATATTTTTTCATTTTTTCTGTGCTGCACCATGATGTATTTTAATTAATCCACTCAGAAAGAATTATACAATTCTTAGCATGGGATTTACTATTTTTTTAAGCAGATCCCAGTTTTTATATTATAAGAAAATATCCTGCTTCTCTTACTATATGAGCTTTGGAATATAATTAAACAAATGGAACATCTAATAGTGAAATCTAAAATATCGAAAAATAACTCAAGTGAGCATTTTGGAGCTGACTTGGACTCCAAAAAAAGCTTTGAAGATGCAGCAAAAAGCTTGACCGATCATGTACAAAAGAGAAAGAAAATTGATGCAGGCCTCTTGTCTACAGCAGATGCAATTTCAATATCAAAAAAATTAAAGCATTCACTAAGTCGGCTTGAAAAAATGCCTCCAGCTTATTTGCAAACTTCAACAACTAATCCTAGCAAATTTATTGTCAATGAAAAACAGAAGTTTTCATCAGTCAGACACAGGCCCTCTTTTAGCTTTGGAAGTTCTCCTCCACTTTCAAAGCCTCTTACTAAGCAAAAAAGCATAAACCTACATTTGCAGCTTTCAGAAATAAAAAAAATAAATAAATTGCCAGCTCCAGAAAATAAAAATTTTGAATTACCAATAAACACCTTTGTAACTGGCTCTACTTGTACTTTTAGGCCTACTTCATGTGATTTATATCAAACGACTGCAAATTCACCGAGAAAACCCAAAACAACAAGAAATAGCTCCCAAGTTTGTCTTGATACAATAATTAATGAATGTCAAGAGCTCGTAAAGTCGAATAGAAAAGAGACAGGCAGAATAATTGAGGAAGATAAATTTATTAAATCGGCTTTTAAAAGGTTAACTAAATGTGTGGAGAAACCTAGAGAAAATTTGAACAAAGACTATATAAATGAGTTTGTGAAAGATTTTAAGTCAGATAAAATCGCTTTTGTATATGGAAGAGGGAACCAAGGGCTTTATCTAAGATCTTCTAAAAAAGAACTGATTAAAATGCTATAGTTTGAATTAAGTTTTATAAAATGGGTTGTAGTGCTTGTTCCTGTGTCGGCCAAAGCATTGATTTTAATGTTGATAATGACCTAGAAGTCATTAACATTGAAGAATCATTTTACAAAACCAAACGTCAACAAAGTTTAAGCCAGGAACCTTATCAAGTTACAAAATCCCTTCAATCAAACCCTTATACCGTTTCTCAATCCCCAAAAATGCAAGAAATACTCATTGCCTTACTTCCTTATGAGTTTGATAAAAATGATGGATATCCTGACTATATGAATCCTGCAGAAAAATATCCTGATCGCACTGTCTATATTGGGCAAAAAAATCATTTAGGCGAAAAGCATGGTAGAGGCGTCTATATATGACAAGATGGATCTACATACACGGGCTATTGAAAAAAAGATAAAGCTGAAGGTCATGGCAGACTAGTGGACTCGGAAGGAAATGTTTATGAAGGGATGTGAAAAAATGACAAAGCACATGGGAAAGGAAAATATGTCCATTATGGCGGAATCAGCTATGAAGGAGATTGAATTGATGATAAGCAAGAAGGAAAAGGATTAGAAAGATGGCCTGATGGAGCTTATTATGTAGGAGATTATAAAGATGGTAAGAAAACTGGAGTCGGCCAATTCCATTGGGCTGATGGGTCAAGCTATAATGGGGAGTTTAATGAAAATCGAATAGAAGGATATGGAGTATATAGGTGAAAAGATGGAAGAAAATTCAAAGGAGCTTGAAAAGACAATAGGATGCATGGAAGAGGAATTTTTAGATGACCTGATGGTAGGACTTATAATGGAGAATATTCGTTTGATAAGAAAGAAGGGTATGGAGAATTTAGATGACCAAATGGGAAAATGTATAAGGGCTATTGGAAAAATGGAAAACAGCATGGAGAAGGACTTTATAGAGATGCATATGGAAATGAAAAAGTAGCAGAATGGGTAGATGGAAACCGTGTAAATTAAATAAAATATTGAAAAATTTCATTAACTAGCAATCTTTTCTTGAAGCAGTCTTTTAAAGATATCGACAAGCAGCCTATGATATATTTTAAATAAATAATAGCAAAATTGTATATTATTATGTAGAGCGCACCCAGTTCTAGCCAATATATCTCATGGCCATATATAAATTTGAATTTTGCTATATAAATTTGGTTGATCTAAAGCTCGATAGTATTTTTCTTAAACTTTTAACTCCTTTGCATCTATAAATTTTTGCCAAATCCATGATTACGGGTTGATGGAGCATTAGTTTTCAAATTAAATTATTTCCCAGTCTAATAGATAAAATGAACAAAAATCGTAATAATTCTAAGGACCAAAATTTGATAAACTCCTTAAAAGCTGAATTATCGAAAGAAAAAAAGGTTAATGAAGCAGCACAACAGCAGATTTTATGCTATCAAAACGAAGTTTTCTATTTAACTGAGAAATGCAAAACCATGGAAATGAGGATAAGCATCAAAGAAAAATCAATTCAAAAACTTGAAGAAAGAAATGCATTACTCTGCAAAGATTTAGCACTGAAAAAAAATAAAAGCGAAATTTTAGAGCTAAGCACTTTTTATACTACAGAAGGAGAAAGGCCAGCTACAGAACGACCATCATCAAGTTTTGAGGTAAAAGTTAGAAATCTGTCACAGGAATTAAAAGGAATTAGCTCAACTTTTGACTCGAGAAATATTCAGAATTTTGAAAAAAATTATAAAGAAGACTTTGAAAAAGAGATACAAAAAAACAAAAACTACAGAGCTAAAATAAGAAATTTAAAAAAGCAACTCAAAGACTCAGCTGAAGAAATATCAAAAATCAGGCAATTACAGCTTGAGCTACAAGAGTGTAAAGATTTAATTGAAATAAAAGTAGAAAATAATTCCGTAAAAGAACAAAAAATTTCGGAGCTAAATTCACAAATTGATAATTTAAAGTCTAAAACTCAAATCCATACATCCAACAGCTTCGAAAATGCAAAAGAAATTGAAATTAATAAGCAAAGGATAAAAGACTTGGAAAATGAAAATTTTTTATTATCTTCTGAAGTAGCTGAGCTTAGATTTAAAGTGGGTTTAACTGAAAAAGTGACTCAAACACAAAGATCAATATGCAGCAGAACTTCTATAAGCCCAAGATTTGATTGCAGAAGCGAAGAAGGAAGATCAATGGTAGGTTCAAAATTAATGGAAAGTTTCCATGATGAGGCATTTGTTCATATTTCTGCCTTAAGTAAACTCATGCATAAGCTAATGCAGAAGGCAAAAATTTCGGAGGAAGAAATAAGAGGCTATATGAAAGCATTGGAAGGTATTGAGGAATATTTAGAAAGGATAATTTAGAATTTATTTTGGAAGCTAATAAAACAAACAAGTATTATTTATTAAGGTAGTAAAATAATTCAATCATTATGATATCGTTAATTTAATTTTATTATTTGGATTGGAATACTATAGCAAAGATTAGTTTAATGCCTTAGAATTTAAAATGATAGATTCTAATTTTTAAAATTTAATTTTTTTATTATTATGGATGTTAAATTTCTTAAAAGTTGGAGAATTAAAAAGAATTTTAAGCTCGACACTAATCCATATTTAGATACGTTAAAAGCTTTATAAATATTATTTGCCATATATGTGGAAAAAAATTTCTAGAAAAATAAATGATTATTTTTCCAATAATAAGGATTAAAAAAATGATGTCGACTTGCTGAGAACACACAATTTTAGTTTTCGAGAAAATTTTCGTTAAAGAGCTGGTTTAATCTTTTGCAGGAGTAATAATTCTTTACGTGATAAAATCGTCCAAATCCTTAATAAAAAATACATTTGTTTAAAGGTCTCTACTATTATGCTTCAAACTATACATTTTATTTTTTTCCAATTGAGAGCATTATTTTAATATTTTTTGATTCTTCTCCCTTACTAAGTCAATAATAAAGAAGAAATCTATAAAACATATAATTTGTTGTCATAATTAAATATTTATGGTTAAAAAAATACAAATTTTTCATTTAATATTCATAGATCACTAATGGCTTTGCTTTATCTTAATAAAATAAATATTTGAATGGCTAATAACTATTAAGCTTTTTATTCAACAAATTATTATTCTTCAAGATTTACCTTAAATTATTAATTATAATATCCATATATTAATTCAAAATTGAGAGAAATATTTGATTAATGATAAAAATGAATCAGGTTACAGAGATTATTTTTGGCTCATTTAGTCTTATTAATTAAAAAATAATAAGTTGCAACGAAAGCAATTTTAATTTTTATTAACCTTAGTCCTAAACATATAAAGCTCAATTAAAAGGATTCTTGGAAATCCATATTTTTTCTGAATTAAGGTAAAAATAAAATATTAAAGAGAATTCAAAAAATGATAACTTGAAATTTAACTTAGAATATTTGTAAATTATTTGAGTCTTAAATTTTCTTGTCTACACAAACGGTATGCTTTAATTAATTTATTTTTAGACTTCAGTTAAGAAAAGTCAAAAAATTTGCTATAGAAGCCTATGTTATGATAACTCTAAATCTTCCTTTGGTTATTGCCTAGCCTTCTTAGTTCAGAAGATTTTCTTGTTTTCAATCCATTATCAATGGAAACTATTATTACAATTTAATGATTTATTCGATTAAAGCTTTGCCCCTCTAAACTTCAAGCAAACTATTAATTGTAATTATTAGTCCTTAATAATATTTCAATATTCTTTGCGGAGCAATTTCTAATCGCTGTCATCGTAGCACTTTAGTTCCCTCTTTGATTGTACATAGACATGCTTTATAACTAAGGGTTGGAAAAGTTCATTGAAATTTCTGTCACCAGCAGCAGTAATCAATAAAAATACTCATCCATTCATAAAATGCGATGTCACTTCTGTGATCTTTACTTTAAAAAATGCTAAATGTTTTTTTCTTCTGCTGTAGAACTTCAAGCTGCAGGTATCATTTATAATTAAGTCTCTCCCTGACTTGTTGTGGAGAAGTCGTTTCGGTGGGCATTCTGCTGACCAGACTTCTACCTTGAGCCTTACTTCAGAGTTTTCTGCAAGTGACTCTCCATTATAAGCTTTCACTGTGACATGAAAATCAAAAAACATTGATTTACTGACGCGCTTGGGAAAAGATGAGTCAAGCTTGAGTTTGAATTGATAATTTTTGTTATCACAAATTATCACATTTATTAAATCTTGTTTTCTGGGAACTTTCTGGAGCCGATTATCTAAGCTTGGGGATAGCTTCTCTCTTACCTCTCTAAGTAGTAATGCAAGCTCATCAGCATTTTTTTTCATATCCTCAGATGTTTGCAGCATAGCATTTATTGTATTGATTCTGCTCAATGCGGTATGTATGAACCATTCTTCTGGAACAAAACCTACTGGAAATTGTAGGTTATCAAAGTTGAAGATGTTTGCCATGTTGTCAGGTCTTTTCGATTCAGAATTTATATATATGGTAAAAATTTGCTGATTCAATAAAGAAATAACACAAATATTTGATGAATTTCTGATGACTAAAAATTATAAAATTCGTTTAAGAAACAGAAAGTAGATTCTATAATATGAAGGCTATGAGTAATTGGGTGATTTTATATCAAAATTTTTGATTTTTGTTATATAACCAAAGTTGCGTATTAATGCGTTTTTATCAGTTTTCTAATTTGAAGAAATATAATTTTCCTTTATAGGTCTTTAATATAATAAAATGATTAAATTCAATAGATTTATCAAATCAGTGATTTTCGTATTATATCAAAAAATTATTAAAAAATAAATAAAAAATCATGCTGGCATTACCAGGACCACTCTTTGATATTAGGCATGGAGTTGATATCAAAGGAACTCATATGATAATTGATCTAAATGAAGCTATTTCTGGAACAGGAGGTAGTTTTTGGGACTCAAGCATAATTCTAGCTAAATTTTTGGAAGAAAATACTAGCCTTATAGAAAATAAAATAATTCTTGAACTAGGTGCAGGGATAGGGATAACTAGTATAGCATGCAAAATTTTGGGAGCTTCTAAAGTTATAGCAACTGATTTAGAAGAAGTACTAGTTGGTACGAGAAGAAATATTGATAGAAACTGTGTAAGTGTAGATTGTATAGAATTAGATTGATTTAGACCTTTCAGAATTGATGCTGATGCTATTATATCAGCAGATGTAGTCTGGATTAGAGAATTGATAAAGCCTTATGTCCAAACATTAAGATTGCAATTAACAGCAACGAATTATGCAATTCTTTGCAATAAAATTAGGAGCTTACCTATTCATAGAGAATTTAAGGCAGAGCTTAAAGAAGCTGGAATAGAGATAAGAAAATTTAAAAAGGAGATAGATTTCAGAATATGAAGGCTATCTTTATTGCCTTAAATAATTAATTATATAAGAGTGATTAAGTCCAATTATGATTGGCACCTTGATAATAAAAGTTAGCATCAAAAATATGTGAAATTATGAAATAGATTTCAATATAAACTTATTGATAAAAAACCAAAAAAAAATATTTTAAAGTCTGTTTATATCATTACTATCAATTTTTCTTCAATAGTCCTATACTTTTCTCACCCAACTTATAATAAAAATGCCTAAAAAAGGGAAAGGTGGCAAGAACAAGCGTCGCGGGAAAAACGAAGCTACAGAGTTCAAGCGAGAGCTAACTTTCAAAGAAGATGGTCAAGAGTATGCACAAGTTCTCAGAATGCTTGGAAATGGTCGTTTAGAAGCATACTGTTTTGACGGTGTAAAGCGTCTCTGCCACATTAGAGGTCAAATGAAAAGGCGAGTTTGGATAGGCATGGATGATATTGTATTGGTGGGTTTACGAGATTACCAAGACTCAAAAGCTGACATCATCCTTAAATACACACCTGACGAAGTCCGAAATTTAAAGTCCCTTGGTGAGCTTCCTGAAAATCTTAAGGTAGCTGAAAATCAAGAAGAAGATCCAAACGATCACATTCAGTTTGCAAGGATGACAAATGTTGCAGAAGAGGACAGTGACTCAAGTGATGAAGAACGAAAAAGCGATTTAGATATAGAAAATATATAAGTTTTATTATAACTACTTATAAAGTAATTTTGATCGACATATCTAAGAATAGTATTCCTATATGCTTGATTTATAAAGTGAATAGTGTTGGATTCTGAGTAATTAATTAGTATTATTAAGAGAAATTATTAAAAAATTTGATGTACACTGAAAATATGATGATTATGATTTCATTTATGGAAAGGAAGCATTTTGCCGAATTTTTCCAAGGTTTTTAAATGATGTATAGAAACTAATGTTTAGTTTACATATTAAGTGCCTTCAAGTATTTTTCTTATCAGTGGCTCATTTCCTATAAAATTACAAAATTCTTCAGGCGTTAAAATATCACCAGAATTCGGCGTAATAATATCATTCAAAATCTCATCAATTGCTTCTTCTCTTTCCTGTGGTGAAATCCCATGAACTTCCATTTGCAAATTTTGAATCTCAGGGGAATCCATTTCTACCTCCAGCATAGAATTTAATATTGACAGCAAAATTCTCTTTAAGTCACTTCTGTCAATTACATTGGCATTTTTTACATCAAAAATCTTAAAAACCAGCTGAAGCCTTTCATCTAGAGACCCTTTGCATAGTACTCCGACTGCATTTAAAAATTTTTCGAAGTCTATAGAGCCTTGAAGGGCAAAAGCTGTGTAAAGTCTGTCACCAATTAAGGTCCCTTCAAGCTCTTCTATTTTAAAAAACTCAAGAAAAGCTCTTCTAGTCATAATTTCCATTTTGTTGCAAAATTTTCGATAATCAGTCCTCAGTCGTTTAATTTCAATAGGATTGAAGCGTTCTCTAGGAATTTTGAACTCTTTGTCTTGATAGTCACTTGCATGTCTTCCATAATTTGAAGAGTTGTAACTTAATTTCATTGAAGTACCTGTTTGAGATAAATTAGATTTTTCTCCTTTTAGAGTTCTTGAAGATAATTTCATAGGAATTCTATCCATTTTATTTACTAAACCAATTATTCATTCAATAATAACTAAAATGAGATTATTTGATACTAAAATTTATGAATCCAATGCTTCTTGATTAAGAATTAATTTTGAGGTAATCTAATCTCAAGTAAGCTTAAAGAGTTTTGGCTAATTTAAGGTAATTTTCTGTATTCAAATTGCTATCAATAATTTCTTATATTATAATTATTTAGCCAAAAGTACTCGTTTTTGTTAGTGATTTAGAAGAATTCATTTGTTTACCTATATAAAAACATTTTACTATATACCAAAATTAATATAGTAAATTAATACTGGATGAAAAATATTGTAGCTTTTCATAAACCAAGAGCTATGGAAATTTATACTTACCATTTTCTGGATATTTATTCGAAAGCTATTTAATTAGAATTCCCATTTTTATATATAAGTTGGCGAATCAATTTTTGATTCCTTTTTTTGTCGGTTTAAATTCGCTTCATCAATGATTTTAAGGTATTTTTATAATTTTCCCAATCTATATATTAGAATTGAGTAACTTTAGAACATTTTGTCCTAGCTTCTTGCATTTAAATAAATAAATATTTTTCTTTGAATTATTAAATATAGTGACTTAAGATCACTAACCAAAGCTTTATATAATTTGCACTTTTCTCTATACGCTGACTCTACTCTTCTAAAGTGAGGATAATATTCTGTTCATACGTATAGCATAATTGTTATTCAGTCATCAAAGATTATAAAAATCTTTGATTACTTGTTTATGAAGGTTAAACTTGAGAAAATACGAAACTTTTGCTTTATTTTGTTTTCCTCATAGAGAAGATTAAACAAATTTTTGTCATATTTGCATCTATTCTTCTTAGCCACCATTTATTTGTTGAATAATAGTGTAATGAGGATAATTTTACCCTTTGTTTTACTCCTCTCGCAAATTACTGCTGAGCAATCTTCAGCTTGTCTTTCTTGCCATATTATAATGGATGCAGCAAGAGATACAATTAACAACGGAATTTTCATGGACTCAGGTGCAGAATTCCTAATTAAAGTTTGTTCACTCTTTCAACATCATGAAGTTTGTCAAGGACTAGTTGATATGTATGGACGTGGATATGCTGAAAATGTTATGGCAAAGCTTCTCGAGACTGGCCATATTTGTTCCAAAATCGGGCTTTGCCAGCATCCAGAATATTTATTGGATAATTTAACACAATACGAGCAAGAAGTGCTTAAGGATATGCCACCAATCCAACCTTGGCCGGAGACAGGATCTGAAACCTTTTTTGTGCTTCAAGTAACAGACATGCACATTGACTATTTTTATCAGCCAAGATCAGAAGCTGAATGCTCCTATCCTGTTTGCTGTAGATCAGGCAATGGAACTGCTGGATACTGGGGATCTCGAGCTTGCTGTGACACTCCTCCACAAACTGCGATAGCCTTTCTTGAGCAAATCAAAAATCTTCCCATCAGTTTTGTTGTGTGAACTGGTGATAATCCCCCTCATGATGTATGGGATTATGAAAGAGAAAAAGAAATGGACGTGACAAGAAAAATCACGAAAATGTTCAAAGACCATTTAAAAGTTCCTGTGTTCCCCATTATTGGAAATCATGATTGCTTTCCTATGGATTTTTTTCATCCAAATCATGAACAAGTTTTATTGGGAAATTTAACTGAGCTTTGGCAGGATTGGCTTGGATATGAAGAAATTAAGCAGTTTGCTCAAAATGGCTATTACTCGACCTTAGAATCAAAAACAGGATTTAGAATTATAGGGCTTAATAATCAGCTAGGAGATAATATGAATGGATGGCTTATTCAAAACAATACAGATCCTGCAGGAATGCTTTTATGGCTTAAAAATGAGCTCTATAAGGCTGAATTAAATAATGAAACTGTTATAATTATTGGGCATATCCCCCATGGAGATAAATATATTGACTCAATATGGTCAAGGCACTTCAGAGTCCTTGTGAATAGGTTCCGAAATATAATCAGAGGGCAATTTTTTGGCCATACTCATGCTGACGAGTTCTTTGTAGTTCATTCCTTAATCTCTGAAGCTGATCCTGCTGGTGTTTATTTTGCGGCTCCTTCCTTTACAACTTATTGGTATCAAAACCCGTCATTTAGATTATATGAATACGATGTAAAGACACATCATTTATTAAATATTCACCAATATAGATTGCCTCTTCATAGTGCGAATAAAAACACTGAAAGTGCAACTTTTGAGCTCGCTTTTAATTTCAAAGAAGAGTATAGTATGACTGACATGTCACCCTCATCATTTGCCAATTTGGCTGATCAAGTACTTAAAGATGAGGCAGTTGCTCAAAAATACTATGCAAACTGGCTCGGCCAATATCCATTTGAGTCTAAAAAATGTGATAAAAAATGTCAAAAATCTCTTTATTGCAGGCTTTCTAACGATGTTTTTAACGATGTATTTGCATGCGATGAGCGAGCTGGGTTTGGGACATATGTTTTCGGGCTTGTCTGGGAAGCGGTCCAAGGTCCTTGGGAATATTTAGTTGAATAATTAATCCCAAGTATTTATTTTAAATTTAAATGAGTATTTATATCATTTGTTAAAGCTTCTTAATCTTAGTAATCATTGTGCAACAATTTTAAACATTTAAAAATGTCATTCGAAAATTCAAAAATCAAACAAATATCCACAATAGGCAAGCCTATGAATTTCAAGCAAGCTCTTCTATCAAAATATAAGAAAAGACTTGAAAGAAACATGAGTTTTTCATCAAGAGATACAATTGAAGAATTAAATCCGAGGCAGTCATGCATAATCCCAAATCATATAAAACATCCAAGCCAACCTATAAGTTTTATCGCTTGTAACAAAGAAAATATTCCGTTAAAACAAAAATCATTACCGAGAATTAAAATTCCTTTAGGTAAAATTCAAAACTCGTTTTATTCAAAATTAGAAATTCTTGAGCAAAAATTAAATTCATCGAGTCAACATATTTCCATTCCTCAAGGATTTTTTTCACCTGCACAAAGTAATAAGAATAGTAATTATGAATAAATTTATGTTTTAGTATTATTTAAATTTTTTTTCGCTTCAAATTCTTCATCTTTAGAAGAATATTTATAAATAATTTTAAATCGAAATTTAAGCTTATTTATAGCATATAAAATTTTATTTATTATTTTTCAGCAATTTATGTTAATCTGCACTATTAAATTTTTAATGAGTAAGATTAAATTAAAATACTCCATTTAGATGATTATCAAATATTAAAGGTAAAGCCCTAATGCTATTTATTTATTAATATGCATGCATGTTTACTATTTAGCTTTGAAATGAGAAAAATAATTTCTGAAGGAATATGCAAGAGATTTGTGATGGATTTATCATGATGATAGAACAGGTAGCTGATCTCTGATCGAAGACTATTCTGAAAATTATGTAAATCATTTTATTTCGTCAGTTTATAAGATTACTTAAATAATCCTTAAAAAGAAATTTTATGTTACTTCAAGTAGATCATCCTACAGAAGAAATTGCAAGTGCTGCTCTTAAAGAAAGTAAACGCATGGAACACAAAGGCAAGCTCCAAGAAGCTCTAGATGCGATTGAACGAGTTTCTTCTGATGCCATAAATCTTTCAGTTCCTAGTTCTCTTGATATAACAGAACAGATCGCATCATTATGTAACAAGTTAGTTTCAACCTCAGATTCCCCAGTTTCTTACCTTCGTAGAGCTGAGCAAGTATTATCAAATTGAATGAGTCTTTGTAAAAAGGAAAATGTTTCAATGAATGAAAGCACATTTCGCTTAGTTCTTTTGACTTTTAACAATTGAGGCACATATCATCAAGCAATGAAAAACTATCATATGGCCTTGAATTATCTTATGAGAGGGCTTAAAATAATTGAAGAGTTTCATGCAAATCAACCTGATTCATTACAATTTATAGCGAAAACAAAACTCAACATAAGCGCTTTATATTCAGAATTGCGCCGCTATAAAGAAGCAATAAGTCATGCTGAGCAGGCATTAGCAACTCTGCAATTAGAAAATAAACAGAGGTTAGATGGGAGACCGTTATCTATGCTAAGCAGCAAAGAGAAATATAAGGTAGAAACTATGATTACCACCTATGTGATAGCATTTTACAATATTGGTGTTGCTGAAGAATCCCTTGGCCATAGAAAAGCTATGATTCAAGCCTACACAAATGCTGTGAACATTGGATCGCAATTTTTATCTGATGAAAACCACATACTAGAAACTGCTAAAAAAGCATTAGCAGAGTCACAGATCATTAGGCCGGACTCTCAAAGAACCAAAGGGATGAGACCTCTAACAAGCAGAGAATTCATAACAGTCCTAGAAGAGCAGAAAAAAAGCTTAGAAGAGCCTTTTGAGTTTAAAACTAGCATTCAGCCTGACTCTCAGCTAAATACTGAACAAGACAAGCTTCATACCCAAATTTCTCTACCAAGCTTAAACCTATCTGTAGTCCCAAAAGAGTCTAAGCCTGAACGATATTATTCCCCAGAAGAGCTAAAAAGGCTGCAAAAAAGACTAACAGAAGACCCTACTAACCGATTTGTAAGCGCAGACCAATATTTCTATACAAAAATAAGCAAAACTCTTAATATTGGCTCTGATGTCAAACATATGAGGCCACTATCTACAAGTGGGGCTATGAATTTGTGAGAAAAAGAAAAAGAAGACAAGCGAAAAATTTCAGATTTGAGGCTTAGAAAGCATTTTAGGCATATGATTCCTCCACAAGGAAATACTGATGTAATTGTGCACAGAATAGCGAGGCTAAAAGCAGCAGATGAGGAAAATATCAAAAGGCAGGAAATTAAAATGAAATCGAAAATGAAGACTAAAGTTTATAAGAATTTATTGAAAATGCTGAATAGTAACAATACAAGCGCGGTTCCAGCTCAAAGACTGTTCTTTAAGCCTCCAGTGATTACTAGCAATCAAGCATCCAAAGATAATTCTGTAAGAATTGATGAAAGCACTATACAGCCTAAGAAAGGAACTAGCTTTAAGGTGGCTAATGACGAAATTGAGTCAATCATGGACAGAATTCATGACGAAATTAAAGCAATTGATATTGAAAAAGGGATATCCAAAGAAAAAGTCATTGAAAAATTCGAAGAAAGTGCATTCGATTCAAGGCTTGCACAGTCCACTTTAAGGAAAAATATTGAAAATAACTATATGCAAGATATTTTATTTGTAAAATCTTCATCAAGCCCGATGATATTAAGCAGTGAAATCATCGTAAATTCATTGAAGAGCTCAATAAAAAGGTTCAATAGATCTAAAAGACCTCAGACTGCTGCTTATAGAAGACAGCAAAAATTAGAAAATGCTTATGTTTAATATATTTATTCTCTTAATTTAAAGCATTTATCTGATTTATGTCCAAGTTGTAAGGATAAAATCATATGGTCATAATATTTTTGTAATAATGAATAATGATATTACAGAAGAAATAAAGGATAGCACATCTATAGAAGAATCACAAAATATTGATAGTGTTATAAACAAGCTCGAGCTGCCGCTTATTGTTGTAGTTATTTATCCTCCTCAATGATTCTCAAATGAAGATATTGAAACTATAGCTTTAATTATTCATCCGACTGAGATAACTTATTCTTGAAATCCAAGGATGTCTATAAGCGAAGGGTTAAGACTTTGCTTAATTTCCCATAGAGTTCGAATTCCTCAGGATCTGAATTTAAAGTACTTAATGGTATATTGTGGAATTAATGATGAAGGAATTAATAAAGCAGAAGAAAACATTAGATATTTTGTATCAGCTAAATCAAGTGAAATTCCTTCTTATGCGTTGCCTTATATGAAATGTGAAGATATTCGTTCAAAACTGGTACAGTTAATATCATGCTGAAGAGAAGATATGGCACTTTTAAATTCAAAATACCCAAATAATGTGATTACTGGGGATAGCCTAAAACCACAGGAAATTGGTCAATTAATTTTATCTAAATTTTCAATAAAAGATCCCCAAATTATAAATAGCCCGAGAAAAGGATGCTATCTGATTATGCCATTAGGAATTCCAGGTATGGGGAAATCAAGCTTGATCCCTGTTCTTCAAGAAGTTTTGCATAGCTTAAATTTTACTCTAACTATTATATCTCCTGACACAATAAGAGCTGAAAATATCAGCAAGCAGACGAACACTGAATTTGATTATAATTTCGATTATAATAACAAAAATACCAGAACTATTCTGCTTAAAAAACTGAAAGACGAAATTTACAAAAATGCTGACAATCATGTAATTTTTCTCGATAAAAATCATTCGCCAAAATCACTCGAAATGGTTTATAAAGAAGTAAAAAAATTTTCCAATGTTAACTTTATCTGTTTAGTTCCTAAATGCAACTCTCCATATTCTATACAGAGATCGAGAGAAATGTATAATTATGAATTCTCTATCTCTTTCCTTATGCAATGCTTAATTAGAATAAGAGATCGAGATATCCACGAGACATTAAGAGGATCTCTTAGTCATAAAATTTCTGTAGTCCTTATGATGTACAATATTTTTAGAAACTTTCAATTTCAGGATTGCTTGAAATTTGGTGATTTAATGGAAATTCCTTTCACTGATGAATCTTATACAGAAATCGATCCAATGCTAGAAAATCTGATAAAATACACCCTCTTGTCATTCTCTCCAGAAGAAAAGCCAGATCTTTCTCGACTCCAAGACATTACCAATGCAATTATAAGTACAAGCTTATCATTTCAACACATAAACCAACATGAGTTTGTATTAAATGAATTTAAAAGAATATTTAACTTATAGGAATTAATTAAAAAGTATAAAACTTATATTTATTAAGGGCATAGCAAAAAATGAGGCCAACTGATCTCAAATTTCGTAGTCCTAAAGAAAAAACTCCTGAGTATTATGATGTTGGGGTTACAATTACAGGGAATACTCTTTTTGATTCTCCAAGCCGACTAAGGCCTAATTTTTCCAAAGCATCAAGGTTCCCTCAATATGAAATTAACGCCAAAAGAACTGGCTATCGAGTTGGTCCTGGTTCCTATGAGCTTAAGCATGATATTACCAAAAAAGGCCCAATATATAGAAAAAATCATGCAGAAAAGGATCTCTCAAATAACGGGTATTATTACCTTGGCGATCAAATAGTTTTTGAGCCATCATTTGTCTTGAAATCTAAAAGAGCAAGCATAAATGATATCACCCCAAGGATTGACGCTTCTCAAGTGCTTCCAAATCGCCCTCCACGACCTGCAAGTGCCATTGAAGTTGGAGATAAATCTCCATGGTTTATGAGAAAATCAGTTGATTTTACTCTTACAGACGAAACCAGAACAAAAACCCCACAGTCACCAGAAAGGCCAAGAACAAAGCCAAGTTTTCCAAAACGAGCATTTATTAGGTCACCTTATTTCAGTACTCTGAATCATAAAAGAGCAAATAGTTCTTTTGAAAAATATTAATAAATTAAGTAAAATGACAACCAAAATCACTTTTCAAGTGAAATTTGAGCATGATATTGAAGATATAAGTGAGTCTTTTTTGGCTAATATACTGAATTTTGCTGTTATTTCTTTATATGGGCAGGTTGGGGGAAGCCAGATTCAATATAGGCTGCTTGATATAGATGCTGAAAATCATCAAGTAGCAATAGAAACTCCAAATGAAGATGCCTCAAAATTATGATGTGCACTTACATTATTAGGGTATTATGGTTCCTCACGAATAAGAGTTAAAGTCACATCTGAGGCTCTTTTACAAGAAATTGAAGAGATTATGGTTTAAAAACAAGAATTTTTCTTATAATAAGATTAAGTAGATAAAGGATTCAATACATATCAAAATTATGCAGAAAATAGAGTAATTTAACTTGGAAATTCTATGGAAGCTTATTTGTTCAATTTAGCATTAATTAAATGGAGTTAACTATTATGCTTAGAGATCAAATGTAAAGCTGTTTTATCAGGGTAAGATTTTATTCTTCTTGCACAAGTTTCTCTTTTTTGTTTTATTTCTGAACAAGAGTAAAGGTTTTCTGGGTTTTTTCGCTGATGAATTATTTTTATTCTTTCTTTTAAATGGTTATCATAATCTGCTCTTTTTTGCTGTGAATTATTTGAATTTTTTGCATTTGATAATTCTACTGTTTTATTAGGTGGGATTCATGGTGGCCTTTTGGGAGAACTTTTGGATTTTTCTTGCAAATACCCTGCTTTGGCCATTATGTTTCTGATAATCTTTTGTTGGTATGTAAGCTCTTTTTCAAAAACTATTGAAGTTTGGATACCTGAGGAAGTTTGCCGCTTTTCTCTAGGAGTTTGAAGTACGCTAACAGATGGAAAGGTGAACAATTCAAGATTTTTAGATTTTGAGTCTGATGATTGCAAAGAAATATTGAAATCTGGCTTTGTTTCTATTGTTAAGTCGTTGGATGTCTGCAATGTAGATAGTTTTTTATATCCACTGGTAGCAGAGGTAGTTAAATCACCAATGCTTTCTATTGATTGAATTAAAACCATATCGCTTTCTTGGAAGATTGAAATATCTGGAGTTTCAAAGGTCTGGTATCGAGAATTTACTTTTTGCCTGCAGGCTTGGGACAAAAGTGTAAAAGCAGCTTTTAGAGGCTTATTGATATACATTTTAAGGAGATCAGATAAGATAACCAATTTTTTGGAGGCTTTAAAAAATCTATAGAAATTCCCGATCATATGTATTCTAACAATATTTGCAATCTTACAAAGTGCTGGCTTGTAAGATGACAATTTATTATAGAATATCAATGATTTATAATGATTTTTGAGAGAAGACGCAGCTATATTTCTCACTTTTTCACTTAGCTTGATTCCAAGACTTTTTAATTTTTCTGCATTTGAAGTTAATTTTATAGCTGAAAAAGCCTCCTTTCTTCTATTTTCAATACATGATACTAATAACACAGCAAAGTTTTTAAGATAATTTTCCGTTTTTTTCTTAATATTTTCAATATAAATTCTTATTTTTTCTGTTTTTTCTTTTCATATATTCAATCCATATCTAATTGTTCGTAATCGTACAACATTCATTATTTTTAAAAAATCCTCGAGCTTACTAATATCTGCTTTGCTAATTTCTTTTTTTCTTTTAATTTCATTCTGTTTTTCAATACTCTTCATTCTTCTCAAATAATATTTCCATTTCCCAAAAGAGCATTTAACTCTATGCCCAATAAAATTTCTCATTGTTTTTCTGATAACCATAACAGCATTTTTCTTCTGGAGATATAAAAGTTGATATTCCTTAATTTGAGAAAAAGCAAACCATTCTTCTCTAAAAATGCAATCTGATAGCATTTTTATCAGTAATTTAGTGCCTTCTTTTATTTTCAACTGTCTTTTTTGCTTATTTCTTTCATTTTGCTCTTGAATTATTATTAGATTTTGCACATAATTTCGTATAGTTTGGAAGGCACTAGATTTTGAGCTGATTTCATACCGATTTAATACTTTTTTAATTGACGTTGGAACTAAAGTCGCTGCAAGAGTTCTTTTATGGATAATTTTCATTATTGTATACTCCTTAATCTTTTTGAAAGCTCTTTGTAAAACATTAAAAACAGTAGGCCTAAATGCATTCAATAATTGCTTTTCTTGTTCCTGATTTATATGCTCTAAAAATATTTTTTCCATTTCGTTTTCTTCTTCTGGTATAAATGCAGGCGACTCCATCCGAATTGTTTTATTGAACATACGAGGAGTTACTGGGGCACTATTTCAGAGATCTAAAGAATTTCTGACTGCTCGCTGAGCAATTTCGGATCGTTTATAAGGATAGACAATAGAAAGATAGTATCCTATAGGCTCTATAAACCCAATTGATGTTTGGCATGCAAAAAGAGAGTATATGCTTTGAGAATTGAAAAGCGCTATATTTGTGTATTCTTCATTAGCTGCAAAAACTGTTGCAGACCAGCATGAAAGCTGACAGATATTAGACTCAAAAGAGGAAGAAAGTCGAATTTTTCTATTATATTTTCATTCAAAAATCAGCCCATTATTTTTATCCATACCATATACAGCATTTTCTGTGCAAGATATCGTTTCTATGATCGAATCTTGATAAATTGGTGCCTTGATTAAAGTCATACAGTCATCAAAGAAAAAAACTTCTCCTAAATCTGTCAAAACACCGACAAAACCTTTCCCACAGCACATGGAAACTACTGCATATCTTTCTAAGTCTGGAACTGTCGTCAAAATTTTATTATCTCTTGATTTTTGTGATACCCCAATACTTGGCTTTGGTGTCGATATTAGCCTGCCTCTTAAATGATGATGCGAGTTTCCTAAAGACCCAAAGATATAAACATAGCACCCATCAGTGCAAATGCATGTAAAAGTATCCCCACATAAAATTTGATTAATTTTGAATTTTTCTGCTTTTGTAACTATTTGAGGACTTTGCCTACAAATTGGTCCCGAAGTCCCTAGTTCTCCATGAAATCCGCTTCCCCATGTTATAAGTTGTCCTTCTTGATTAATAGCAGCTGCATGCGAAACTCCAATTGAAACTTGTGTGATATTGGATAAACCTTGAATTTGGGTAGGAGATGAGGCTTCATATAAATCAGGAATACCAAGAAGACCAGTTTGGTCTTGATCGTAACCCCAA
Organism: Blepharisma japonicum; assembly: GCA_949751835.1. NCBI lineage: Eukaryota > Ciliophora > Heterotrichea > Heterotrichida > Blepharismidae > Blepharisma > Blepharisma japonicum. The sequence goes on from CATKHK010000013.1 coordinate 537,307, forward strand.
GAATACATATTTCTATTGGATCCTATAGCTATTGCTATTGAATCATTGCAAACCACTTGTATAAGCTTAATAGGAGTAGGTATTTCAACGGGAAAGGCAAGGCCCTGACTATTTGCGATTTCCCAAAGTTTTCCATCAGCTGACAATAAGAACCCTCAGTTTTGAGAAAGGGTGAAAGAAATGATAGGGCTTTGCTGGTCAGTAATTAGGGAAGGTATTTCTAAGTTTCTTTTGGATGAATCTGAGTCTGGTTTCCAGAATCCAGCTGAATATGATTTCACATATTTTTCTTCTTCCATAGTAAGTTTACAAAAAATACAAATTTTAATAATAAAATATAACTAGTAGACATGGTTTTGTGGATAAAAAAATAATCGTTTTTTAAGATGTTGTAATTTACACTTTTTGATTTATATTTTAATGAATAATTATATATGTTATAAAAATTTCACTTTTGATTTCATACGTATATTTGAAATTAAAAATATTAAATGAAATATATTTAAACATAGAAATTGATTATTAATCTTTCACAAGATATTGTGCTACTTAATAATGAGATCTACAAATCCGTGTAGGATTAAATATACTATCACAACTCTGAGCTTTTATCATAAAACTTTTCTTTAATTTAATCATTTTATTTTTTTAACATAAGTTTAGTTTTTATCATTAGAGGTCAGATTTCTTGCTTAATTTTATTGCTTCCAAACTCCAAGAATTATTGTAATCAATTAAATATTTGTCAAGCACATTTACAGTATCTGCTTGGTCGTAATTAAATACAGATTTTAGTTTGAAGTCATTTATGGTTTGATCGAAAATTTCATCAATTTTTTCTTTTTTTGATTTATAATACGATAAATTTGGGCATTTTGGAGAGTTATTTTCAAATACTTTGTTTTCATTAGTTTGTGATATCTTAGGCTCATAATTTGATATTTTAGGCAGTTTATTTATTTTCTTTGCATAAACTTGTCCTGAATAAGCAAAAGAGTCAGTCCTAAAACTTTTTTCTAAAATACTATTAAGAGTTTTTCGAGTTTTCAAATCATCTAATAAAGTTAAACCAATAGTTTTGCTGATAGTAAATTTTGAAGGAGGCTTTAATGATGAAATTTTATTAAGCTTTTTTTCTGTTTCTCTCACAACTAAAGATTTATTGACCGGGTATTTTTTTATTGTGGAATTAAATCTTGGAGAGTTCGGGCCATTAATATATTGCCTCTTGTAAAATGATAGGTTTTCTATTCAGTATTTTGAGTGTACCGGACTATTATGCTGAGAAAAATATGATCTATGTATAGATCGCTCAAGATCCTTTATATTGGTATCAATTTTTGCTAAGGACTTGGATTTTGTTAGTTTAAAGTCTGAAAGAATATCTTTATCAGACTTGTGGTCGAAGCGTGAAACTTTATATAATGGTGATTTCTTATTTTTCGACATATTTTATTTAAATATAAACATTTCCCTATTCGACTTATCAAAGTTATTAAAAAAATATTCAACCTTAAAATAATATTTTATGTTAAATATTTTTATTAAATTAAATGTCTCTATTACAAATCGATCTTGAAGGATCATCAGAAGAAGATTTTTTAAAGTATACTCAGCAGTTAGCAACTCCTTCATCAGGCTCTCAAAGAGTCATTAATTATTTCCCTTCGGGGTCAATTAATTCTCATTTTTATTCATTAGATGATACAGATGAAGAATTTGAATTAGCGAACACTCCAAAAATCACGCAGGAAGAAGAAGGATCAGCTGTTTTAACTTACGAAAATTTTATAGAATACGAAGCATCGACACCAAAAGCTCCAGTTTACTCAATGAGTAATTCAGTGAATTGTCAAGAAGGCTCAGCAACAGATAGATTTTATGAAGAAAAATCAATAAAAGAAGATGCAAATATCTTAGAAATTCAAAATCTTAATGTGAAATCTGAAAACTCTCAAATTATTGAAAAATTTTCAAACAGCAAAACTAAAGAACTTGAAGATGAAATTCAAAATTGGAAAACGGAATGTGAAAGATATGAAAAACAAAACCAGCAGCTTAGGTCTGAAATTCAGCTTATCACTAATGACTTTCTTGAAATGGAATTATCTTTAAAACAAACTAAGCAAGACTCACAAAAACTTTTAGAAAAACAAAAAACTTACGATGAAGAAATTTTAAAAATTTATGATATAGTAGAAGACATCAGCCAAGAAGATGGAATACCTCGAACAAATAAGATAAGTAAAGCAGATGGCCACCTCTATAATCATATTGCTAGTAAACTTGAAATTCTAAGATCAAGAATGCATAGATACCGAGCAAGAAACGAAAATCTTCAAAATGAAATTGAAAGGCTGAACCTTGAAATTAATGAAAATAAAGATGATGGACTTAAAGATAAAATCATAGAAGATCTCCACAAAAAACTAAAAATTTCTGAAGAAATCAGAATGCAGAAATTTGAAACTGAAAAAGATTCTATGATTTCTGAGTTAACAGTAAGATTAGAAAATAAGGACAAATTAATCTCACAATTAGAAAATCAAGTACAGCTACTAAAGCTAGGGAAAGATAGAAGTCATTCAAGTAGGCAGTCATTTACAACTGATGGCTCTTTAACCGCGAGACAAGCTGGGACTTTTGATTCAGATACTGACCAAATAACTAGAAGGCCAGATTCAAGTAATCAAAAACCTTATGAGCATTTTAATTATAATGATGTTTTAAAGGATTTAAGGGAAATTACATCAAGAGCTTCGAAAGCACTTGACCAAAGAAATAGCATTAGGAATTCTCATAATGTAGGAAAGCCTAGTCAGCATCATAGTAGCTCTCCCTTTATTATGAAAAGTAAAGAAACAACTTCTAAAAATCAGCCGAGAAGAGCAAGAGAAGATGCTGCAAAAAAAACTAGCAATTATAATAAATATCAAGAATATGAAGAATTAAAGCGGAAATATGGCGGAATTGCAAATATGAGTCCAATCCATAGAAGTTAAATAATAATGGTTTAATAAGATTTCAAGAGATTTATTATATTAAATCACTCTTGCAGCATTTACAACTTTAACTCTCAGAAAAATCATATGGTAATGCTTCTTCCATCTCACTGTCTTGAAAAACTTCATTTCCATGTTTTGGCCTCTTTGTTGGCTCCCCAAGGAGCTCATCCTCATCATAACTCAGTCTTTCCCTTTCAGTGTTTTTCATCATTTCATTGATTCCATCAAGCACACATGATGGTGATTCTCCAAATGCATATCTTCTAGATCTGGGTGTTAAAAATGGAGATCGCGTTGGCGATCTTATATGCTGTCTGCTAGGGGATGGACAATAAGATATCATCGGCAATGGCAAATTACATGCTAATGAGCTTGGAGGATTTAATGACGGGACTCTCGGTGACTGCTGAATTTTTTCACTATTTTTGCTTATAGCCAAAAGGCTTGATTTCATATGAGCTACATACACATTATTATAAAACTTGATGATATCTCCTGTATTAGTTAGCCCATCTATCCTTACATTTCTAAAAATTTTCCCAGGGTCATTATAGCAATCTGTGTATTTTGCAATCAAAGCATTAAAAGTGACATTTAAATTTTTAGCTTTACAAACCCCATATATTGTGCATATTATTATTTGGTCCATATGTCTATTAATAAAAAGCTCAGTATTGTCGCTTAAGGCATTTTTCATAACATTTCAAATTTCTTCTTTCAGAGGTTCAGGAATTTCTAATAAATTTGATAAATCTGAAATTCTTAAGGCAGCATGTGACAGGACTCTTCTGCAAAACATCTGAATAGCTGGGTGAGTATTTTCTTCCTTGGTATTAAAATGCTGCTTTATTAGTGATAAGGCAGGGGAAGACTCAGCCCATGCCAGGTAGGAGATTGTACGAAGCTCAAGAGTTTTGAAATAGGTACGGAGAGCAGTAGGAATTTTGGGGTCAAATTCAAGAAAACTCTTCATTAGCTTCCATGAGTCAAATGCAGAAACTCTGCATAAGTCTAAAACTTGTTCATAATCAATTACTGTTATATTGCTTACAAAAAGCACGGTTTCTAGGCAGCAAGATAGCAAAGCTCTATAGAAAGTTTCATTTTTCAATATATTTGTGAGTGGACCTTTGACCTCAGGTCGAATTTCTTGCTGTTTTTCTTCATTTCTTATGAGTTCAAGTAATACTTTGTGAAATAATTTTACTGTTAAGTCTGCTTTTAGATTTGTGTCTGGATTATTTATTTCATGGCTTTCTTCACTTCTAATGAAATGATCCATAAATAAAGCAGGAGCATGGATTTTTCCTGATTTTTTGGTGATTTCTTCTAGCTCAATCTTAAACTCTTCTAGTAAATTAGTTAAAAGGGAAAGAGCTTCGCAGCCAATTTTTTGCTTAATTTCTTGTGGAATCGAAGAATTTTCGTATGTTTCTAGATGGGAATTAATCCAAGTTTCTAGCTCAACTGAAGTTGAGTAAGGAGTCAAGGGTGGAAATGATTTGACAGAATATGGAGAGTTACTAACGATAGAAGGAAAATCGATTTCTTGTAGCTTAGAATTTACTGGTAGCTTGCTTCCATAGGAAGATCTTTGGTTTGATACTTCATAGTCAAGAGATAGCTCATCTTTTGGGTTTTTTTGAAAATCCAACATTTTCATTAGATAGCTTATATTTTTATATATGTCGTATCAATTATATCCTAAAATCAATTTGATTTCTACTTATATTTTTGAAATAATTCCATAATTATCTCAAGCTTCAGTTAATGCATGGGAATACTGATTGGCCTACATCTTTCATTGCCTTTTGAGAACTTTCCATAAATCTAGTTTGAATTCTAAGCCTTTAAATAATGCAAATAAGAGAATTGCATTGGTTTTATATTGTTTTTTGACTATCCCTAAAATTTTCCTGAATTGGAACCTTGAATGCAAAATCCTAGAGCCAACATCTACTTTTCAGTGAAATTCTCTAAAATGCAAATTTTCATAATGCTGTCCTCTGTTTAAAAAGTGTATAAATTTAAATATCTTCAAATATATTCTAAATTTGTGTTGCAGCTAAAGAGCTTAATTAATCTCTATTATATAAATGTCTTTTATTCCAAGCACAAGCTTTTTTGATGTAAAAATTTATTTAGTCTCCTGGAGATATTGAAAAACCGCAAGTCAACCAACCTAAAAAAATTGTAAAAAGACCTCCACCTACAAATAAGTTAAAATTTCTTACTGAAGCCAAAAGTGAGCCTATTATTCCTGATCAAAAAAATAGCGCGGTTCAATTCTATGAGTCATCAGTGTTAAAGCTTATGCAAAATGATGATGAAGAAGTAAAAGAGCCCGAAATTTTGCAACTTGATATGCCACTAATAGATGAAGAGATCAAGGATGAAACCTTTAATAAAGCACTTAACCAAAATTTCGCAGAAATCCCCAAAAAGGCTAAAGAAAAACTAAAGCAAAAGCCAAAATTTAAAGAAAACTTCGTGAAGTTAAATTTAAGCAAAGGGAAAAGTTTTTCTAAAATGGGAAAAACGAGATATGGAAAAAAGGGTAAAAATAAAGCATTATTTGATCCCACATCTTATGGAATGGAGCAAAGAAATATTGTCTCATATTCTGAAGGATTTACAAACAAAGTAAGAACTGAGCATACAGATTGAACGGAAATCTTAAAAAATGAATTTGGGTTTAATGATTGGAGAGAAGGACAACTTGAGAGCATCCAAAAATTGACAGAAGGCAATAATGTTTTGACAGTATTGCCTACTGGTGCTGGAAAAAGTTTAATTTATCAATTTTCCGCAAGAATTTTGTCAGGACTCACAATTGTAATAACGCCTCTTGTGTCGCTTATTACTGATCAAATTTTAAGGCTGCCAGCATGCTTATCAGGAGCTTGCATTCATGCTCAATTGCCACCTCAACTGCAATTTAAAATCTACCAAGAAGCGAAAGAAGGGAAAATTGACATTCTTTATTTAACTCCAGAAAAATTTCTTTCAGATTGCTTTAAATTCCAAAATATTTCTTTATTTTGTATAGACGAAGCTCACTGTGTTTCACAGTTATCATTTTCATCCAGACTTTCCTATCTACTAATTCCTAAATCCACAAATTCTTTAAGAATTCTTGCACTAACAGCTACTGCACACAAAGATACTTGTAAAGACATATCAGAAATTTTACACATTACAGAGGTAATTTCTTATGGCTTCCCATTGCGTAAAAATATTGAAATAAAAATTTCTAGAGATCCTGACATTATTACAGCAATTGGAAGACTAATTAAAACTGACGAATTCAGAAGAGGAAGTATAATCATATATTCTCCATTTCAATATCTAACAGACAGTGTCGCTCAATGGCTTAAAAGCAAAGGAGAATCGGCTGCAAGCTTTCATGGAGGAATACCAGACTATAAAAAAGAAAAAATTCAAGAAAATTTCATGACAGGAAAAATTAGAATCCTAGTGGCTACTGTTTCATTTGGGATGGGAATTGATAAAGCTAATGTAAAAGGGGTTATCCATATGTATTTACCTAAAACCCTAGAACATTTAGTGCAGGAAACTGGAAGAGCAGGAAGAGATGGCGAAATCTCATATGCCCACATTATATTGAATGAAAGAGATATGCATCAATTGCGATCATTAGGCTACACAAATCATATAACAAAACGACACATAATCCAGCTAGTGAAATCTATAAATCGCAATGGATTCAAAAGGAAAAGAGGTGACAATGATGTTTTATCAAAAGATCCATCCATAATAAAACTGCAAGAAACATGCGAAGACATGGGCTTAGAAAAAGATACTCTTTCTTCTTTACTATTGGAGCTCGAAAAAAGAGATGTGTTAGCTTTAAATCCTTTAACATATACAGCTGTTCAAATCCGATTTCATAAATCACAACCTGATCAATTAGCAGAAAAATATTCTATCATAAGCCATGTTCTTGCAAAATCCAAAAACTACGCAGGAGTAAGAAAACTTTATATTCCTGATATAACAGAAGGCATAGGATTGTCTGTACAAGATATTATTCAAGTGCTAAGAAGGCTTGCAGCCACAGGAGAAATTTCATGTGAATTCTCTGATGAAGCTTTTATTCTAGAGCCAAAAAATGTCCCAGAAGAATTCGAGCTACTTAAACTAGCAAAAGACGTGGAGGCATATTTTTCACGAATAGAAGAGGTTTATAGAGAAAAAATTGAAACATGTTATAGTGTTTTAAATAAATTCGCAGCAGATTCTTATGCTTCCAGCAAAAATTGCAATGAAGAACTTGGGAATTATATTAATACTTATATGAATGGCAACGTTAAAGAAATGCTCCCTGAGCAAAGGCTGCCTTTGGATATTGATATGGATATTCACGCGGTAGTAGGAAACTTTGATGGCATCCCAGATACAAAAGATATAGTTTGTGTGATGCAAGGAATTAATTCAAGGAGAACGCCTTCTACAAGATGGAAAGACCACCATATGTGGGGAAGATATATGAAATATCCATTTAATCTAGTATACGAAGCAGTTAATGAATTTCTTCTTGATGAAATTGAAAGTAAAATCGAATATCGAGTGAAAAAACAGAAAGAAGAAACAGGTGAAATTATTGAACAAGATAATTAATCTCTTATCTGTATTAACTAATTCTGATGCTCTTTTTTAAGCACTTTAATGATAAATTATGCATTCATTCCAATATTTAAAATTAAATAGCATCTGCTAGAATTCTGGAACAAAGAAAAAATAATTAAAATAAATTTAGAAAGCCAAAATTAATGAAGATATTTTTAGAATATTGTCCCAGAGCAATGAACTCTTTTTGCACCTGCAAACCTTGGGTCATCGTCATCTTCTTCTTCATCTTTATAGTCAGAATGAATCTTTGTATCATTTTCAGTCACATGGTATTTTTCAAATTCGATCGTGGAGTGTTTTTCTACCCCAGGAGTGTCCTCAATTTCCATTAAATCACCAGGTAAAACAGTTCTTAATTGGTTAATTTGTGCAGGAGATAAAGAACGTGGAGCTGGAAACTCAACTTCAAAGGTAATGAATAAGTTTCCGAACTTGAATGGAGTCCTCATAAGCGGCATTCCGAGATCTCTGACAGTCCTAACATCTCCAGGCTTTATGATGTCTTGTGGCTCAGATTGAATCAATTTTTGTGTGCCATCTAAGTGTTTGATAAGGAATTTATAGCCTGTCAGTGCTTCTTTTAGTGAAATTTTCTGTAGCATAACCAAATCTGCCTTTTTTCTCTTAAAAAGCTCATGCTCCTTTTCTTCAACCACCACTATCAGATCTCCAGCTTGCATTCCTGGCTTTTCATCACTTTCACCCATAAATGAGTACTTATGGTGGTTTGGCACACCTTTATCAATAACAACCTCAATGATCTTCTTTTCCTGGAGAATCTGTTTTCCTTTGCAAGTTTTGCATCTGTTTTTGGCATCATATGTTTTCCCTGTGCCATTGCAGTTGTCGCAAGCTCCAGTACTTTGTGAGACAATTCCATGACCAATTTGAGTCATTTTGGTAACAATGCCTCGACCTTTGCAATAACTGCAAGTCTTAGCATTGTGCCCACCTTCGCCATTGCAGGTTTGGCAGTTCCTGTCTCGGTTTATAGCAATTTTTCTGGAAGTTCCATTGTAAATATCTTCTAGACTGCATTTCAATGAGTAAGTTGCGTCTGGGCCACGCCTTGGGCCTTGCTCTCTTCTTTGTCCTCCACGACCTGCTAATAAGTCAAAAATGCTGGTTGCTTCACTTTCAGCGCCACTCATCCCTTGGTTGATGCCTTTTTCACCATATCGGTCATAGACTTTTCGTTTTTCAGGATCTGAAAGAATTTCTGCTGCATGTGTGATTTCTTGGAATTCTTTGGGATCTCCACCTTTGTCTGGGTGCTTGGTTTTGGCTAGTTGTCGGTAAGCTTTTTTGATATCGCTACATGATGTGTTCTTGTCGACTCCCAGTAATGTATAGAATCTTGTGTTATCAACTTCCTCTTCTTCATGAGGACCCTGTGGGACTCCTCCACCGAAGAAATCGCCGAATGGAAATCCACCGCCGCCACCACTACTGAAGAAATGCATTTAAAATATATTACAAAACACATTCTCATAAGCTTATATAGGTGATTCTAGAAAGTTCCATTAATTTTAAGCCACTTATACAATAATCAATTTTTGATAGCTGAAGTTTATAATAATTTACCTTTTACCTATGATATTTATAATTTTACTCAGTTGATTTCTGTATTATTCGGATAAAGATGTTTATTTGCTTAATTTTATAACTCCACATATGAGATAAAGAGCTTATTATTCTTTTCCATATAAAGCTTATTACTCAAATCTTAACGAATGAATACTCACGAAATCATTCCACCCACTAGCAATCACAAATTTCACATACTGAAAAACCTTGGTGCTATTGATCTCTACAGTTTCTCTCTGCAGATCTCTCGAATCCCCTATTTCAGTTTCCCCGATTTTTACGAAGTTGCCTAGATGTGGGCCTTCGCTTCCTTCAACTACAATCTGCCGCACTTTTGTTGATACAAATCTGATACTTCTGAGAGATTTGGCTGGGGTCAGCTGAATTAAAATTTCTTGAGGATAAACTCCTGTGCTCATCCAGAACTCTCGGGTAGGCTGAGAGAGGATATTATCAGCTGGAAACTGCTCATCATAAGAGGTTGCCATAAGAACTCGTGCCATTTAATAAATTTATGAATTTAAATTGAATTCTTATAGTAGATGCGTGGTAAATATATGAAGACACAATGAGAAATAGCAAAAACAATGATTTGGCATAATAAATATGTCGAAGAATTGGGTTTTTGCTGTTGCGCTTATTTTTTTGATAGCAAAATGTTCGGCTGCCAACCCAGGAATGAAAATTTCTCGAAGTCTTGAAGACGCTTCTTCATTAGTAAGAGATTTGATACCTATTGCAGCAGAGTATATATCAGCAGAAAACTTAGGCAGTCTCAATTTCAACGGAGTTGATAATGGCATAAATGTAGCTGTCACTGCTAAAAATATTGCCCTTACAAATTCCACAATTAATCCTTCCAATGTGAGTGTTATTATTGTGCAGCCAAACTGGTTTAATATCACTTTTTATAATTTCACAGGGGATTTGTCATTTCAGTACTCTGAATACAACACAAGTAAAAATATTAACAAAACAGGAACTGCTGATGCATTTTTCACTGGCGTTTTAATAATGGATGCAGAAATTCAAAACGATGAAGGAGTTCCTCAGCTTTATACTGACGTTATTACTCTCAGCATATATGAAATTACGTTTCAAGACTTGAGCTTCTCTGCAAACTTGACGACGCAGTTTACAACTCGTATTATCAATTTTTTACAGGCAAATACTGGGCTAGTTTTTCTTCAGGCATTTGAATCAAGAATAAATAGCTATACTCAGGGTCTCAACTGGTTCCCACAGGTGCCAGACTTGCCTATATATTTGAATAACTTGTGAATTGGAACACCAGTAATTAGCTATAATCCAGCATATTCATGCATCAATAATTATGTTACTGCATGGTATAATGGAACATTTGTTACACAAAATGATAACTCAGCTAAGATGCCTTCTATAGCTCCAGCTATTGCTATGCCAGATCGTTATACTAATCCTAACGGAGTCGGGTCATCCCAGGTAATGATTTCTCAATATATGCTTCAATCATATTATAATGCGATCACAACTAAATACGCATATCATTTCATTACAAAACTGCCTAATGGCTATCCTAATATATTAACTTCTACATCTGGGTATTATCCTGAGCTTTACCAAACATACGGTAATGTCCCTGTGAATCTAAACATTTCTACTGTAGGAGCTCCTATTGTTACAATAGTTCCAGAAATTGGTCTTTTGGTATCTGGGACAGTAGATGTCCAGATTTTGATTTATAATTCCATGCTCAACCAATGGTCATATCCAGTCTATTTTAAAGCTAACTTATTATTTTTGGTGACTCTACAAGTGAAAAATGGAGTTGTTAAAGGATATGCCTACAACCAAAAAGTCACATCAATTTACAGTGTAAACTCTATAATTGGCCCAATCAATACTTATAACCTAAGAATGCTGACAGCTGATCTTATGAAAAGTTTCATACAAAGCTACAATGGCGCTGTTTTCTTCCCAGTATTTACCCTTCCATACCCATCTGGTACGACGTTTGATAATATTCATTTACGAATGGAATCTGGATATATGGTGATAGATTATGATGCAAGTTTACCGCTTCCAGTATTTCAGCTTCAAGGACTAAATTGCTAAAAGAATAATTATCATATTTTAGAATAGCCTGATAAGTTAGATATTTAATGCTTCTGATTATTATGGTTTCATATGTGTATTTAAGAATGATTTGGCTCCTTATCAACAGCTACTGATACAATAACCGTGGTGTCATCTAGTTTCCCTCCAATGAACCTTTTTCCTTTTTTTGAAGCATTTCTGGCAAAAGGCGACTTATATGACTTGTCCCATCCTTTTATTATAGCTTTTTCTACCAATGTGTGAGCTAAATTGTCAGCAAAATCTTGTGGGTCATCAAAAAATTCCAGCATACTTTCAGCGCTTTTTATTATATCTTCTTCATATAAATTGTCAAAAAGTCCATCCGTTCCTGCAATAATAATATCTCCTACTTTTAAAGGGATCATTTCAGTTTGGGCATCTAGTACTGAATCGTTCAAAGTATGATTTGTTCGTGATAACAAGTTTATAAGTCTGCCAAGCCCTTGTTCAATTAACTCTTGGAATTTGTTCGATTTAGGAAGATTTGAGAGCTGATAAGGGCAGTTAAAAGAATGCTGCTGCTCTGTTGATCGATAGACCGAATATAAAGCCTTATTATTTTCTCGTGGTCTGAGCACCAAAAAGCTTGAATCTCCAAGACAAAAAGAATGAAGCATAGAGTCATAAAAAATACACAAAAGCAGTGTACTACTGCCATATGAAGTCACCCTTCTATGTGCCTCAAGAGCAACTTGCTCAAGAAGATCACAATATTCTGAATCTTGTGAAACAGTTTCTAGTAAAACATCTTCGCAATATCTTATGAGCTCTTTGGAAAACCTGCTTTCATCTAGCCCGTAGGAGCTTCATTCTCCAACACCATCTGCCAACCCAAATGCTTGTAGTTCAAAGTTAATGAAATATGCATCAGCACTTCCTTGAGGATTTATTGGTGATGATTTTATTTTTGGCCTCGCACACATAGCTGCACCAGTTATTAAAGCGACAGGAGCTTTTTTGTTTTTCCCTCTTATCACACCAAAGCCTCTTGGAGAGTCTAAATTTCCACTTAAGGTGCGAGCTAAAATTAGAGGAGATTGGCTACCTTCAGTGATGATTTGTTTAGAAAGCTCAGAGTCAATGACAGCATTGAAGGAACGGACACTCATAGATCTCGATAGCTTTTTGGCTTTGTCTTTGACTATTATGATATTGTTATAATTTCCCAGTATGTCTTGTGAAACAGCTAAATCTCCATCACAAACCCAGGAGCCGTCAACATTGAATTTTACACAATACGTCCCTTCAGGCAGTTTTCGGTCCTCAACAACTGTAGAGATAAATTCTTTGAGGTATTTAGAGTATCTTAAATTTATTTTTTCTTTTCATGTAGGCTCAGTAAAATTTCCTATCATTTTCACATCTTTTCCTCCATGTCTTCATCTTATTAGTCTCTTATTATCAATCCCTTTAAGAAATGATAAGTCTTTCCTCACAAGTCATCCTCTAGCATATCTTTGTATGGTAATTGCATGCATTTTTCGAATTAATATCAATCGATTTATTACTGCATAAAACCTGAGCCTTTTTTTAGTTAGGAATATTCTGTAATTTCTGATGATAAAATTTGATGCATTTTTTCTTATCTCAAGAAGTTTATTTACTAATTCCTGTACAGGCATGCCAAAATTATCATCAATTTGAGGTATAATTTCTAAAGATTTTACTTCTGGCTCTGATGATTTCAGCATATAAGTTAAGCCATTCCCATTGCAGTCTTCGTGGCAGATTATTTTACAGTTCTGAGGGGATGTATGATTGCTTGTTTCTGTGTTTATCATTAATTTTATTATGTGAATTTCAAAAGAGGCCAGTGATGGCTATATAAAAATGAGGTATAAAACAATTATAAAACTATGAATAGGATTTAGACTCAATAACTTAGTATTTACTTATCAGAATATTTTCATGTTATTATTAAAATTAGAATTTCTTATTTTATGTTGCTAAATAACTATTTTTAGTTGCTCTATATAATTTAGCGTTAATGAGAATAACTCTCTCATTGGTTAGACTAATATAAATGGAAAAAGAAGAAGCTAACCACGAAGCATTCATGGTAAAAGCCATTAAGGATAAAACCAAGCACATCATTCCTGCCCATCAAGCAAGCGATGTTTTAGAGACTTTATCCAATCTTGAAAGGTAAAGAAAAACTTAGAGATTACCAAGAAATGAAAGAAAAAATTGATAATGCAACTGAATTGCGAGGAGGGATCCCTTGCAGTGAATTAAAATCTGTTTATAAATCCAACTCAAAAGAACTTAGAATTTCAGAAGAGACCTTGCAAGCTATGGAACAAGCATGCCCTGATCATCCCCAGCAAAAAGCTCAAACTCAGTAATTAACTGAAATTTCTTTTTAGAACTGATTTTTTGATTTTTACTTAAACTCAATTTATTTTTCCAAAATTCCCTTAAGTTTGCGCTGCTTCTACTCTATTTCCTTATGATTATTTCTTAAAGTTCCTGATCTGATCTAAAAGGCTAAAATTTATATTTAAATTTGTAATTGATATTATACTTATTGATTAGGGAGTGGAGTTGCACTTACACACATTACATCAAACGTCATTGGAAATGCAGACTCCAACGAAAATGCCTGCTGAGGAATTGAAGGCAAAGTTACTATCTCAGGCTCTGGGATATGCCTTATTTGTCTAGGCTTTTCTTCACCTTCCTTCATGAAATGCGTTTTCTCGTGAGCTGTGAGGTTACTTGACTGAGTAAACCTTTTATTGCACCCTGGGACTGAACACTGGTAAGGTTTTTCGCCTGTATGTGTCCTAAGATGGGTCTTTAAGTTGAAATCTAGTGAAAATCGTTTACCACAAAATTCACATTTGAAGTTTTTTTCACCTGTGTGCACTAGCATATGTCTGTTGAGCTTGGAATTGTCCATGAATTGCCTCCCACATGTCTCTACTGGACATATATATTGCTTGTCCCCAAAAGTTCTCTGATGTTTCCTTTGTGGGACTTTCTGGATTTCCGATGCATGATTTTTTACTTTTTCCTCACTTTTTGGTTTTGGCGGCTTTAGTGGCTCTTCAGTTATGCTTAATCCACCAGGGACTTTTTCGAGCATCACGAATACAGGTTGGAATCTCTGGGTGTGGAGTTTGGCAATATTTAAAATTGTTTGGACGTTAGGGGCGCCTACTTTGCTTAAAAGATCTACAGGAAGCCTTATTTTAAAGTCACTGTCAGAGGTAGATGTCAGACGATTATCAGCCATATTTTGATTAGGCCAGGACTATGAGCTTACGGATAAGCCCGATTCAAGAAGACTTAGATTTACAAGAAAATTTACAATTCGTCCTTTCTAGGCCATATTGGATCAAGACGGCCTTAGGAGCTTTAATATTGGAAAGATGTCAATCTTTAAATTAATTTTAAAATTTAACCATAATGGAATATTTTTTGTTTTGTTTTGATTAAAATTTGAGTTAAAAATAATTAGGCTTTTTACGGAAAAATAAGGATTAAGTCTTTGATGGGTTGCTGGGAATTTTTGTTTCTTTGAGGAAATAATTTTCAAAAATTATATTCTTTTAAGAGCAGATTAAGGTACTTAATAAATAACTCACTTAAATTTTCTTAAAATTCCTAATAAATTATAATTTTAGTTCAGTAAAGCTGTCTGAAGATCTTTATAAAATGTTCACAAATATGGATGCCTTGCCAGATCGGATGCAAAGAAAAAGAAAATATGCAGGAATAGGGTGCATTTTTCAATTTATCAGTGCAATAGCTGGGATTTTTGTTTATTTATTCCTCAGGCGAGTTCCTATGGTTTTAATCATAAATTTGTTTACAGCATGCCTCTCAATAGTAGGTTATTTAGGTGCAAATCATATGAATAAGACACAAATTTCAATTCATGGATTTACCACAGTTGTTTTACTTGGTGGATTCTTTATATATCAAATTATAGAGCTTTTATTTTTAACAAATTCTGCATCAGATAAGATCCTGCTTTTATTGATAAGCATTCCTTATTTTGTTGATTTTATTGCAGGATGCTTAAACTTAAGTTTATACTTTGATATATTAGAGCCACCTACTGTATCTGAAGTGCCTGAGGAATATCAAATTCCTCTTATAGAAAATTCAAATACTTTATGCAAAATTTGTTATGATAGGCCTTGCACTATGGTGGTTTATCCATGTGGGCACAAGTGTCTATGTGCCCCTTGCTCTAGAAATTTGATAAAATCGCTATCTAAATGCCCATTTTGCAGAGGAGTGATAAGGGATATGATTTTGGTTTATGAATAAAGAAAATGTAAAAGAAATAATTTTAAAAATAAACCCAATAAATTTAATTGGCTTGTTCAGATACTGAAAGCAATTATAATCTATTTAATACCCTTAAGAAAGTAGGAATTTTATAATTATTTAGACTTATTAAAAGTTTAATTTATGATTTATATAAATTTTAATTGTAATTAGTCAATTTCATATACATTAAATTGATATTAATAATTGTAGTTTTATTTTCTTCGAAGATGTCCAAAGAAAACAAACCAATAAGAGCTGCCCAGGGATCCAAAAAATACTTGGGAATAAACGAATATGGATTTTTTTTGGCTATTCGACTTCATGTGAAGATTTGCCTATTATAGAAGAAAAGAAACACATAGAGAAAACGGTAAAGATTTAACTGTCAAAGTTTGTAGGAAAAGATGACTAGGAAGAGAAGAGAAACTTATATGCGGCACTGACTGTCAAGCTTGAAATGGTGACGAACAATGGCGATGTGCTGAAGAGTATGCGGCTTCTATCAGGAGATGCCATTGCCACTTTTGCAAATGGCAGAATGATAAGGAGAGAGGATTAATTGCTAATTACAATGGAAACAAGCTGATTGTACCACTAGGAGTGGATTTCAAAGGTGGTGGCATCAATTACTCCAGATATCGAATAAAGTGGAAATTCCTGCAGGTGTAGCACTTGGAGATGCATTGAAAAATTGGGGGAAAGATGCAGGGTTATGGAAGTGGTGGTAGAAAATGTGCTTCAAGCAGGAGAGGAGAGGTTTGTGGTGCACTTTGCGCTAAACTCGAGATACCTGGTAGATGGTGAATTTGCTCATTAGAATCGCCATTAGACATGCCGGATGAAATTTACATGGTGGAAGAATGCACTAAGTATGACAGACAAAGAGAGATACTCATAAGGAGGCTGAAGGAGTTGGGAAAAGGGTTAGATAAGCTGAGGCTAGCAGAAATAGTACTTTACGGACAACAGATTGAGGTGAGGATGAGGGATTTGGAAGTGGAGTGACCTGGTGAAGAGAGTGGACCTAATGAAAATTTTTCACACCGAAGTATTGAGCTCTAAAGCCAAGGAGCATTAAAAAAAGGAATAAGGGGGGAAAAGTATTGAGACAAACGAGCATAGATAGTTTATTAAGAAGTCCATAAGGACTTGTGGAGAGCAAAAAAACTCTCTGAATAAAAATTGATTGATTGATATTAATAATAGTAACTATTCTCAGGCTTATACTCTTTAATCTTTGGACTAAATGTGCATCCTTGAACCTGCCTTTCAGCGAATTGCAATCTCTCTTTTTCAAGCTTAGCAGCCCTCAGCTCTTTGTTTTGCATTCCTCTCTCATATATATTTGTCCTGTTCAAAGAATCATGAGAAACGCTCTTTTTAAGTGAAAGTGGCTCACTTTCAATGATTTTCTCTTCTCTTTTTTTAAGTGTAATTACACTTTTATCTACTGGTGTAAGGGTTTTTGATAGATTATCTAAAGCATCACAGACTTCTTGGAAGTTCAGAGGCTGGCCATATCCTTCAAGTTCTTCTAGCAAAGGTTTAATAACTTTGAGTATTTTAGGATCAATGCTATTTTTATCAATATTTTCAAAGCTTATGCAGCCTTGCATATCTGGGTTCAGCATTTGGAATATTTCAAAGTACCTTTCAATTTTCATTTTTTCTACAACTCTGCTCGTTCTCTTTTTGCCTTCCATATCTACTGGCTGATGTGGGAAATCAAGAGGCTTTACAGGCTTCTTTTTAAGCTTATATAGATATTCACTAACCGGCACCTCTTTTCTATTTCTATCAGAAGTAGGAGGCCTTCCAATGGCAGGTTTGAAAAGTTCTTGACCAGTATTTTGGTCAATAGGAAGATTATTTATAGACCTTTGGTGCTCAATCTTGTTATCCCTTTCCTGCTTTGCAGACAACAACCTCTCCACGACTCTTGTGCCACTTTCATGAGGAAAAACATCTGAAATATCAGGCTTAAAAGTGCCTGTTTTACGAAATCTAAATATTTCTTACCCTTGTACTGACAATTCTTCTCGCTTTGCCTCTCTAACTTTTGCTTCTTCATATAAATCATTTCATATATTCCCTACTCCGTTTCTTCCTACTTGCTGAAGAATTTTGTTGCTCATTTTATTGAGTTTTGGGCTAAATGGGCATTTGGCTTTTTCTTCAATAAATTTCCGTTCAACCTCCTGGGCTAGTTTGTGTTGCCGATCAGCTTCTCTAGATAGCAAGCTTTCTTCGCATTTTCCAGATGATCTTTTAGTAGATGCTAAGCTTGTGTTTATTGTTGGTTTAAATGTAAGCTCTTTACTTTCTGCTTCTTGTTTCATTTCGACCCATCTTTGGTTTAACAGTTCTTTTTGCTCTTTATGTTGGAGTTCTTTTGTGTATAAATATTCACCATAGTTTGCTGATTTTTGCCGAGCTGCACTTATAAATGAACTGGAAATTGCTGGCGAGTTGCAAGACTTTGGAGAAACTTTGTCTTGGATTCTTTGAAAAATTGGATTGTTAGTTTTTTTAGGGGATGTAGCTTTGCTAGGGTTTTTAGAGATAATTTCTTGTGTTTTGTCGCCCTCTTCTTGTATCAAAACTTCTATTTCATGTAGAATTTGATGGATCAGCGCATTTTCGATTCTTTTTGGCAAACTGTGTTTTCTAGCAAATTGATAGGCTAAATCTTCAGGACTATCAGCTTCATGAACTATTATTTGATCTTTTTGGCCATCCCTTATATTAACAGACATTACTAGTATTTCTTTCCCTTTGTCTTTGGCCTTAGGACTGTTTTGGTTGCTTGATGCAGCACTTTGCCTATTTGAGTTTGAAAACTGGTTGATGTTTGCCATTATTATAATCATGTCTGAAAAAAGAAGAAAGCAATGAATTCCTTTAGAATCTAATCCAGAAGTTATTACCAAATATATCAATTCATTAGGCTTCCCAACATATCTTTTTTCTTTAACTGATGTTTTATCTTGGGAAGAATGGGCAATCGATATGCTACCTCAACCTGTTTTAGCATTGTTTTTGCTTTATCCTATATCAGAACGCTCAAGAACTGCTCGTCAAGAAAGAGTTAGCCTCTGTGAAGCAGAAAACAGAGAAATCTCTCAGAATTTATATTATATGAAGCAAACTGTAGGAAATGCTTGTGGGACCATAGCAGCGATCCATGCAATTGCAAATTCCTTGAATTCTGAGCTTGTGGGACAAAGAATTACTCTAGGAGAAGGAAGCTTTCTGCAGAGATTTCTTGATAGAACGTGAAATTTAACACCTGAAGAAAGAGGAATACTATTAGAAGAAGGCGAAGACTTAGAAAGTGACATAGAAAATGAGCACCAAAGGGCTGCAGCAGAAGGCCAGTCGCGAGTTCCTGGCCACAACGAAAAGGTTGATCTGCATTTTATTGCAATTGTCCCTAAAGATGGGTTCATTTATGAGCTGGACGGCCGAGCTGGGATACCTATAAATCATGGCAGATACTCAGCTCCTCAAAATTTCGCTAAAGAAGCCTGCTTAAAAGTAATTAAAGAAGGATTCATGGACGTAGACCCTGACGAGCTAAGATTCAATATCCTTGCCTTGGCATCTGCTGAAAATTCTTTCTAGCTTAACTTTAATTATTCAATTCCGTTTCCTTAAATATGATATCAAATAATTCACGAACAAGGATTGTTAGTGCAGGAAATTTAGAAAAGGATAGAGATGATATAACCTCACATCTAAACCTTAAAAAAATAGCAATTGCGCATCAAGCTTTTAAACGTCCAAGCTCTGCAGGACTAGTAAAACAAAAAAGAAGTGAATCCATGGACAAAGGAGATCCTGATACAACTATTTATGATATTGTAGCAAATAAAGCAAAAAATAAAGGAAATGTAGATGCAAAAATTGGGTCAAAATTTCCTGAGGAATTTAAGAGAAAAGTTCATACTAGAAGAATTAGCTGTCCTAAAACACCAATTGTGCCTTCTACCTTATTAAGAAATAATGATGATAATAAAGCTCAAGCAAGGTGCTACACTCCTATGCCAATTTCTAAACCACAGACTATTCGAAGGCCTACTGGAGAGTCACCAAGAGATGATATCAAAGTGGAATTTCGATCTCCTATAAAAACTCCTCAGAATGCTACAAAATTAGGATTTAACCAATTTGCCAATGCAAATAAAGATACAAGCTTAATTGCCAAGCCAAAAGAAACAATTGTGGTAAATCTTACAAAAGAATCCAGCCCCATAGCTAAAAATAGAGACGGCTCTTCTAATAATTTTACAAAGGATTCAAGCCCAATATCAAAGCCAAAAGAAATAAACATCACAAGCCCTATTTCAAAGTCAAAAGAGATTTTTAACACTGATAATAGGTGCAAAGGGAATATAGAAGAATATGTTTTAGGTAAACAAATTGGTCAAGGGGCTTATGCTTCTGTAAAACTTGCAACACATGCTCCAACAAACAGAAAAGTTGCATTGAAAACTTATGAAAAAATTAAATTGCTTGATATTAATAAGAAGAAAAATGTTTTAAAAGAAATTGAAATATTAGAAATGCTGGATCATCCAAATATTGTAAAATTTTATGAAATTGTAGAAACCTCTCGACAGCTGCATATTGTGATGGAATATGTGACTGGCTGCTCACTTCATGGATATTTAAAAAGAAAGCCAAATAGAAGACTAGAGGAAAATGAAGCCAAGAAATTAATCACACAAATAGTAAGTGCTATCGAATATTGCCATAATAAAAATGTGACACATCGAGATCTTAAGCTAGAAAATTTGCTACTAGATGACAAAGGAGAAATAAAAATAATTGATTTTGGGTTTTCTACAGTTCAGGATAAGAAAACAAGAATTTTTTGTGGCACTCCCAGCTATATGGCTCCTGAAATTGTGACTCGAAAGGAATATTCCGGCCCTCCTGTAGATATTTGGGCTATTGGAGTGTTATTATATGTATTTTTAACAGGGACATTTCCTTTTAAAGGAAGCAATGATCACGAGCTCTACAGAAAAATCAGGCAATGCAGTTATTCACTACCCCAATATCTCTCAAGAAGTTCTAGCAGCCTAATTGCAAGAATTTTAAAATCTGATCCAAATTCCAGACCCACAGCCCACGAAATTCTTTTAGACCCTTGGCTTATAAATATAGAGATAGAGCCAGCCCAAAAAGAAGACCCATCTACACAAGCAATAGTCTATGCCTGCTCCATTAATGGAGACGCCTTAGACTTTGGTTTAATCAGAAGCATTGTAATTTTAATTTAGAAAAAGCTCGGTTTCAATGATAGCGAGTTGTTGCATGAACTGCAAGACGAAAACAGCAAAATTTCTAAATTGTACAGAAAATTAAAATCAAATAAAGATTTGTCGTCAGATGGTCACTGGGATTCTCATAATAAAAATTTTTTGAGTGCTGGAAATAGGTTATAAAATAAAAATAATTGTAAATGTTCCCATTAATGAAAACAAGAAACTGTATCAAGATTACGCCAGTGAATCAGCCTGATTCATTCACACTGTTCAAATCCAAGTTTTGCACAGAAAAAGCAATAGAAGCAGTAAAAAAAGTAACCGATAGGACTTTAAAACTGCCTAAAATCACAAATCCAAAAATAAGACTGAACACAAAAGAGCCTTCAAGCCCAAGCTCGCTAGGCCCAACATATAGAACATTTAGCAAGGAAAAACAAAGCTACCCATTAAAAGCGTCTAAATCTGCCACAATGCTTATTGAAATTGATAACATAATCCAAGAATGCAATTCTCATAACCCTAAAGGCTCAGAAAAATTTATCCATGAAATTTCCAGAAGTGAAGGAGAAATGCTAGGAGTCATAAAAGAGCTTGAAAAATATGATAGAAAAGATAAAAGGAGTCCCAGAGGAAAGCCAAGGCAAGGCATGGATAATGAAGTATATATCAATAGGTCACAAATAAAAAAAATGATAGTTGATTTAAGAAGACAAACAAAGAGGATTGGGGCTGAGACTTATTATGAGACTACGTGCTAAATTATAAAAATTTCAATTCAAGAAACAATTAATGCAAATAAATAATCCATATTTTAATCAATATCTTTAGCTCTCTTTTCTCTTCTTTTTCCATTTCTTTTATCCAATGAATTATGCATAAGAAATGATCTGAAGAACTATGATATAAATATATAAAAGAAAAATCTTTTTATAAGACTGATCCTTAGTAATGAGCACATCAAGATAGAATCTCTTTAATCTTAATAAAATCTTAATGCTTTATCATTTATTTTAATGCTGAATTCGAATATTTATTGATTATTGAATGAAATTAATTTCCAGTATATTTGACTTGACCCTTAAAGGCTGATTCCTTATTGGTGGTAGTGTTTTTGCTATAAGTGGGCTTGCATTCTATTTATATAATCGACCCAAAGCTAAAACTTTGATTCTTGAAGTCTTGCCTGAGGAAACTCTTATTGATCTCTTACATCTTATGAAGAAGCAATATACCAAATACTACAAAAAAAACCAGCTTCACGCAAGAAAGCAGCGTAGAAAGCTGTTGAGAGGCTCAGAAGAGTATTTCAAATATATTAAAGAGTGTTTTGGAGTCCTTAACAAGCTATTGGATGATGCAATAGATGAGGTTCTAAGTGAAAAAGCAATAAAGCGAGAAATTTATGACGACTCTATAAGATTATTAAAGCATGAAATAAGCATCTCTGAAATTATTCAGGATTTTAAAAAAATAGTCAATAAAGGTCCAGTTTCAACAGATCTTACCCCTGAGAGACTATTTGAAATTCTTTCATTTTACAGAAACAGATTCGACTCGGAGCCACCTACACGGAATCCTTATTCATTGCCTTTAATTCTAACTCTTATAGAAGACGACGTATATGATGAATTTAAGGTAGAAATTGAAGAAATCGAAAGAGCGTATGATATGCATTATGCTTATCTAAGCGATTTTGATCCTTTAATGCAAATGATAGAGCAAGCGAAGCTAGTGGATGAAGTAGAAGATATAGAAATTCCCATAATGAGGGAGAGATAAAAAATTCATATTTAGATAACGTTTAAATCATAATCTCTGGTTAGTGTATATTTAGCCTAAAATAGCTTTGATAGCAATAAAGTTAATTTTTCTTAAGGAATTTCAAGCGCAAACTGTGCCTTCAAACTCTTCAAAGGTAAAATAAAACCTTTAAATCAATTAAAATTAAATCGACTGGTATTTTCTTGAAATGTAGATTTGTATTATAATAATAGCATGGCAGATCCTCAAAAGCACCTCGAAATTAGTTCACTTATATCGCAAGAGCTCATCCCAAAAGTTAAAGAGCTGATAAACGGAAGAGCAGATCCCAATATCCAATTTCTTATAGAGCATAGCTATTCATTCCCACTGGAACAGAAAGACGATTTCGAGCAAAAGCTCACAATTTCTGCAATGGAATATCCTCAGTCAAAAGAATTAATCTTTAATCTTTTCTATTCCGCTATCCTTGTCTCTGCCTTAAACGCTCCTCTTACTTACTCCCTTGCTGAAGATTGCACAGGAATAATCCTTGGCCTAAAGGAAAAGCCAAATTTTGACATCTCCAGCACAGCCAGCAGCTTAGAATCAAAAATCATGACAGAAATCCAAAAATGCCAAAACGTCGAACAAATTGTAGCATGGCTTAACTTGCTAAATGCTATGGAGCAAAAGTTGGGCTATGATATTACAGCAACAAAACAATTGGCTGAAATTGTGCTGACTGACATCCAATGGGGAAAAATCTCTTATGATGACCCTAAACTTGTCATTGAAAACTTGGCTGACTCAATTAAGCTTGAGGCATTTGGGTATGATATGTCAATTTTGAAGAGAATTTTGTCTGAAAATGCTTTAGAGATATTGGAAAAAAATGTAGAGGAAAATAAAGAAAATGATGAAGAGACTAGAATAAACATGAAACCGCTACTAGGGGCTTTAAAAGAAGGAAATTTGTCTGAATATCAACAAGAAAGACTAAAAATATATACAGAAAAATTTGGAGGGTTTGATAATTTAGTTGTCCCAGATGTAAAAGTAGATATTAATATAATAGCCCCTCGGCCTCTGTCGCCAGCTGATGAAGAAATTAATAGATCTTCTGCTCTTCAGTATGATGAAAGAGACCCGGTTTACACTTACCAAACAAGTGGAAACTACTCAGTTGCGGTTTTTAAGGGTTCTATACAAAGAAGAGCAGGAAGACTTTGTGTAGCCATAAAAAGATACTCATCAGCTCAAAGAGAAAATATAGAAAAATTCGGTATAGAAGGAGAAATACTAAAAAGACTTTCTGAGCTAGGTAACAAATGCTTTTTAAAATATTATGGACATTTCATTGAAAAAGTCGAAGAAAAATACATGCTTTTCATTGTAATGGAATTTTGTGAGCGCGATTTGATGCAAGAAATTTCATTAAGAAAGGCTGAGCAAAGACCATTCACAGAAGCAGAGTTGAAAAATAGCATACATGATCTTTTAGATGGATTTGCCGCTCTTGAACAGATTAAAATAGTACACAGAGATATTAAGCCTCACAATATATTCATAGGCCAAGATGGGATGAAAATCGGTGACTTTAATATTTCGAAATCACAAACAGAAGGGACCACAAGGACTGTAAGCGAAAGAATGCTTCAAGGTACTCAAGGATACTTTTCTCCTGAAATTGAAGAATCTTATAGGACTAAAGCCAGAATAAAATTCCACCCTTGGAAATCTGATGTTTACAGCCTAGGGTTAACTTTTTTACAGATGAAAACTTTCCAAAACGTAAATTTATACAATACAAGAGACTCTGCTGGAGCTCTTGCAGAAGAGCTGGAGAAAATTGAATATGAATGGCTAAAAGTTATGCTTCAAAATATGTTGAAAGCGGATTTCAGAGAGCGTAAAAGCTTTAGGAAACTATTGGGATTTGCTGAAGTTGATAAAACAGTTCTTGAAGGATAAAATTATTAAATAATACTAAAAGAATAAAAATAAATTTAAATAATTTAATTTGCGTTTGTGATTCTTGTGTCGCTCAAGAAGAGAACACAAGTTGTATCTACTAAAAAGGAGATTGAGTATATAGCGAGAGCTATTTCTTTTCCGCCTGGAATATCAAGTAAAACTCCTGTAATTGTAGGAGATATGATGCCTCCAATTCTCATAGCTGAAAATAACCAACCACTTGCTGTATTTCTAATTTCTGTTGGGTAAGACTCAGGAGTTACTGTATACAAGCATCCGTATCCCATCAAAACCACAAGACTTGTAAGTGATGTGCATAGTACAACCAATACTACATTGCTGGACAGAAGAAATAAAAATACAAATAATGCTGCAGAAAACTCACACATAGCTAGTGTTTTTACCCTCCCAAATTTAGTATTAACCAAATATGCAGCTAAGAATACTCCAGGTATCCCAGAGAGTTGCTGGATAAAAATTGCAATATATCGGGTAAGTGTTGAATAATCACTTAAAAACCGCGGCATGAACATAAGAAGATTAGCATATCCAAACATTTTTGTAAAATAAATAACTGTTAATAGTAAGCTAGCCCTACGATAATCTTTTTGAAATAACATTTTATATGAATTTGATTTTTTCTTTATATTTGTATTTTCATTTAAAATTGGGTCTATTAAAGCAACCTCATTTTCGCTTTTCCCATTTGTCAAAGCGATTTTTTTGAGGATTCCTTCAAATTTTTCTTTATTTCCTTTTGCGAAATAATAACTTGGAGTATCATCCATATCTATTCTGAGAATAAACATGATTAAATCATAGAAAAAAATAAACAAAATAATAAGTCTTCAGTTAGCAATTGCAGAAGTATTGAATAATTCTACACAAATAGAGATTAGCGCTATAAATGCCCCTCCCATTCCAAAAAATGAAGATAAAGCTGTGACAAATCCTGAGTTTTTAGGTGGGCAGAATTCTTTAAAAACAACTCCAGATACTACAAGCTCGCCAGCCACTCCAATCCCTATAATAAATCCGCAGATAGCAAGCATCACTGGAGAGCTAGATAATAGCATAAGCATGCTAAATATAACAACAGGAATTAAGCTTTTTTTAAAGGAAAACATTCTTCCATACTTATCTGCTAAATATCCTCATATAATAGATCCAAAAAGCATGCCTATTTGAAATAATGTTCCAATAAATCCTCTCGCTGAATTTGATATATTTCATTCATGGCCAATATTTGTTAGAGTAATCCCAATAAGAATTACTCAGAGCTGGCTATTTGTCCAGGCCTATGTTATTATTTACAAATCCGCATTGGATAAATTTTAATTTCTGATATTTGCCTCAACCAATTTTATCAAGATATTGGGCTGCAGTTAATGTAGGCTGACTTGACATTTATATATCATATAAATTGCAAATAAAATAGAGCCGAAAATTTATTGATAAATAATTATTAAAAAAATCATAAAGACTTTAAACATCTATATATTTAGTCATACTTATTATTTAAATAATTATTATTCCTTGCCTTTCTATTTATTTTATTTAATTCCTCTTAATTATCCTGACTCTTTAGTTTTCATAATAATTTTTATTGACAGTTATGGCTTACACGAATTCCCCTGCTCAATTTCTTTCAACTGAAGATCATCTTCGCAAGATGCTCAGCAAAACAGGTGGGCCCAGCTTTGGAGGTGACGCAAAATTGCTGCCTCGCAACTCACATTCTCCTTTTGGCGACTTTCCTCCAGGCTATGTGATTCCTTCCAAACGAATTCCTACTGAATTTAACCTAAACCCAGCTCATGAAGCATCGCAAGCAGCAAGCCAACCTAATGAATTTGTAAAGAAAGGCAAAGGCTCAGGCGGTAAAACATCGTCCCTATTCCATGGAAGAGAGCAGCCAGTCGAAATCCCACCTAGAGCTGGTGCATTTAACAGAAGAACAATTCCTCCTAGCGAATTCAGAAGATTTTATGACCGTGGAGATCTTCCTATAGCTATAAGTCATGGGACAGGTAATAAAATCGCCTGGAAAGTTCCTGTGGAACAGCTGGATTATCATCACTATTTACCAATTTTCTTTGATGGGATAAGAGAAAAGCAAGACCCTTATAGATTTCTAGCAATACAAGGAGTCCATGATATGCTTGAGCATGGAGGAAATAAAGTTTTACCTGTAATTCCTCAGCTTATTATCCCTATAAAAACAGCTTTAAACACCAGAGATCCTGATATTATCAGTGTAGTCTTGAAAGTGCTTCAAAAATTGGTAACATGCGCAGATATGATTGGAGAAGCTTTAGTTCCTTATTATAGACAGATCTTGCCAATTTTTAATATTTTCAAACAAAAAAATGTGAATTCTGGTGATAAGATTGATTATTCACAAAGAAAGAGGCAAAATATAGGAGAGCTTATACAGGAGACTTTGGAACTATTGGAGACAACAGGCGGAGAAGATGCATTTATCAATATCAAATATATGATCCCAACTTATGAAAGCTGCGTTTTGAACTAATAACTAATAAAAAATAGATAGTAAATAAAGTAGTTAGAAAATTAAAATTTTTTGTTTAATAAGCTTTTCAAGATTAAATAATATTTAATTTTTGCGTTAATCATATTAATCTTTTTGGAAAAATATATACTTGCTAGCGTTTTTGAGGATGATTTAGCACCCCAAATCCTTTTTGGAAAACTTCCACAATAAAAATATTATTTCACATGTGAACCATCCTCAAAGGGACAAAGATGTATAATATTAAATTAAATAATTTGTTGTTAATTTAAAAGTTTAATAAATTGTATATAGAATTCATGTATTCATGAACTATTTAGTACAAGTATTACAGTTCATGCAAGTTATTTAAAAAATCACTTGTTCAAAATTAAAATACTGTCATAATATTAATTTTATCTTACTTAAAATTAATATAAGTCTTTAAAACCTTGCACAATTTCCTATTCTTCAACTTTTCCCATATTTTGTGATCCTAATATGATTTTTATTTATAATTATATGGTATCAAGAATGTTTAAGATTTACTATATATTCAAAGAGCCACCTTAGATCAAATAAAACCTTCATAAACTATTTGAGAATTATAATCAATCATCATTTTTAATTTTCCAACAATTTAGGTGGATATTTGGCCTTATTGTGCCAGAAACCGTTTTTAATAATTTAGCCTCCTACAATTATCTTAATTTCTGACCATAACATTATTTATTTTTAGTAGTCTTATAGAGATAGTAAACTACTCATCATATCAAAATTTAAATTAGAACCCTTAATTAAGAATCAGTTACTCAAAATAAACCTTTGGGTAATAATAAAATGTCAGACAAATGGAATGCTGAATTTGCTGGGTGCTGCAATGTTTTCCCTGCATGTTGCTTGGTTTGCTCAAACTGTACAGCCGGAGCTGCTTTACTGCAAGGCGTTACTGTTTGGGAAATGAATGGAGGTCAAGGAGGATGTGGGGAGTGTTGCATAGCCTGTTGGCTTTGTTGCATTGGACTTGCAATTAATCGTGGAAAAATCAGAGAAAAATATAATATTCCAGGGAGTTTTATTGTCGATTGCCTTCTTTATTGGATTGGATGCACTTGCTGTATGGTAACTCAAGAATACAGAGAAGTTCGTATTCGCAATCCAAAGCCTAGCCAATAACTTTTAGATAAATAATCCGCTCATCAACCTTTAATAAATTTAGTTCTAAAATTCATAAAAATTGGAAATTAAGCTTTTCCATGCATTATTCTTTTATTGTATGAAAAATATAATTTTGTACATCTAATCAAAATGGTGTGAATTATTAAGAAAATGATGTTATTCTATCTATTTTGTATTGCACCTACCTCGACCCACTCTTTTTGCAAATTCCTCTTCCACACTTTTACAGTACCATCCCCGTTAATTGCTGTTAGCATAGTTCCAAGGACATCCCAAGATACTCTTCAGACTGGTCCACCTATTTCATCTCGAATATTTATTTCACTTTCCATGGCTCCTGTGCTGCCATCGATCCTCCAAATTACTACAATTCCATCAAATGAGCAGGAAGCGACAAGATGTTTTGATCTTCCCATTAATTGTGCCCAACTGATATCCACAATGCTTCTCTCATGGATTCTTGCAGGGACACATTTTTTCTCTCATTCTTTTGTATCTTCAGACACAGCCCAAAGCTGCAAAAGTTCTTCGTCAACGTCAAAGTCTTTCCCAAACTTTTCTGACGCCGTTTGCACATCATTATTCCCTATAAGCAGCATTGGTGATTCATGAGCAGCTGGGTTCCAAGCAATGCAGTTGCTTCCCAACGCACAAGCAGAAAACATCTTTGTCACACTCCAAACTTTTAAATTCACAACACTACTAGGCTCATATATTCTTATTTCTCCGTTACTTGAGCAAGCAGCAAGCATTAATCGTAAATGATGTGGGGCAAATTGTATATCTTCTATTGGCTCTTTGCTTTCTACTAGTGATGCCAAGAGCGTTCAAGAGTTTTCTTGGGGATTTTCTTCGTAAATTTTAACGCTTTTGTCAAATGAGCAGCTTGCTAAGATTGTGCCGAATTCTGGGTGTGCCCATCGAACTTTAAAAACTGCGCCATTATGAGCATTCCATTTAGCGGAAAGTTTCCATTTGCTTTCTTCTAAATTTCATACTTGGATTGATTGATCTGCACAAGATAGAGCCATTCTGTCTCCAAAGTAATTGAAAGAAATGCAATGAACATAGCTTTCGCTTCTTAATTCAAGTTTGTCTATTAACTCTGCCATTTTATTATTATACTTATGACATATCAACTGTAATTGTGTATTTTCTTGAGAGATATCGGTGGATAAACGAATTTTCAAACTCTGCAAACTCGATTTCTCCCTTATTCTCTGGGTCCATTTCATGGGAAATCTTATCAAGCGACTCCTTGTCTAGTTTTTCGTCTTCTAATATAAACTTTTCTAAGTCTTGGCTAGAAATCTTCCCATTATGGTCTCTATCAATCATCTTGAAAGTTTTCTTCAAATTTTCCTTCGAAAAAACAATATGTTGATCTGTCACTAAATTTAAAAAATCACTATAACTTAAATATTCATGATCTAGCAATTTTTCATTTGATAGGATTAAATTAGCTTCTTGTTTTGCACTGTCATCATCCATGAAATTTCTTAAGTGGGATTCTAGCTCATCTTTACTTATTGTTCCATTTCCATCTAGGTCCATTTCTATAAAGGCAGATTCCAAGCTTTTTAAGTCATCTCTTTTTAGAATTTGGCTGATTATGAAGCTTTTTACAGCATCCTTTAGCTTTGGATGGCTTTGGTGTCTCTTAATCTTTGGTAGAATAAAAGGATTCTTTGCTACAGGGGCTAGAGGAACAGAAGGATTTTGAATTCAGCTGTGATTATATGCATCATTAGCAGAAATTCTTTGAGATGGGTCTTTTGTCAGCATTTTTCGGATAAGGTCTTTAGCTGATTCTGATATATTTTGCCATAATTGCCCCTCAAATGAAAACTCTCCTTGTTTGACCTTTTTGAGGATACTAAATTCAGAGAGCCCAAAGAATGGAGCTCTTCCTGATAATAAAATATACATTATGACTCCAAGACTTCATATATCACACTTTTCATCATAAGTCGAATTAATTACTTCTGGAGCTATATAATAAACTGTCCCGAAAAGCCCTTTCATTGGCTTTTCCCTATTGAAAAATGTTGCTGAGTCAAAATCAATAACTTTAATAGACAAAGCTTCACTATTTTTGCTCTCTTCTAGTATTATATTTTCTGGTTTTAAATCCCTGTGGACAACCTTTTTGCTATGAAGATAGCTAACAGCAGAAAACAATTGTTTCATAATTTCCCTCACTTGTGCCTCATTGTATTTTTTCACTTTTTCTACTGCAGTCAGAAGATCAACACCTGGATAGTATTCTTCTACTACAAAATAGGAAGATTTATCTTCAAAAAATTCATAAACCCTCATTATGTTTGGATGGTCTAAGGTTTTTAAAATTCTGATTTGGTTTATTACCCCTTCTTGGCGCATGAAATTTTTCGGCAAAGTATTTTTATTTAGAATTTTGACAGCCCTTATAGTATCAGTGGGTTTATGGATACATTTTCTTACTTCACCATATGGCCCAGCGCCAAGAGGATCGGGAAGAAGCATATATAAGGTATAGAAAGAAGAAAAATTTCTATGAACAAAATATCCAAGTGAATAATGAATATCAGATAATTTGTACACAATTTGGTGCTTAGGAAGTTCTATTGGACAAATCGATTTTGAGGACATGCAGCCCATATTTTTATAAACGAAGCTATTATCATGTTACTCAAAATGGAGTTGGATTGCAAAGAGGCTTTAGTTAAACTAATTTTTTATGAAATTTAAAGTGATTATGAATAGAGATGAGCTTTTTATTATAATATAGCTTGCTTTCTATGAGAATATGCTAAATCAATGATAAGTAATATGATTACTTGCTAATCATTAATATTAAATTTTTTTATTAAATTAATTAGAATATATTTGGCATAAGAATAACTTATTAGAATGCTACAATGAAACTCTTGTACTTTTTCTTAGGATGCTTTTACACTGAGGCAACTCTAAAATTAAATTAGATTTAATTAACACAAATTCCTACCCAACTGGTAATTGCTATAATTAAATTTTATAATTAATTTTAATTATTATCGAAATGTCAATCAAGATATTGGCTCCACTTTTAATTGCATGCATATTTGGCCAGATATCTGAAGAAGACAACGTTTGGATTCTTAATGATTCGAACTTTGAACAATTGCTCTCTCAGCAAAGTCAAATTCTAGTTAATTTTTATTCACCATGGAGTCAAAGCAGCAAATCCTTAATTCCAGAATATTCCAAAGCTGCTTCAGCTTTACGCACAAGAGACCCAGCAATCTTTATAGCAAAAGTTGACGCATCAGTCAATCCAGTCCTCGCAGAAAAGTATGGAATTACTGAATACCCTACCCTCAAATACATTTCAGAAGAAGGTTCAATTAAATACACAGGTGATCTTACAGGAGACTCAATTACCGAATGGGTAATAAAGCGATCTCAATCTCAAATACAAAAATATTCAAATATTACAGAGCTTCAGTCTGTGCTCGAAAAGACGAAAGTCGCAGTTGTTTTATTTGCGACAATAAAATTTCCTCATCATTTTGAAGCAGTCTCTAAATTTTTTGATGATGTAATATTTATTATTTCTACAGATACAGCTGCTTTTTCTTATTATGGGGTTGAAGAATGAAGTATAATGATGTTTAAACAATATGATGACAAAGCTGTTCGATATTATGGCCCTATGGCTTTGAATTATCTGATTAAATGGATAGAAGAAAATAAGCGGCCTTGAACTTGGCAATATTGTAGTGAAGCGTCTGAATATATTTTCCAAAAGAAAAATCCAGCTCTATTCTTTTTCAGATATGAAGGAGAGGCCTCAAGATATAATGAAATGTATGAGAAATTGGCTAAAGAATACAAAAGTAAGCTAGTATTTACTCATGCAGATTTATCTTTGCCAGCTTATAAAAAATTAAGTGTCGTTCTGGGGGTCCCAAAGCATGCTCAGCCTACATTTGTTATTATTGATCATGATGGAAATGGGGTAAATAAATATTTAAATCTAATATAAAGGCTTAATAATTTTATTTAGTATTATATTTCAAAACTATTAAAGAAAATGACTTAAGACAATTTATAAAAGGATGGATAGATAAAGAAATCGAGCCATATACAAAAACTGAGCCAATCCCAGATGAATTATATGCACAAGGAATTAGAATAATTGTCGGTCAAAATTTCCAACAAATCGTTATGGATAATAAAAAAGACGTCCTAGTCCAATTCTACGCACCTTGGTCAGCTGCTTGCCGAAACCTCGCCAAAGACTACGAAAAACTCGCAGCTACTCTTATAGAAATCGACGAGCTCGTAATCGGTAAAATTGACATGTATCTAAACGACGTAAAAGGTCAATTCATCCAAGACTTCCCCACAATAAAATTCTTCCCAGCAAACAACAAAAAAGGAGTTGTCTTCCAGGGTGACGCAAACTATGAGAATTTGCTTAAATTTATCCAGGAGTACACTTCATTTAAAGCTGTAGACAAAAAGCCTAAGCTTGACCTTTAACTTAAATACTTTATTAAATCTAAGCTATTATGATCTGGTAATATTTAATCATGAAGGACAAAGAAGAGCCACAAAGGGTGAAAGCAATTGCTGAGATAATAAAAATTCTGATAAAAAGCTATGAGGACAAAAAGCCTGTCAATTTAACGAAGCTCAATAAAGAAGTTTCAGCAAAATACTCACTTGCTAAAATCCCGAAGCTTGTTGATATAATCAGTGGAATTCCTGATGACTACAAAGCAATTTTAACCCCACTTGTAAAGGCTAAGCCAGTGAGGACTGCATCTGGGATCGCTGTCGTCGCTGTTATGTCCAAGCCTCATAGGTGTCCTCATATCGCTACAACAGGCAACATTTGTGTATATTGTCCAGGTGGCCCTGACAGTGATTTTGAGTACTCCACACAATCTTATACAGGTTATGAGCCTACGTCGATGAGAGCTATTAGAGCTCGCTATAATCCTTATATACAAACAAAAGACAGAATCGAGCAGCTTCAAAAGCTAGGACATGATGTCGACAAGGTAGAATTCGTAGTCATGGGTGGCACTTTTATGTCCTTAGCCAAAGAATATCGTGACTATTTTATCAGGAATTTACATGACGCATTATCTGGGCATACTTCACAGAATGTTCAAGAAGCAATGTTTTATGGAGAGCAAGGGTATAACAAATGTGTAGGCATGACTATAGAAACTAGGCCTGATTACTGCTTACAGCCACATCTGAATGATTTGTTGGCATATGGATGTACAAGGCTAGAAATAGGGGTGCAGTCTGTATATGAAGATATCGCTAGAGATACAAATAGAGGGCATACAGTTGAAGCTGTAAAAAAATGCTTTGTGCTTTCAAAAGACACAGGGTATAAAATTGTGACTCACATAATGCCTGATCTTCCTAATATGGGCTTTGAGCGCGATATTGAAAGCTTCAAAGAGCTTTTTGAAAATCCTGAGTTCAGGCCAGATGGTCTTAAGCTTTATCCAACCCTCGTAATCAGAGGAACCGGCCTTTATGAGCTATGGAAAGCAAACAAATACAAAAATTACCACCCAGACCAACTCGTCGATATCGTTGCCAAAATACTTGCTTTAGCCCCACCATGGGTCAGAGTTTATAGAGTCCAAAGAGATATCCCCATGCCTCTTGTAACATCAGGTGTAGATTATGGGAATTTAAGAGAGCTCGCCTTAAATAGGATGAAGGAGCTAAAACTTGCATGCAGAGATGTCAGGACTAGAGAAGTCGGCATGCAAGAAGTGCATAATAAAATAAGACCTGAAGAAATTGAGCTTGTAAGAAG
This sequence comes from Blepharisma japonicum, assembly GCA_949751835.1. Classification (NCBI taxonomy): domain Eukaryota; phylum Ciliophora; class Heterotrichea; order Heterotrichida; family Blepharismidae; genus Blepharisma; species Blepharisma japonicum. The sequence continues at coordinate 571,450 of CATKHK010000013.1, forward strand.
AGATTATACTGCCAGCGGCTCTTGGGAAACTTTTCTAGCTTATGAAGATCCTCGTCAAGATATTTTGGTAGGACTTTTAAGGCTGAGAAAGCTGGGAGCAGCTACATTTAGAAAAGAATTGCTGGGGAAATGCAGCATGGTCAGAGAGCTGCATGTCTATGGAAGTGTAGTGCCGGTCCATTCAAGAAACCCAACAAAATTCCAACACCAAGGGTTTGGAACTATGCTGATGGAAGAAGCTGAAAGAATTGCTAGAGAAGAGCATGGGTCTGAGAAAATCGCAGTTATTGCAGGGGTGGGTGTTAGACATTATTATAGAAAGCTTGGATACCGCTTAGAAGGAGCTTACATGGTTAAAGATCTTATATAATCACAAAATTCGTATATTTATAGTATTAAATTAGATTATTCTTCTAAATTTGTCTCAGATTGTTGCTGCTTTAGGATTTTATGAGAGTCTCTTTGCTGTTTGAACTTGCTAGATGATAATGGCGGCTTTGCAAGGGTTTGGGACTGAGAATGAGAAAGTGATGATTTTGGCCTGTCAGTTTCTGAGTTCTTTGGTTTTAGCTCGCCTTTGTTAGTAAAGCCTCTTTCTTTCATACTTTTTATGAGTTCTTGTTCTTCTCTTGCTTTCCTCATACGATTTACTGTTTCTGCTACTCCTTTTTTCTTCAATAAATTGGTACCCTTAGTAATAGTAGGTTTTTCTAGATTAGGTGTAAAAGTACACTCAGCCTGCTCTTTTTCAATTTCCAATTCTTCGGCGGTTCGATATATCTGTTCTTTCCTCTTTCTTTCTACTTCTGAAAGGTTGTAAAGTGCTATTAATCTATGCGTATTCGGATCATCGCTAATTTTTTTATATTCTTCAGCGATCGTGTCTTTTTGTGTTTTTTCAGCCATTTTATACCCTAGTTTTTTATTAATGGTAGGCTTAAATGTGCATTTTTTGAGATTTTCTTGCTCATATTCTTCTTTAAGTTTATTTATTTTTTCATCAATTTTTTGCTTTTCCAAAATTAAATAATCTTCATGGCTTGTTTTAGAGCCTCAACTTTCTGTTCTCTTTAATCTTGTTCCATCTGCGAGTTTATTACTGCTATTATTGATTTGAGGTCGAAATGAATATTCTACTTTATTTTTATAAGTCGGATTTATATTTGAATGCTGAGTCTGCTGAGTTCGGTTATTGTAGAACGTAAAAAATGTGCGGTGAAGCTTGGCAACTTCATCTTCTAGCAATGCAAATTCTCCATCTACTAGTCTACCTATTGAACTTGTAATAGAAGAAGATTGGTCTATTGTCGAACTCATTTCAGGGTGATAATAATTCATAAGACCCATCACAAAAATTTCAAGATTCCTTTTTGTAATAAATTCGCTGTCATTCCCACCGAGAAGCCGTCACATTTTTAAGACAAGAAGCTTTTCTTCATCATTTTTAGGGTTTTCTGGACTGTTTCTGATAAAAAACAGCATTTGCAGCAGATTAAGAACATTTGAGTAGTTTAATTTATCTTGATTATCAGAGTCCAGATAACTGAATACTTCATCGAATTCTTTTTTGAATTTTAAAATTAAAACTTGTTCAGATTTGCTACTTATGAATTTTTCCTTTTGAAGATTAAGACCTTCAGGCTCTTTATGTATTCTTCTTACGGCGTCATCATATAGAATTTTGTCTATTGATTCTGATCTTATCAAGTTTTGGGATTTCGGATTTAAAGTTGGTTTAAATTGTAAATTTTCTATTTTTTCTTGTTCTTCTTTTATTTTTTTAACTTGTTTACTACTCTCACTTTTTTTCATTTTAAACAGCTTTTCATGCACAGGCTCACTGCTTTCTCCTTTTTGTGCCAAAATCTGCAAAGACTTTTCACATATGGCAGGTTGGAAATTCCTTTCAGTTAAACTCTGTGTCTTAATGTTTTCTTCTCTCTTTGCATTAATTTTATCCTGCTTTCTTTTTTCGTAATTATTCATTTCGCTTACAAACTCATCGATGCTTCTTTTGCTTCCTTCGCCATTGATTGTCGGCTTAAATGTGCATCCTTTGAACTTTTCTTGGCTTAGGTCTTTGGCAATTTTATCAACTTTTTCTTTGACTTTTTCTTGGTACTTGTAAAATCTCTCATCAACGTCAATATTTTCTTTATGCTCACTTTTTTGGGTGACAATGTCACCAAAATCTAGGTCTGAATGAGATAGAGATTTTTTAACAGCTTCTTTAGATTTTTCAAGATTATTGTCCTTTGCGGCTGGTTGAGGAGATTTGGGAGAAATTATTTGCTTTGAAGAATTTTTGTTGGTGTTGAGGCTAGAAGGAGCTTCTTTAGGTTTTTCTTTTATAGATGATTGCTTGTTTTGTGGGATGGGCTGTTTGGACTCTTTTACTGCATTATTACTTTTAGGCAATTCACTCTTAAGGATTACAGGCGGGCCTTTTTTGATATCATTTTCATCCCCGCTTAAATCATCTTCACTGCTTTCTGGAGATTCTTCTTTTTTAGCTGCTTTTATATTTTGAGGCTTTTGGGGTTCTTGAACAGATACCTGGACACTACCTACTTCAGTTCCTTCTTCAACATCCATATCGAAATCGCTATCTTCATCACTTATAGACTGACTCATAGAATCACTTGACATTTTTTAATTATATCCAATATCATTAAATTAAAGCCAACTTTTTTCATTATTCCTTGATAAATTTTAATCTGAATATGGAAAGTAATTTAGCTCAACTCCATTTTACTTTCTTTTATTAATTACATTCGATCTTTAGCACACAATTTCATATTTCATACTTTGATTTCAATCATTTTATTAGATATTCTATAGAAATTTTATCAAGAAATGCCTGTGATGGCAAATCTCAGATAATATATACTTTTTATAGCATTAGTAATATCTATGAATGACTAATTAGTAATTCTATAGAAATATGATTTTTTACTACGATTTTAGCAGAATTTATGATTGCGATTAAATATTTTTGTATATTTTTCAGTTTAGATTCTAATTAAATCAAATTCTAAAGAAGTTTAATTTTACATGAGATTGCTATTTTTATGTCAAAATAAACTTTTAGCATTAAAGATCCCACTCAGCTTTCTCAATTAAATTTTTTTCTAAAATATATTTCCCTTCTTTATACTTCTGCTCAGGCTCAAGAGCCCAAACATATTTCCATCCCAGCTTATTTTCACAGCTTTTGCAAAAAATATCACAGCAGCTATGAAGTCCAGTTCTCAGCATTCTCTCTTCCAAAATTCCAGAATAAATATTAATAACTTTATTATAAAGATAAGCTTTCCCAGTTCCTGCCCAAAAATCCTTTGATATAAGCTCTTTATGATTGGTTAAATGCGCTTTGCAGATTCCACATACATACAATTGGCCAGAATCTAAATAATCTATGTGCAGTTTTCCCATTTATAATTTATTTTTATATAAAAGCAAATAATTTAAGCAAATCTGGTTATTTAGATTGGTAGAGTCACTGATTTCTTATTTTGGAGTCTTGCAAGAACATAATAATAAAAGAAATCTGCATAAAGAATTGACTGAATAATTCCAGCGAATAAAGAAATATAAGAAATCTCTTCATCATTCAAGAATCTGGAGATCCAGTTTATGATATATAGAACTCTATAAGCTCCCAGACAAAATACATAATGAGACTGCAGGTTTTCTACCTCCTTCATTTTACGTAGCATTTCTAGTTGTGGAATAAAGGCTACAGCTTCTAGGAATATTGAGAAACTTCATAAGATTTCCATATGAGTAAATTCTGTATTGAATATTAATCCAAGGAAAAAGCATGGGCCGAGGAGCCATTTCCAGTACTCAAAGTTGTCGCCTTTCAAGTCATAAGTTTGCTTGTAAATTTTGGCAAACCTCATTAGGTATATCAGATATCCTGTAAGACATATAAAGGTGATCTTCATTAATGTGTTGTAAGCTGACACAAAATAAGTAAAGAGGTCCAAATATCGAGCGACAAACACAATAAAGTAAAGTTCTTGAGTTTTGCATGAGATCCCAACACAACTCTTGGATTTCCTGATTCTGAAAGCGAGAATGAGAAGTGATGCTACATGCAACATGTCACCCATAATTCGGAAAAACATCTTTTATAAATATGATAATATGAGGTTTATAAAAATAAGAACAAATGTTAGGATAATTATAATTCTCCTATTAGGATATTTGGCAATTATAAAAATATTTATGGTTAAAGATTTAGTATAAGAGAAAAAATTTAAAAGAACTGGCTGATAAATTTGTTTAGATTTAGAAATAATTAATAGTGGCTGCTACAGATCAAATTATTAAAGATTATTATATATCAAATATATAAAGAGCTAAGATATTTAGATATCTATAACAATAATTAATTAACTGTGTTTATAAGCTTCTTAATCTCCGAGATCTATGAGCATGTAAAGATTCAAGTATATTTTCAATATCACTCTTTAGATATGGTCTACTGTTCTCAGTGGCTTCACGAGAAAATGTAGTTTTAGGAGATAATTTTCTACCTAAGATTGGTGAGTTGGAAGGATCAATCACAATATTTTTAAGAACTTTTTTAACTACCCTGCTCTTAAATCCAACACTTGCTACTTGACTAGGTTCCGTATTATGATAGTTTCAATCAATTTTTTTAGGTTTTCCTTTGGTTGATGACCCTGGACTTGTAATAGGAAAGAGTTTGTAGCATAAATCCAACCCTTTTGAGTAATCATTTATCTGATTATTTGAAATCGTAAAATTTGTTCTATTTAAATTTGAGCATGAACTTGCCAGTCCTGAGTCTCTTGTTGTGCTTGAGTGATTCAAAATACTAAAATAATCTGATGGTTTTGAGAATGAAAAAAGATTTTTATTAGAATTTGAATTGCTTATTAAATGATTTTCACAATTATAAGAAGTCCTTATTCTGGTGTGAGAAGGAGTTTGCTCTTTGTGGATAGCTGTATTTGATCGTCGTAGAATTTGTCTTGGAGAGCGGTGTAAATGTGATTTTGACTGCATCTTTAATTAATAAATAAGCTAACTGACTTTTTTATATTTAAATTTTATGGAGGAAGCGGAGAGAATATTTTGTTTATGAAAGTAACAACAGTATATTAATAATTTATTGAGTTAACTGAAATAATCTTTGACTAGAATAAGCATTTAGATATTAATGGTGCTTATGCTAGTTAAGTTTTATTATAAATAAATTTATTATAGATTTTATAGGTATCCTTTAAAATCTCATTGAGTTAAAATTGATCTTAAAGGCACTTTTATCGTTTATTCGCAAAACCATATCATACCATTCAGGATATCTTTGCCTTAAGATTATATCATCTTATAGTAGCCTAATGCATTTTCTTTATTATAGATAAGTCCCATCTCATATTAGAGAGCAAAGCTATCAAGCTCTGTCATCTATATGTGATCCTTAGAATTAGATATTTTAGATTCAAGGATACTTATGATAAAGTTGATAATTTTAAAAAAAATTAGGGATTTATTTTAAAATAAAATTTGATTTATTATAGCATTAACACCAAATTAATTTTTTCATAATTATTCTACGTTATTTTAATGTCACTTGCTAATCGCAAAATTTTTATTATTAATTTCTCCTAAAACCTCCCAACTTACCCTTTGAGAATTTGCTTAAGCATTTCTTTCGCATTTCCACTTTCAATCAGTTCATTAAGCTTACTATGAGCCCAAGAAAACAGCTTAAGAACTTCTTGTATCCTATACGAAGCTCTAGTTGTATTATTTTCAGGGTTAATTGGATCAATAGTGACTATGACTTCAAAATTATTTTCTGGCAAATTATAAAAGGATTCCCCATTTGCCACATTAATCCCCGTTCTCTTTGGATCAAATTTATTTCCAAAAAAATCAAGAAATCCTAACAAGACTTCTCCTAAATCTTCATGGAATCCTGAATTATTCATATAAGCAGCAATCCATATAGTTAAGCTATAAGAGCTTAAACCTCCTAAAATATGTTTTACCATGATAAAGCGAGTTCAATGAATGAGCATACAACAGTTTTTTAAGCACCAAAGCAATTTCTCTAAAATGTGGATAATTCCCTACAAGAGTTTGGGTCATATATAAAGAAGATAGGCCTAAATGTGTACCAATGTTTGACTCAAAAGAATCGTCAAATGTTATATCTACCATAATATTTCCTTCTTCTTGGTCTTCGCAGAGGTACTTTGGGTTCACTTCAAGTTTCACAACTGGGATTGTCGCAGTTGTAATCACTGTACATTTGGTGACCCATCGAGTAAACATAAGCGATTCTCCGAGCTGGGAGCATGCTTGCTGGATGCTTGGACGATCAAACAATCCGACGTTAGTAATGGCTAAGTCAATATCGCTGTCGTCTAAGGCTAAGCCACTACCATAGGAACCAAAAAGTTGGACTGTAGCTAATGGGAACATTTTCCAAGCCCACTCATGAAGATTGTTCATTAGGCCGTAAATAATTGAGCTTCTTGAGTTGGTAATTTTGGTGATTTCTTTGCCGAATTTTAGGATTTCTTGGTGAAGTTTATGTTTGACTTTGGGGCTAATGCAGGACACTGCAAGTGGAGGGAAGTCAAGTTCGCTTGAAATTGGTGCTGCTTGGGCACAGGTTGGAGGACTTTGCCATTGAAAATTCTTTTTTGGAGCTGGATGCTTGGCTGGATGAGTTGCTTTTTTAGGGTTATTTTCTGCTGACTGTTCATTCGGTTTGGCATGCTTTGGTCTCTTGTTATTATGCTTTTTCCCTTTCTGTATCTGTTGCTTTTTATTTATATTTGCTTTCTTTTTGTGAATTTCAACTTTTTTGAATTCTTCTTTTTGTGTTTCATCAATATGAGTTTCTTTGAATTCAAGAGGTTCATCAGTAACTTGTGTGTCTTCTGAGTCATTCGAAGTGTAGTTAGAACTCGACTCGATTTTTTGGATTTGGGTATATAATGTTTCCATTATGGACTCTAAGAGGCTTTTAACAACTTCTGATTCGTCATCTTCTTTTTCGCTCTTATTATTAGTCTGCTCAATAACTGGCTGATTTACAAGCTTTGGCTTGTTATGTTTTTTCTTTTTTTTCTTCTTCTTTTTGCTCTCGTCATTTTTCTTACCTTTTGCTGGGACAATTTCTTCTAATTTAAGCAAGTCTTCAGCGTTTTTTTCTGTTAAAGCACTCTTAATCCTAAGAAGTACTTTTCTTGTTACAATGTCTAAATAAGTCACAGCTCTATCTAGAGGTGAGCTGGCTAGAAATTCAATGAATTTTTCTGCATTATCTGACTGCGCTCTCTGAATAATAATTTCTACACTTTTCGCAGTCTGATAATACTGAATTTTATTTCTCAATGCATTTATATGGAATCCTCCCATAAGAGGATTACAATACGCAAAAATTCCAGTCGCCATTGAGCTGAAATATGGAAACCTCGCTATTTGAGGGTAAGCCCACGTATTAATTTGGTCCTTGCTCAAGTTAGCTAACTCTGATTTTACAGACAAAAAAATTTTTGTAAGTTCATCAATTTCTCCGACCACTGACAATTTATTTTTCTCGCTTAGCTGGCCAATATACTCAGAAAGTCTCTGCTGGTTTTCTTGGGCGTCATTCCCATATATTTCATCCCATACAAAATTTTGTGTTTCTCCTTGTTTTCTTGGGTCAATCCCATTAAGAATCCAAAACCTCATTCAAATGGCTCTTTCAAATCCAGCAGAAACCCATGATGCTAAAGAATTATAAGATGTAGACGAAAACCAAGATGGGTATTCCCACATTCATCTTTTAAATGAGCTATCCCAAAAGCATCTGCAAGGGACTTGGAAAGCTTGCTTATTTGATATAGATTTGATCATCTCTATCAATTTCTCTGGATATTTAGCCATTTCAGGATCTACAGTAAGGGTATCTAAATATTCTTCAGTGTCTGTAAGCCGGATGATTTGTTCAAAATTTTTCTCTGCTTGGAATTTTGTGTCCGTATATGAGTAGCCTTCAAATGTTTTTCTTCGAAATAGAAAATTGTCTTCTGGAATCTCTTGATCATATTGCTTTGGGATATTATCAACAATTGCAAATTCGTACTCACCTTCGGTGAGCTTTTTTATATACATTTGACGAATAAAAGTTGAAGTAATGCCATTTTGAAGAGAAAGAACATTAAGCCGAGATGAGGCTGATAATGAACAAAATCATGACAACATACGGCTTGAAAGCTCAGAATCGTCTTCAGATTGGCTGGCGGATTTGCTTATTTCTAAGAGATGGCTTCTTTTTATACGTCTTTTTCGTGAGATTTGTGAAGGGCTGCTTGAATTGATGTGCAGACTGTCGGATAAAGCTTTGATGATGGAATTCGTATCTGGACTATACATAGTCACCATTAATTTTATCAATATAGTCTCTGGGTTCAGAAGATTATTCTTAAATTGATATGAAATTAGCGAAATTTAGATCGATAAAGATTTATTATAAAACAATTAACTTTGTGGGAAATTCTGATGATATTTAGGCTCAAGGGAGAATCTAGGACTTTATCGATAAATTGTATAAATACCAGAAATCTTAGTTTTTTTACAACTGTTTGGCTATTTAACACAGACTATAAGCTTGGATATCAAGATATATGATAAGAAGAAGTCTTGGAGTTTAAGGCATTTTCTAATTTTAGGGCTGATCAGCTTAAAGTAATGTGAATAATCTTAAACCAATTGTTTTCTTATAGGTAATCCAATATGGAAACGAAGAGAAGTCAAAATAAAATTTTGTTGTGGATTTTCAAATTGGAATAATTACATATTTAATTCAGTCAGTATTGTTGTTTTCTTTAACATCCACATTTAATTTAATTAAATAAAGTTGGATAAATTTGCAATAATAAACAAATCGAATTTCACGATAATTGATACTTCAAGCGTTTATAATTAAGCCTGCCTAAGCTATCTAAATAATTTAACAGAATTCTAAGTTTCTTTAGTCCTAGAGATTAAAAATTAATTTTTATTAAGAATTTTTTAAATCAGTTAAAGTAATTGATTTTATTGATTATATAAAAAACTTTAAATTTAATGTACAATTTGAAAAATTTGGCCCTCTCCAAAATTTCAAATGTATCAAGGAACCGGCCATATTGTTGAAAAACGAAGCATATCACCAGAATGAATAATATGGAGCTAAAGTTGCTTATTGTCAGTGATTCTCATGAGTGCTATGATACATTAAGCACTATCATAGACAGATCTGATCCTGACATCATACTTCATGCTGGAGATTTTTGCAACATTCCATTAGAATTTATAGAAGATGCCAAGTACATAGAAGAAGCTAGAGAATCAATTCAGCGTCAAGTGGATATTCTTGCAAGAAAAGGAAAACCAATTTATATTATCCCAGGAAACGTATTTACCATTTAGCATGATCCAGGTGCATTTTTTAAGCATCTTGAAGGAAAATATGGGAATTTTGATATCCATACCGCTAAAACATTAGGTGGTCAGAGTGAATGCATAGCTCCTGGACTGCGTATAGCAGCACTTGGAGGATCTCAGCCAGCTTATATAGGAGAAAGACTCCACTGAAAAGGGTATCCTTTTACAACAGAAGAAGAATGTGATTCTGCCATAACTAATTATTTGTTGCCACAGCTTGCTGAGGATGGTCAATATATTATTATGACTCATTTTGGCCCTTCTTTTAGTCCTACGTGCAGGTTTTATCAATCTTGTGGTGAGATAATAGAAGCAGGAAGCTCAAAGCTTGAAGATTTATTAATCGATAATGCCTCAAAATTACTCATAAACATCCATGGACACACTCATTGGGGGGAAGGAGTCTTCAGCTTTGGCGATGATATGAAAAAAGTGTTAAATCCAGGAGCTGTCCTATATGGAAGATATGCAGAAATATTACTAAAATACGAAAACTCTGAATGGAAAGTTCAAGAAATCCAACTTAAGAAAGTATAATTATTTATCAAAAATTTCCTGTGTAACGTTTAGCTGTGCTGCTAACTCTTTTAATTCCTCTATATGATTTGGCAGCTCTTCACATGCATGCTTATAAACAATCTTCGGCACTTCGCTTTCTTTTGCATGTTCTGCTTCAAATTTCATATACTCTTTCCATATTTGTACGTTTTTCCTATTAATTCTCACTGCCCTTTGCATAATCCCTCTAGCTGAATCAACATCACTTTTAATTTTCTCTTCAATATACCTAGCAATCAGCCACATATCAATATTTGTAGGGTGCAATTGTAAAGCTTTTGTTATAACTTTGCTTAACTGTCTGTGTGATTTTGACCTCACACAGAAGTTTATGAACTCTTTTCAGGCATCTAGGTCTGCTTTAAAACGATTTGTAAACCTTTGGAAGAGGCTAATAATCCTTCTTATAATAGCTCTATCAGAAGCCGCTGGCTTTAAGTTTAATTCTTGTTTTCTTTCGAGTCTTTTTTCTTCTAATGTAAGCTCATATTGTATGGCAGACAAAAAATGGTGCTTTAATGGGACTCTTCTGGCAAGCTTGTACTCGAGCTCACGACGTTTGTCTATGATTTCTGTGACTTGGGCTTCTGCGAAGATTTCACGCTCAATCATGTTCATTAGGTCAGGGACCATGTCCTCTAGAATGCCCTGTACCATATCTGCCATTTTAATATGTATTTAAGCATTTTAAGTATTATTCAGATTAATAACTTAATCCAATATAACTCTATGCCAATTTAAAGCAGGGATTCCTTTGAATTTAGCAGGGCCATACACGTCAGAAAGCTTGGTTGTTCCTACTTTGGTTGGAGTTGGCAATAAATCTTTAGATAAAAGCTTATAGAGCTGCGTATAGTGGCTAGGGTAAAATAAGTCTCCTACACAGTCATAGCTTCCTATGGTAGCTGCAAGTTGCTGTCCAAACCCATCATGGGAAGGGGTGGTCACATTTGCGTACTTGCTAAGGACTTCTACTATTTCTTTCCATGATAATACTTCAGGGCCTGCTAGTTCTACAGTTTCGCCTGGTTTTAGCTCTTTAAATGCTTTCAATGCATCTGCTTCGTGAACTGGCTGGAATTTGCTTTTCCCACCGTTTGCGGTTAGGAGAGTCTGAGAGGTTGATAATGATTCAAGAGCTTTATGAATAGCTAAAGATGTGCAGTTTTCCCCAAATAGTAAATTTGTCCTTAAAACAGAGAATTCAGGAATAAGCAAGCGGACTTTGGAAATAGTCTCTTGGATAAGCTTTTCTGGGTCTCCGTCTAGGCCATTCAATTGGTCTAGTTCATGAGGACCAACCCATGTAAAGTTTTTAATTCCTGCATTTTTTGCATATCCTGCTGCTTTTTCAAGGTAAAAGTTTTTGCCGAATGCTAACTTGAAATAGTCGTGAGTCACAACTATCACGTCTTTTGAGCCTTCAATACACTGACGAAGATTTAATGAATAATGCAGAGGATGTTTTACAATCTTGTCACCGATTTCTTCTTGAAGACCGTAAACAGCTTTGCGGTAAGGATACATGTCAGCAAGTCTTATTTCTGAGTATTGTCCGGCTAAGGCTCGAATAAGATATCTTCCAAAGAAGTTGGCTCCTCCAATCACTGTCAATGCCATTTTTATGGTTTTGATTATGCATATTGAAGAATAAAGATTTACTTGGGTACAATTTTAAACAATGCTTCACTCCTATATAATTTTTCTCAATTAATCAAGACATTATTAAATAATTATTACTATGCTTTTATTATTATATTTATTATTTAGCTCCTATTTATTTGATAGCTATTTTTGTTACGCTTTTTATAGGATAGTTTATTTAAAATTAAATATAAATACCTTTATTGAAACATCCTCAGTCTGAATCCTGTATTGCTATCAATCATATACATACCTTGAGATTTTTCTTCTTCCGATATTGAAGGTAAATATTTGATTTTATTTTCACCTTCATAATTAACTTCCCAGAAAATTCCATTTTGAATAGAATCTTGCTCAAATTCTATTAGTTTACCATTGTCATCATATAGTGGACAAATACACAATAAATCAATATTTGAAACGTCAATTTCTTCAATTTCTTGAGTTTTATTTACTGGCACTCGTGATAGGGTTAAAGAGTTCCAAATATAGTTATCATTTTTGTCTTTTTCATAATCTATTGAAGTATTATTTTCAGTGTAATGCTTGATAAAGTATCTTCCTGATCTATCTCTTTCTAGGTTAAAACAAGGATTGTCATTGTCTGTTGAGGAAATTGGAGGAATTATATCAAAAGGACGAACTTGCTTAACAGGAGTATAAACAAACTCTTCATCATTAGGGATTGATATAGAGGTTTCTAAGATTTCACTATTTTCTTGGTTGTCAAAACAGACAACATCATCGTCATCCTCTGAAGTATTTTCTTGAGGAGTCATTGGCAAGTTTTCTTGCTCTTCTTCAATAGAAGTGCTTTTATCTTCTATCTCTTCTTTTTCATTCTTTTCTATTCCAGCGTTAATTAATTCATCTGGATTGTCAGTTGTGGTATTATTAAGAATATCAAAATTTTCTCCAGAAAATTCTGGGCTTTCTTCTAGATTAACTAAGTTTTCATCAATATTTCCTAAGTTTTCATCAAGATTAGCTGAGTTTTCATTAATATTTTCTAACCTTTCATCTATGCTTGCTGAGCTTTCATCTATGCTTGCTGAGCTTTCATCTATGCTTGCTGAGCTTTCATCTATGCTTGCTGAACTTTCATCTACGCTTGCTGAGTTTTCATAAGGATAAACTGAATTCTCATCAATTTCTACTGTTGAGTTTCCATCAACAATAGCTGGACCCTCTTCAATATTTACTGTGTTCTCATCGACTTCAATTGAACTTTTATCAGCGCTAGCTGAGGTCTCATTAAGATCAGTTAAGCTTTTAAAAGTATCCTCTAGGTTTCCGTCAAGACCAGCTTCAACTGCATGCTTATCAAAACTGGTTGAGATCTCATCTATGTCAGCTGGGCTGCTATCAAGATCAACTGAATTTTGGTCCAAATTTTCTATAATATTTTCTTCGCTTGCAAAGTCTTGATTTATAATATCATTTTCATCAAATGTAATGCCTTCTTCTTCATCAGCAGTGGCATTAGTATTATTCAAACTTTCCTTAAAAGTTTCTGTTTCATCGGATACTCCAGAATTACTAACACTTTCATCATTTTGAAGGCTAGTTTCTATATCTATATCATAAGCTTCTTCTTCATTACCATCTGTATCTAAATTGTCAATGTCCTCTGAGTCTAAAATATCATTTCTATCAGAACTTATGGTTATATTTCCATCGCTCCAAAAGATTTCATCACTATCGGTATTTTCACTTGAATTTTCCATAAAATAAGTACTCAGATCATCATCATCTTCATCAGCAGAAATCAATAAAAATAAGTTATCCTCCTCTATCAACCCTTCATCTTCATTTTCCTCTTCTAAAAATACCATATTTTCACAAGCAATTCTCCTATACTCATATCGTGAATACCCTGCATCATAATCTTCAATATATGTTCAATTATTTTCGTCTCCTGTTATCTCAAACTTCACATTGCTTCCATTTTCATAGCATCATAGCTTCCAGCTTTTTCCTTGCTTATCTATTTCTATATTATTGCCTATACATCTTTCGACTTGTTCAATTACTCGAAATTGATAATTAGGATTTCCTTCAGCTTGACTTGTATAATAAGTTCATGACATAGGAGAATAAATTTTTCTGAAGGTTACTTCTTCTTCTCCATCTATACAGGAATAACAGTATGTTGGCCAGGTATGCCCTCTTGAATCTATTTCAGATTGGGTATATTTGCAGTCGCTAATTGGGCAGCTTGAAACTTGGTGATAGAGGTTTCCTGACTCAAGAAGACCTAGGAAGCTATCTGTATTTGCTTGTGAGCTTGGAATGGATAGTATTGTGATGTAAAAAATCGTCGTTAAAAGCATACGTTAAAAATAAAAATGTTTTAAAATGATTCCAAAACAAAAAATGATGGTAATTAAGCTAAAATTTAATAGAAGAATGCTATTTTATGATTAAATCTATATGATTTTTGTCACTTTATGGAGTGATACAATTAACCTACGCAAAGTGTCTGAAGACTGATCAGTCCTTTTCGTAATTAGTACATCTCTAAGCGTTTTGACTTGATCTTGAAGCTTCTGCACCTTAATCTCATAATCCTGTGTTTCTTTTTCATGCTCACCAGTAATCCTATCACTATTTCTTTTATATTCTTCTATTTCTTTATTAAATTCTTGCTTTTCTTTTTCATTTATCTCCTTCAAAATATTGATTTCATTATTATATCTTCTATTGAGCTCTTCTATATCAGGCACCTCGGAATTCGTTGTTAATAAATCAAGCTCTTTAATAGTAAACTCTCTTTGCTGCTTCTCAACGACTTCTTTTAAGCTTTTAATTTCATTTTCCATCATTTCAGCTCTCATATCTTTTTCATTATTTGATTTATTTAGTGCTGAATTTTTGCGTTTTTTTAATTCCTGCTCTAACAAAATATTATTTCTTTGCAACTTTTCAAATTTTTCTTTTTCTTCGTGAAGTGTGTTTTCATAGATTGAGAGTTTTGAGACTAATGCATCTAGCTCAGATTTTAGTGAAATTTCTGTATCGCTAGGAGCTTTGTTTTGAAGTTTTTGGCTTGCTTGGTCAATTTGGTTTAAAAGGAAAATTGTATATTGCTCATTTTTGGCATTTTCTTCTTTTGCTTCATTTAGTTGAATCTGCAAATCAGCAATTTCTTTATTTTTGGATTCTAATGTGATGTCTGGGCTGATTACTGAGGGTAAATTCAAAGTATTTTTATTTTGCTGCTGCAATTGATGGTTTAAAACTATTTGACTTTCGAGCTGTGTCTTGTAGCTTTCATATTCATTTTGCAATTTATTATATTTTAAATAAAGTGAATTTTTTTCATCAGTAATTTGATTTAATTGAGAAATATGATTAAGGCTGACTTGCTTTATATTTTCATCAAATAAACTGAACATCTTTTCAATATTTTCATAGTCTATTTTTGAATTAGAAATTTCATTGTTCATTGCAGCGTTTAAATTTTTAAGTTTAGCAAGCTCTTGATGGTAGAGTTCAACTTTTGCAAGATTTTCATCCAAATTTACTTGCATTTCATTTATCGTACTATTTTTAATGCTCAATTCACTCAGCAAATAACTGTTTTCTTTTGTTTTAGTTTCCAACTCGATTCTCAAGTTTCTATCTTTTTCTTCAAGTTCTTGCATTCTTTCATGCAAATAAGCTACTTCTGCGTCTAATTTGCATTTTTGTAGCCGAAAATTTGTCAGCTCTTCATGCTCCTTATTAAAATTTTTTGGTTTATGTGAAAACGCTGAATAAATTTCAATAGGTTTTGCAAGGAATTCTTTTAATTTATGATTTTTGTATTTCAGCTCCATTTCAAGTCTTTTTAATTTCTCTCTCAAACAATCATTTTCATTTTGTATTTCTCTTGTGTTTTCATTGTCAACCTGAGGAGAGTCTCTAATGGTTTCCAATATTTTTTTTAATAAGTCTTGGCTGCTCATTTCATTTCCTTGGCTATTATTAGCTTGATCAATTAATTTTAAGTTTATTATCTTCAAGTTATCGTTTTCTGTCTGCGCATTTTTTAGGTTTAATTGGAGCTTTGCAATTTCATCTAATTGAATTTTTTGTGCATTAGAAAGATCTTGAAAAGCCCATGATAAGGACTGATAAGAAAGATATAGCTTTTCATAGCTATCTTTAATATTAAAAAGTGACTTATTTTTTTGGCCAAAATCTGTCATATAATTTTTTAATTCAGCTTCAGAACTTATTTTTCACTCTGAAAATAATGCTACTGCTTCTGTCTTTACAGATTGGATTTCTTCTTTTAAGCTATTAATGGGGGATTTTAAATCAGCTATTTTTTCTTTTCAGCTTTTATTAGTTTCTTCTAATTTTTCTTTTAGTTTTTGGATTCTTCTCGAATCAAGACAGTGAAGCTTTTTAAAACTTTTCAATTGCTTTATTTTAGTGCCTAATTTTTCACTTAAAATCGCTTCATTGCTACGCTCTTCTTCTTTTCCTGCCTCTGACATTGGATTCAGGATCGTTTTATCTATTAACTTCTTCAGCTCAAAAATTTGTGTCTGAAGCTTGATTTTTTCATTAAAATGTGCTGTTTGCATAGCTAGAATTTTCTGATCTTTTTCACCAATCTCTTTTTCTAACACACTTATTCTTTCATTATCAAACTTATCAAAATACGACAGGTTTTCAATATTTCCAGCATATTCTTGATAAATGCCAGGATTTTCAGCGTTAGTGTCAATCTGCATTTCAGAATTTTGCATTATAAGTTTAATATTATTGTACAAAAACAATGTTTAATGTATACGCATATGACCAAAAGTTGAAAGAAAGGACAGAAAGAGACAAAGAAATGCAAAAAGCATTCAAACAAAGGCAAAGAGACTTAAAAGTGAGGGAAAAGCTTAATGATAATTATGATCATAGAATTGGACAATTTATAGTAAACATGATTAAAGAGCCGATAAGGATCAAGAGCTATCAAAGACCTCTGGAAACTGTAGGAAGAATGACTGACCCACAAAAGTTTAAAGGCCAAGCTCATATCATACTGAAAGGCTATCAGTCAGAAAAACAAAGACTGGAAGAGTCATTGAAAAATAATCAGTATCTTAGTTCAGTTCCTTTAAACTTTTTCGAGAAGTGACGCGAGAGAGATGAAGAGAAAGAATTAAATGAAAGGATGTATTTCAAACCTCGCACAAATTTAGAAAGAATTAAAGACGAGCTAATGGCAAGGCATATAGATATAACTGAAATCGGTGATGATCATAAAAAGAAGCCCAAACAAAAATCAAAAAAAGGACTCAGAAATTCTATGTCAAGCCATGAAGAAAGAAAGCCTGATCCAAAAGATGAGCATTTCGGCCCAAAAGAAATTTTTGCAAGTCTCCATAAAAAGACTTACTTTAAAAGTGTCAAAAGCATACTTAGTAGTAGCTTGACTAACTTTCATAAAAGTTCTCCTTCATTAGATCCAAAGATTCTTCGAGAAATTAGAGCTACAATAAAACCAAGTGACCTTAAACCACAAGAGCTTCCTATGCTAGCCACTGAATGTTTGAAATCATGTGACGTTCAAAAAGAGGCTAATGCAGATTATTTGAGATCTGGCCAAGGAAAGTTAGTAGGCAATCCTGATATGTCTGTAATAGAGACATATGAGTTATTGAATAAAATTTCAAAATAATTATAAGCTTTCTTTTTAAGAATTATATAAAATGGATAGCAATAGTATTACCACATCAGCAATCATAGACGATGATTTTACTGAGCAAACATTAAAAGGTGTATCAAATTTGTTAGGCGAAAAGACAGGTTTTGCCCTCCAAACTACAAATTTCCAATCCGCAGGGCTATCTTCGTCAATCGAGCCTACAATTCAAAATGTCGTCGCAACAGCAAACATGCAATGCAAACTGGACCTAAAACAAATTGCATTAAAAGCCAGAAATGCCGAATACAACCCCAAAAGATTTGCAGCTGTAATTATGAGGATCAGGGAGCCTAAAACCACAGCGCTTATCTTTTCTTCCGGAAAAATGGTAGTCACAGGAGCCAAAGATGAAACCCAAGCCCGAAACGCTACCAGAAAATTCACGAGAATTATCCAAAAAATTGATTTTCCTGCCAAATTTTCTGAGTTTAAAATCCAAAACTTAGTTGCTTCTGTAGATGTGAAATTCCCGATAAGACTTGAAGGGTTGGCAATAAAACATTTCAACTTTTCTAGCTATGAGCCTGAAGTCTTCCCAGGGCTAATATACAGAATGATGACGCCAAAAGTAGCGCTGCTGATTTTTGTATCAGGGAAACTGGTGCTAACTGGAGCGAAGACAAGAGGAGATATCAAAGAAGCTTTTGATAAAATTTATCCTGTGCTGAAAGAGTTCCAGAAAGATAAAGAATTAATAACTACTAGAATATAAAAATTATGAATTTTAGATATAATTTAAGATTTTATGATTGAAGTATCCATTTTAATTGTATCTTCGCGATCTTCAAGCGAGGAAATTTACTTATTAAATGCAGCAGAAGATATCAAGTGAAGCTAAGAGTGAAGAACCTTTGCCGACATGTGAAAAATCACCAGCCAAGCTTAAATTGTCAACAATATCAACCTATGGTGCTTTGCCATCTTCTTTGTCACAGTCTACAAAGAAGGTAGTGCCAATAAGCAGATTGGAAAGCAGCTATTTCACTCCGTCGAACCAAAAAGTGTATGTGAAATCAGAAAAGAACACTCCTTTAAAACTATATATCGAAAAACCTGGACTTTTCTTTACGAAGAAATCGTTTGAGTTTGACCTTGGAAGTCAAATAAAACAAGCTGCCAGCGCAAAATGCTTTCCAATCACTTCTGAAGCTCCTGTAGTGTCTAATTTCCCAATTGAAGACAGCAAAGATGACTGTTCATCAGATTCTTCTAGAAATATAAGCACAAATAGTCATCTTATCCCTATCAAGCTAATAAAGATTACCTCTCCTGCAATGTGTAGGATCTGTTTGGACTCTGAAAAATCTGAAGATTTAATTAGCCCTTGCAAGTGTAAAGGCACCCAAAAGTTTGTGCACCAAGAATGCTTGAAAATTTGGCTTCTACAAAGCAAAAGAGGAAATCATGAGATTTCTTCATGTGAACTGTGTCATCAGCCTCTGAAAATGAGCTTCAATTATACCACTGAATGAAGCCCTTGTAGCAAAGGAACTAGTGTGGCTTGGATTTCATGTATGATTGGTTTCTTTATAATGTGTGTAGTGATTTTCATGTTTTATTTTGCTTCAGTAGAGCATATACATGAAGATTTAATGATAATTATTTTTGGGTCTATGCTGGGGATGCTTGCTTGCTTTTGCTTTTTATTGTCATTTGCGTCTTCAGTTGAAAATTGTTTTGATAGAAAAGTTGTGGAATGAAAAATTGAAGAGCATATTTTGCAGACTGAAAATTTAACAATTAATTAATTATGCTTTATTAAAAAACTTTATTAAGAAATTATTTTGTGTTATTAAAGAAATATATCAAATTAATAAAGACAATATAAAAAAATGTAAAAAAGAAATTAATCATAAATTCATGAAAACTAAAGACAGTTTCCATACCCCAGCAGAGATAAATATACAGAGGGTGACAAATCGAAGGAAGGAGGCTGGATCTCAGTAGATCGTAAGACAAGCTTACTCTCGTACGTACAATCCCTCGTTCCATGTAAGTGGTCTGCAAAAGATTTGTCCCAGTCACTATTTGGTACA